>CM065377.1:5492500-5702500 GCA_033060915.1 Euryodendron excelsum
CTAGACATTCCATATTTAGTTTTTGGTAGATGATCTTTCAACTCTTATTATGTATTTACCTATAGCACATTACTAAATCCTGATTCTGGAGTTAATCGAATAAAATTTCTATGACGCTACTATTTTTGCTCTTGGTTACAGGAGAATTGTTGGAGTGGCTCATGTCGAGGATTTTGAATCAATCACCGATGCTGGCGGAAGAGCAGATTGTGAGCGGCGAGCTCTTGACTTTGCCAAGATGCTCCTGAAGGAAAGGCGAAAATTTCAGGGAATCACTGAAGTCGTTTCTGCCATTCAGAAACTCAATTCATGACAAAGCACTGGGTAACATTGATGATTTGCTTCAAACTTTGTTATGTCCCAGATAAGTTGTTAGTGCATTTTTCTTTATGGCACACTGTAACCTATATCCTTCAAATTGAGCTTATGCTTTTCTTGTTTTGATGTGTGTTTTTTTTTTTTTTATAAAAGAAAAAAACTTATCTGGTTTTATTATTTTCACCAACAACCATGCAATTAATGAGTCCATTAATCATCAATGCTTGGTCTGTCAAAATGCCCAAGTGATTCTACTATGATTTCTTGGAAGTTTTTTTTTTTCGTCTTTCAATTTTGGATGTATGATCTCTGATTCTCTATAAATATACGTGGAAAGAGAAGGAATGCTAGTTGAATACATGATCTCCTTCCTGCAAATTGTAGTGATGGATATTCTATGATCTCTTTTACTGCAAGTTGCAGTGATGGATGAAACATAATAGTAAAAACAAACTGCAACTGTTTGCAACAGGAAGCAATGATGCAGAGCATGCGAAGAAGAACAAAGGTATATTTGAAATTTCGCTTGGGCACATATTGGTGATTATGTAATTATATTTGCAATTAATTTGGTTATTACTTTAGATTTGATAAGCTAGTGGGCTGCTAGTATAATTTTATTTATGTTCTATGAGGTTTTAAGAGTTAGGGATAGCTTGTAACTTTACAATTTGCTGGACTTGGGCTATAGTGGGTCAAGTAATGTTTTAATGGTTTTAGTAGGCTTTGAATATTCTAGTTTGGGAAGATTTACTAGGTCCGTGCAGGAATAGTAGGCTAACAACCTATAATTATGCATGCAATCTTTCTTTTCCCTGCAGGGAGTTAGGCTTATGATAATTTAAATTGTGATTGTGAAATTTGCTAAACCCTTGGGAGGGTGAAGTGCCTTTTTCCTTCTCCTTTTTCTTTGCTGGAATTTCCCAAGGACAATTTTAGGATTACTATTCACAACCCCTCAAATGTGCACTTTTCACCTCCAAAACCTTCTCCAATCAAGCCTAGCTCCTTCCCCTATGTATTGGCTTTAATTTATGGTATTAAAATTTTAAAATTATTTATCATTTAGGTTTTGAGTTAGCTTTTGTTCTGGAAATTTAGTAAGTTGCCGCTTTTGAAACCGAACCAATTTTAGTTCTTTTCTTTCTACAAACCTAAGAAGTCTGCTTCTATCTTATAAAATGCTCACGATAGAAACTTTCCATTATCAGAACGGTGATGATTGTTGGGTCTGGAAAAATATTAAGTGTTCATAAAGGGAAATGATAAACCAACAAATATTCTTTATTAGCAGACAGAGTGCCATATATTCTGCTAAAGAGCACATAACAAGATATATTCCTTTCTTGCAGGAACTGTGATATTGATAGTATTAGCCTTGTAGTTACTCCAGAGCTGATCAATTGTCTTGCCCAGCAACTCAACGAAGTAGTCGGCACTATAGCGGCTTCACATCTTCTTGTTAAGTTCTGCCACAAGCCCATTTCTCAGATTTTCATAATAGTCCCGAAACATCGTAGCCTTGGTCCCACCGGTCGCCCACCCCGGTTTCACCCCGTTGCTCGGTGCGTATCCGCCCTTCAGCCTCACAAAAATGGGCAATCCCTTCTATTAGTCCTCCCGGAGCCTCGCCATTCCCATTCCACCGCCATATGTGTGTCATCTCATGATATAGCATCCCGGTGATTTCTCTTTTAAGATCGCGTGAGTAGCCTTGTATATAATCCGTGCTAACGTGAATCTCATTGTTGGTAGTGTAGGAGACCTCGTCCGTGTTGTCAATGAACAAGCTAATTTTTGGCGTGTTCCTTCTGTCTGCCGCGGAGTTCTGTTGGAAGATACTCCATGTGAAATCTGTGGTGTTTGATTGCAGTATTCGAGCCCGATTTTGTTTGTGAATCGGACTCCTCCGGGGTTGTTGCCGCGTTGTTAGTGACACTGTATTCGACTGCATAGGTTCCTTGCAAGGCTGCTAAAATCACTAGAGAAGAAAGGAAGAAGATCATGTCAGCCATTGACTCCCTATTGCATCTTCTTCGTTGCCTGAAGGCTTAGGCCTTCTATTTAAACTGGCCATGAGAATTAGGTAAGGCCAGGGACCAGGGTTTGATAGGCTTGACAACTACTCTCATATAAAGGGTGTTTGAACGTCGTTTATTTAATAACTCATAGCTTGATTTATGGTTTTTTTTAAAATTATATTTAGCTTATAATAAAAAATCACTTTACATATACAAGAAACTTATTTGCACACACTTTTTTACTAGAAGTCACTTAAAAAAGTAGCTACCATCCAAACACCTTTGTTTAAAAAAGTTATTTAAAAAAGTGGCTTATTAAAATTAATTTTAACTTATGAATTATAGATATCACGATATTTAGGTGTGTCACCTCATGATATAGAACTCCGGTGACCTCTCTTCTAACGTCTACATTGTAGCCATCTATATAATTTTCACTGACGCGAATATGCTCGTTGCTAGCGTCGGCGATTCCATCAAATGTCCCAATGGACATTCTAATATTTGGCGTGGTCCTTCTGTCTGCCTCGGAGTTTTGCGGGAAGAGCCTCCATATGAATTCCCTGGCGGTTTGAAGTGTTTGCTTGCTGTATTCGAGCCCGATTTCATTTCTGAACCGGATTCCTGCGGGGGTTGCTTCTGCGTTGTTAGTGGCACTGTATTCGACCGCATGGTTTCCTTGCAGCAGGGTTGCTAGAATCACTAGAAAAGGAAGGAAGAACCTCATATTAGCCATTATTGCCCTCTCTGTCTCTCTCTTCTTTTTTCCTCTTGTAGGTTTTGGTTTGCATTATAAACTTGTTATTGCAAGATCGTTTATATAGAGATCGGTGACCTATGATCAGGAGTAAAGATGGACCAAGTCAGTCTTCTGATTAAGAAACTAAACTGGCCATGAGAATAAGGTATTGCCAAGTTCGGAGATATTTCCTTCATTTCTTTCCCCGAGTGGATAGGTATGACTTTCATTCGAGTTCACTTTGATTTTAATGAGTTGGGAGGAAGATAAGTGCCACCCCAAGTGTCATATATGCAAGGTTTCAAAAATATAAAAATAAAAATTACAAGTGTATTAGGAATTTGAGTTACTTCTATCCACTGATGAAAACAATTTGTGAAGTTCCATGCAATGTACATGTGCGTGATATTGGTAGCCAATAGGGTTAGGTCTCGTGGCCATCTTACCCGATCTTAAGTTTCGCCAGGATGGTCACGTGACTTACAGGTGGCTTGTAAGCTGTAACTTAACTTAAGCATTTGATGTTGGCCGTGGTGGACTCAAGAATTTTGTTAAATTGGGGTCAACATAGAAATTTTATTTAGTAGAACGGACAACTCAAACTTAAGTTTTCCAATGAACAACAAATATTGAAATGAGTAAAAAAAAAAAAAAAAGTAAACATAACTTTTGAAAAATTGCATTTTGGTGGGGTTTATGTACTATTTTTTGTCACAAATACTCATACATATGTAGGACTTAAGAAAAAGTTTTTATACTTTGAAGAGGCAAAGTGATATTTTAAAATTTTAGAGGGGCTAAATATAATTTTTTATTCTAAATAATCAAAATATACAGTGTGTTAGTAAATTTTTTAAAAACTACAGGAGGGCCGTAGCCTCCTGCCCGCTTCCATGTCCGTCTGCCAATGGATGTTGGTAAAAATTTGAGAAAAATAAAACAAAAACCATGAAAAAGAGGTGCACTTGTGTGCTTACTTCGACTTATTCATGGTGGAAGGCTCTATAGCAAAAACCTCGACCTGGAGTCTAGTGTCGGGTACGGCTGTTAGGTACGGTACATGTTTAAATGCCGAATTTATTTAATTTTTTTATTCATAGACACTTGAACATTATTAAATTTTATATTTTTAAATATTTTTTTAAAGTAAAATAGTATTTACAAACTAAGATATAACATTTTACAGATAAAATAAACATTTTACGTGTAGTTTTATAATAAACTCAACTAGTTGTACATATTTATTGGATACATATTTAACTAGTTATATCGGATATATGTTTCATATCCTTGTTTGACACATGTATTTTACCAATTTATCTCATATCTCATATATGATATTTTTTTTCGATACATATCTCGTAACTTTGTGTCGAGTGTTCGACACAGATATTTTATAAATTTAAAAAAGTTCAGATAACATAGTCCAAAATTAGTACCCTTGTTTTTAAGAAGAGAGAAGTAAAAAATGGCTAATATGTCACTTCGATTTACAGTGCCGATGACTTTTCATTCGTCATGATTTCTATTATGTGTATTTGAGATGGGTTCCGCACTTTAAATCTTCAATTTAAGCGTCAATGCTTAGTATCACTTTACCACTAGAACAATTTGTCCGCCAAATGGTGCCTCTAGAAATAGTTTGCGACCATACATAAATCAGCAAATAGCTTGGCTTGGGATTCTAGGCTCTCTGCCGATAGGCACCCAAAATTATGCCGTGGCAAACTAGGCCTCTCTGGAAGTAGTTTGCGTCCATACAGTCTGTCGAATTGCCTAGTCGCCTGAACAAGTCAGGGGAGGTTGAGAAAACGTGTTACATTTTTCTTCTCAAATTTAAGATAATGTCCCGTAGTAATAGCTAGTCATTGTCAAATTACGGTTGGTAAAGGCTTCAAATTACGGTTGGTAAAGGCATCAGCCCCTTTGTAGTTCTCAATGGCCATCAACACTTGCTGGAGGTTCTTCCTGCCAGCAGCATTGTTATCCTGAAACACATCTTCCAAATATCCTTTAGGCCACGCCTTGAAAAAAAAAAAGTCGGCTAGTCGAGTAGTACAAGTTTCTTCAATACTCATGCATATCATATTCTACCTAAATTAAAAGTATTTTTATTAATTACAAATTCATGTCCCAATTTAATAGGGATGTGTACTGAGAAGTACTTGACCACCAAACTTTTTTCCAACGCCTTGACTAGGCAGTGGGCTTGTCAACGGACACGGTCTGGTTTGGATCTAGTAAACCTAAACCCGATCCAAACCCGATAAGGAGTATGAAAGGTTGGTGCTTTTGCTATAAGACGCATGAGGCTTATGATTATCGGAAAAGGTATTGCCCTTCTCTTTGTAACAAATCCATCATCGTGTAAAAAATAATTTTCAAATTTTATTTCATACACAAAAATGTTAATTTTGTCAATCGGATTGGATCGGATCATATTGGGTCTAATCGATATCGGGTCAGATATAATCAGATCGTTCGGTTCTAGATCCGTTGGATTATCAAATTAGATCTAGATCTAACGGATCGGATCTGTTGGTTTGGATTTGGATTAAACCCGATCCATTGACAAGCCTACTAGGTGGCATATTTTTGTTGAAACGAAAGGAGATTCAGCTATGCATAAAACCATCAACGTGAAAACAATATTAACTTGGGAAAGTCTACCGATACTCGTGGTAGTTCATCAGGCGCCAATTGATGGCCATCACATCAGTTGAGCTCGACCTGCAATAGATGGGGCCCAGTTAATGACCATTGCAGGTGGGGCCCAGCTAATGTGATGGTCATTAGCTGGCGTTGAAGGAACCACCGCGAGTGTTTTCAACATTTTCCTACTAGTTTTCATGTTTAAAGGGCATGATCATCCAAGTGTACAGGCTTGGGAGAGGTACAAAGAGAGATGAATGGGTAAGAAAGTAACAGAGAGAGGGAGAGGCACAGACCTTCTGGGAGACACTTGAAATGATATGTTCAGGGAAGCTTTTGAATTAAATCTCTTGATGTAGTTTGGCCAAACCACCTCGTCATTTAAATTGACAGAAGCAAAGATTGGAAATATCTTTGGTGTTGAGGTAGCGAATCTGGATGATTCCTTTGTGAAGTAAATATTGAGTGAGTTGATGATTATCTATTATTTGTCATCCGATATTACTTTTCCCGTTGGTTAGCATGGGCCAGGTATATATGTTGATTGAAGTTAGGTATAAGAAATTAATTTTTAAAAATCATAAGATTATTTCTTATCTTTTGAGGCGTGATTTCCTTTCATTGAGATAGAATGTCCAAGTGCTACCTGCCGATGGCCTCCATACAAAGACATACGTATAATAACAGAAAATTTCTCATACGTCTCGACTAAGTCCTGAATTAGCAAAGGATCGAGAAATTGGCATATCTAAGTTTTCTCCTTCACATAGTCAAATTGATGCCTTAGCTTTACTTCTGCCAAGATATAACCAACTTATGAGATGTATAAGGCAACTGCAGCTGCTTAGAAGAAGACAAAGCCATGCAGAAGCAACAACAACCTGCAATTTGCAATAGTAATTTGGATGATACTTCTGCTCTCCTTTATTTATTATTCGGAAGAGGAATTCACTTGTACAATACTTTCAACGTTTTATTCATATATATATATATATATGCCTATTATAAAGCATGTTTAATTGTTATACTTGGCCTTGTAGTCACTCCAGAGCTGATCAACATTTTTGCCCAGCAGCTCAACAAAATAGTTGTCACTATAACCAGTTCTCATCTTCTTGTTAAGTTCTGCCACAAACCCATTTCTCAGACTGTTGCAATAGTCCAGAAACCAGGCCGTGACACTGTAACCTTGTTCCCAACTATTGCCCTGCCCCGGCTGAACTCCCCCCCAGTAACTCGGTCGAAACCCGGCTTTCAACACCACAAAATCGGCAATCCCTTCTGTTAGCCATCCCGGAGCCTGCCCGTTCCCATTCCACTGCCACGAGTGTGTCACCTCATGGTACAGCACGGCGGTGATCTCTCTCCTAACGTCTCCCTTGTAGCCTTCTATATAACTCGCGCTGACGCGAATATGATCGTTACTACTGACAGCAACTCCACCGTCGTTCTCGACGGACATACTGATTTTTGGCGTGGTCCTTCTGTCGGCCACGGAGTTCTGCTGGAAGAGCCTCCATATGAATTCCGTGGCGGTTTGAAGGGTTTGCTTGTTGTATTCGAGGCCGATTTCGTTTGTGAACCGGATTCCTCCGAGGGTGTTTGGTACGTTGTTGGCGGCGCTGTATTCTACTGCATGGATTCCTTGCAGGGCTGCTAGAATTGCTAGAAAAGAAAGGAAGAACCTCATATTAGCCATTGTTGCCTTTTCTCTCTCTTTGCTTGTAGGATTTGGCTTTGCACTATAAGCCAGTTATTGAAAGATCATTTATATAGAGATCGGGTGTGCTACGATGAGGAGTAAAGCTGGACCAAGTAACGCACTCTTATAAGAACTTGAACTGCTCATGGGAATTAGTTAGGGCCAGGTGCCGAGAAGGTTGACAAGTGTTCTAGCTTGCACGCAATTACCGGAGGACTTTTCATGCAGTGAAGGGAAACTGAACACACGAAAGGACTTCTCATCCGAGTTTTCACTTTGATTTGATGAGTTAGGAGGATGATAAGTACTTCCCAACGTGTCATATATGAAAGATTTCAAAAAAAAAAAAAAAAAAAAAACACAAAAAAAACCAAGTCCCATATTCTTTCTCTGTAAATTGATTGCAAGTCTTGGATGTAAAATGTGCTACTTCAAAAAAGCTTATGAGAAAAATACAATTGCATCTTAGTTTTCATTTCTGTCCTTTTCCACATGAAACAATAGAAAGCATAAGACCGCACGAAAAAGATCTCATATAATCTATTTTGGTTGCGTATATTGTCTTTGCAAGATAATATCAGACATTTGATAGAAATATTGTAGACTTTGGATGAAAATGTCCTAAATTGTTGATCAAACTCTTGGGTAGGTTTCAAATTGGTGAAAGCTAATTAAGAAATCTGCACCTAATGATTTATGTAAAACCTAATGTATTTTTCACTAGATTTTATTTTCTTTTAATGATGTGGACTCTGATGCTGGCAAAAACCATGAAAGAGCACAATAGATTGTCCCTCCCTCTCTCTTTTGGCCCTAATTTCTCTCCTCACGCCGTAACTCAGCATATACCTTTGCTTTTATAAGCTAGGGAGAAGGGGGACAATTGCCCTCTTTGGAATTTTACAAACTTTTGAGGTTTTACTATGTAAATAAAGGGATTTACTTTAACCGAAAATTATATTATCCCGTATGATTTAGAAGTGAATATATAACTCCTGTGTAGTTTGACTTAATTGTTAAATCGGTAAAAACTATTAAAATTAGTGGCAATTATGTCATTGAGATATTTTATAATTTCATCTCTCTAAAATAAAACATCAATAAGATGATTTTACCCTTTTACATCAAAGTAATAGGTTGTTTTTCACGGGGCATGTTTGTTACTTCACCAAATTTGTAACGATTTCATCCATTTTATAGATAGTTCAAACCATAAGGAATTATGTGTTTACAGTGAGTTATCTAAATTTTACTCAAATTACAAGAGAATAACGTCTAATTAACCCATAAATAAAATATATCAGAGATGAGCTCCAATGCTGTCTATCCTGAAATTTTAAAGAAAGATAAAAGGCCAATAAATCAATGGTTTGAGTAACATCACAAAGACAAGCTAATGACATTTTATCAAACTAATGAATTCAGTTATTGTTCCTCGATGATAATTTACTAAGAGTTTAATTTTGATGCACTGATAGTGTAGAACTTTTTACACAAGCGGGCACTAGAATGCAATATGCGTCCATAAGTATTGTTTGTTTATGTTGTACTGAAATTGTAAAAGACGTGTTATACTCTAGTGTCTTTCTTGTGTAAAAAAATTCTAAACTGTCAGTGAATTAAAACTAAACTCATTTACTAAATATAACAGGAGTTCTTTCTTTCCTTTGTTTCTTTGTGGCACTATAGTTTTGTTGGTGATTATTCCAATTGCCAAGTTAATGTGTTCGTTAAAAACATGACAATAAAAAGAAAACTTTTTCATTATCGTAATATTGTAACTGAAATGAATCATAGTTTTGCTTGAAGATCAGTTCTGAAGGTTGATCTTAGGCTATCGTTCGCCGAGATAACCATGAGATGTATAATTGAGACAACTGCAGCTGATTAAAAGAACACAAAAGCATCCAAACGCAAGTTAAATAACTTATAATTTTTCCTTTACGGGAGTGATCTTGATGATACTCTCTCTCTTTTATTTAGACAATTGATGGACTATTTAAAACAGAAAATCAACTGTACAATACTTTCAGTGCTTATTCACATATATATATATATATATATATCATACGTTCATTGTATAACACTCCTAGCTGTTATACTTGGCCTTGTAGTCACTCCAGAGCTGATCAACAGTCTTGCCCAGCAGCTCAACGAAGAAGTTGTCACTATAACCACTTCTCATCTTCTTGTTAAGTTCTGCCACAAACCCATTACTCAAACTGTTACAATAGTCCAGAAATCGGGCCGTGACATCGTAACCTTGGTCCCACCGGTCGCCCTGCCCCGGCTGCACCCAATGACTCGGCCCAAGATCAGCCCTCAGCCTCACAAAATCAGCAATCCCTTCAATCAATCCTCCCGGAGCCGGCTGGCCATTCCCATTCCACTGCCAAGTGTGCGTCATCTCGTGACAAAGCACTCCGGTGATCTCTCTTCCAACATCGCCGGAGTAACCTTGTATATAATTCGCGCTAACGTGAATCTTGTTGTTGATAGCGTAGGCGACTCCACCCATGTCATCGATGAACAAGCTCACTTGTGGCACGTTCTTTCTGTCTGCCTCTGAGTTTTGCTGGAAGATCCTCCATATGAAATCCGAGGCCGCGATTAGTGTTTGCTCGCTGTATTCGAGCCCGATTTCGTTTGTGAATCGGATTCCTCCGGGGGTTGTTGCTGCGTTGTTAGTGACAATGTATTCGACTGCATAGGTTGCTTGCAGGGCTGCTAGAATCACTGGAAAAGAAAGGAAGAAGAACCTCATGACATTAGCCATTAACAGACTCTCTATTTGCTTCTTTTTTCTTTTTTCTTGTAGGCTCGCTTTGTACTATAAGCCTGTTATTGCAACATCATTTATAGATGAGTGTGGCCTATGATCAGTAGTAGATGTGGACTAATTAGCGCCTGTTTGGGAAATGTTTTTTTTATTAAATATACTACTTAAAAAAAATATAAAGAATAAGTTGACTTAAAAAATATTTAGTTCGGATATTTGGTACTAATTTAAAGCTTTTTTATTTACAAAAATTATCAAAGGAACCTCAAAGTAAATTAGATTGTATATTTGTGATTTTTTTAAAGCTAAGAAAAAATTCAACTTTAATAATGGTAGTATAAAAATTAATTTTTAAAATTTTCAGAATTAATTATTGTTCAAAATTTTTTCTTCAATAGAATAAGTAAAAAAAACTTCAAAGTTTTTGTTTTTTTAGCTTTTTAGCTTAAAAAAAGTGAAAAAAACTAGCTTATTATAAGCTAAAAAAAACTTGCTATTAAACACCAAGTATTTATTTTAAACAAAAAATTAAAAAAGTACTTAAAATAAGCTGTTCTTAAATGGGCTTATTGTTTAAAATAAGAAATTAAACGGGTCAAAAAATTAGGGAAGGACAAACTATGTCCGAGGTCAAATTTTGGCAAAGACACATTCCTGGTGGAAGGCCCCATGGCGAAGACCTTGACTTGGGCTTTTATGCCCAACCTCACACAAGACACATGAGGCCTCTAGAAATAGTTTGCAGCCATACAATACGTAAGACGGTAAGAGGACATTGAAAGTTGGGAATTGCCTGATCGCCCGAACAAGTCAGGGGACACCGGCCAAGGTTGAGAAATCGTATCAAAATTTTATACTCATAACAAAGACATGGCCTTCCAGGAGTAATAGCTAATCATAGTCAAATTCACTAGTAGATCGATTCCAAGCAGGTTTGAATACAAGTCAGCTATTGATCTTCCATTTCTGTCCTCAATAATGAAAAATCTTGTCCCCATGGAAGGATCAAGACCCACAGAAAATTATGATGTCATGCACATGGTTCATTTTGGTTGCATGTATTGTCCTTGTATGATAATGACAGACGTTTGATTCGACGTGGCTTATTTATGCCAATGTGAAGTAGTTTTTTTTCATATTTAGCGGCATTTTTTAACCAAAATTAATTTTTTTTATTTCTATATTCTTTTAGGTGGTCGTAGACTCATACATACTTGTCATAAACAAGACATCAATTATTTTTATTAAAAAAGCCATTAAAGACAAAAAAAAATCGTTTTAGTCAAGCTATAATAGTTTTTTTTTGTTTTTGTTTTCAGTGACCTTTTAAAACTAGAAATCAATTTTTTTTTTATGACGTGTACAAAATATTTAAAAAATCATAACCAAAAAATTTAAATTTTCATTAAAAAAATACTAAAGAAAAAAAAAGCTACTAAACAGCTTAAATAAGCCAAAAAAGAGAACACATCGAGTTTATGACTCTATACTAGCATGAAAGGAGTGCATCTACAAGCCAAAGTGTCACGGGCTACTCTTCAGCACCCCATGATGCCCCTTTTCGGTGTCTGAATGCCCTAGACGGCAACAGGCATACTTGGCCCTTATAGGTCATCCCGTGATAGTTGGTGTAACACCCTAAATTTTCTTGACTACATTACATCCCTATTAAAAAGGTTAGAATTGTTGCATTTTGTTTTTATGTTTAAATAAAACAGGACGGATGAGTAACACTATTAAACTGTCTGTAGTTAGTTGCTTGGCTCTTCCTTGATCGAAGAATCGAATGTCGGCCTATTAGATACACCGGTCTAAACCCTTTCCTATGAACCAACCTAAACTCACACCGGTCCAAAAATTTAACTAAACCGCCTACTATAGGCAAGCACCGGTTCAACCGGCCATACACACGAACTCGTCCGGTTCACTCGCTTATTGAACATATCTCACTATAATAATTAAAACCGTACGTGAACCATCCCAAAACTTTAAACCGGCCCAAGTCTTATAACCATGCATTAGCAAATAGAAGCAAACCGGTTCAAGTTCCACCGGTTTAATTACGAATCAAGATTTTCACTAACTTATGACATAACCAAAAATAGGTCAAGATATTGGCACCACTTGTACGCCAACTTACATGTCATCAAAATATCAATCTAAAATAATACATTGTATCAATCTGAAGCAAACTAAAATCTGTTCGAACCATTCAATCTACCGAAACCGACTTACAAACCTTATTGCATCAGAATTATTACCGAGACATCTTGCAAATTTATGCATTGCCATGGCATAACACCTGGTTTCATGAAAGTTTGCAAGGCACTAGCATATATGTCTGTAGGCAATCCCTTCTATTAGTCCTCCCGGAGCCTGGCCATTCCCATTCCACTCTCATATGTGTGTCATCTAATGATATAGCACTCCGATGATCTCTCTTTTAACATCGCCTGAGTAGCCTTGTATATAATCCGCGCTAACGTGAATCTCATTGTTGGTAGTATAGGAGACCCCGTCCGTGTTGTCAATGAACAAGCTAATTTTTGGCTTGTTCCATCTGTCTGCCGTGGAGTTCTGCTGGAAGATCCTCCATATGAAATATGTGGCGGTTGTTAGTGTTTGATTGCAGTATCCGAGCCCGATGTCGTTTGTGAATTGAACTCCTCCGTGGGTTGTTGCCGCGTTGTTAGTGACACTGTATTTGACTGCATAGGTTCCTTGCAAGGCTGCTAGAATCACTAGAAAGGAAGAAGATCATGTTAGCCATTGACTCCCTATTGCATCTTCTTTGTTGCCTGAAGGCTTAGGCCTTCTATTTAAACTGGTCACGAGAACTAGGTAAGGCCAGGGACCGGGGTTCGATAGGCTTGACAACTGCTCTCATATAAAGGGTGTTTGGACGAAGTTTATTTAATAACTCATAGCTTGAACTTATGGTTTTTTTCAAAATTATATTTGGCTTATAATAAAAAATCACTTTGCATATACAAGAAGCTTATTTAAACACACTCTTTTAGTAAAAGTCACTTAAAAAAGTAGCTATCATCTAAACACCTTTTTTTTTTGAAAAAGTTATTTAAAAAAGTGACTTACTAAAATTAATTTTAACTTATGAATTATAGATATCACTACATTTAGGTCAAATTTTAACTTAATTTTAACTTAAAGGTGTGTCACCTCATGATCTCTCTTCTAACGTCTCCATTGTAGCCATCAACATAATTCACACTAACGCGAATATGATCGTTGCTAGTGTCGACGACTCCATCAAATGTCTCAACGGACATGCTAATTTTTGGCGTGGTCCTTTTGTCTGCCTCGGAGTTTTGCTGGAAGAGCCTCCATATGAATTCCGAGGCTGTTTGAAGTGTTTGCTTGTTGTATTCGAGTCCGACTTCATTTCTGAACCGGATTCCTCCGGGGGTTGCTTCTGCATTGTTAGTGGCACTGTATTCGATTGCATGGTTTCCTTACAGCAGGGTTGCTAGAATAACTAGAAAAGGAAGGAAGAACCTCATATTAGCCATTATTGCCCTCTCTATCTCTCTTTTCTTTTTTCCTCTTGTAGGTTTTGGTTTTGCATTATAAACTTGTTATTGCAAGATCGTTTATATAGAGATCGGTGACCTATGATCAGGAGTAAAGATGGACCAAGTTAGTCTTCTAATTAAGAAACTAAAGTGGCCATGAGAATAAGGTATTGCCAAGTTTGGAGATATTTCCTTCATTACTTCCCCCGAGTGGATAGGTATGACTTTTCATTCGAGTTTCACTTTGATTTTGATGAGTTGGGAGGAAGATAACTGCTACCCCAATGTGTCATATATGCAAGGTTTCAATAATATAAAAATAAAAATTACAAGTGTATTAGGAATTTGAGTTACTTCTATCCACTGATGAAACCAATTTGTGAAGTTCCATGCAATGTACATGGGCGTGATATTGGTAGCCAATAGGGTTAGGTCTCGTGGCCATCTTACCCGATCTTAAGTTTCGCCAGGATGGTCACGTGACTTACAGGTGGCTTGTAAGCTGTAACTGAACTTAAGCATTTGATGTTGGCCGTGGTGGACTCAGAAATTTTATTAAATTGGGGTCAACACAGAAATTTTATTTAGTAGAACGGACAACTCAAACTTAAGTTTTACAATGAACAACAAATATTGAAATGAGTAAAAAAAAAAAAAAAAAAGTAAACATAACTTTTGAAAAATTGCATTTTGGTGGGGTTTATGTACTATTTTTTGTCACAAATACTCATGCACATGTAGGACTTAAGAAAAAGTTTTTATACTTTGAAGAGGCAAAGTGATATTTTTAAAATTTTAGAGGGGCTAAATATAATTTTTTATTCTAAATAATCAAAATATACAGTGTGTTAGCAAATTTTTTAAAAACTAAAGGAGGGCCGTAGCCTCCTGCCCGCTTCTATGTCCGTCCGCCAATGGATGTTGGTAAAAATTTGAGAAAAATAAAACAAAAACCATGAAAAAGAGGTGCACTTGTGTGCTTACTTCGACTTATTCATGGTGGAAGGCTCTATAGCAAAAACCTCGACTTGGAGTCTAGTGTCGGGTACGGCTGTTAGGTACGGTACATGTTTAAATGCCGAATTTATTTAATTTTTTTGTTCATAGACACTTGAACATTATTAAATTTTATATTTTTAAATATTTTTTTAAAGTAAAATAGTATTTACAAACTAAGATATAACATTTTACAGATAAAATAAACATTTTACGTGTAGTTTTATAATAAACTCAACTAGTTGTACATATTTAACTAGCTATATCGGATATATGTCTCATATCCTTGTTTGACACATGTATTTTACAAATTTATCTCATATCTCATATATGATATTTTTTTTCGATACATATCTCGTAACTTTGTGTCGAGTGTTCGACACAGATATTTTATAAATTTAAAAAAGTTTAGATAACATAGTCCAAAATTAGTACCCTTGTTTTTAAGAAGAGAGAAGTAAAAAATGGCTAATATGTCACTTCGATTTACAGTGCCGATGACTTTTCATTCATTATGATTTTTATTCTGTGTATTTGAGATGGGTTCCGCACTTTAAATCTTCAATTTAAGCGTCAATGCTTAGTATCACTTTACCACTAGAACAATTTGTCCGCCAAATGGTGCCTCTAGAAATAGTTTGCGACCATACCTAAATCAGCAAATACCTTGACTTGGGATTCTAGGCTCTCTGCCGATAGGCACCCAAAATTATGCCGTGGCAAACTAGGCCTCTCTGGAAGTAGTTTGCGTCCATACAGTTTGTCGGATTGCCTAGTCGCCTGAACAATATCGCGCCCAAATTTTTCGCACTCGAGGAATACTCACACAAGCGGAAAAAATGCTGTACTCTCTCGTTAGAACTCATCCTCCTAGAAGAATGAGTGCGACTAGGTTTGAATTGAAAATAAGTTTGAATAAAGGGCTTTTGAAAAAGATTCGGAGTCGCCACCTAACTTGATTAAGGTAAGTTAGGTCACCTAAAAACTAAGCATAATTCGAAAACTACATTTAGGGTTTTTGGAAAACGATTTGAAAATATCTTCTCAAGAGAGGGTTTTTAAGGAAAACAGGTTGTTTGGCAACCTTTGGAAAACATTTAGCCCATTTTGAAAAATAACTCCGTTTGGTCTTTGAAATCAGTGATTAGGTTCAGAGGTTGGTTACGTGTAGTGAAGACGCACTAAGCCATCACTCTACCCCGCCCTTTCGGTACCTACATGTCAATCTACCATAGATTCACCTATGAGAGTTTTTAACTAACTAATGGTTCAATCCTATTTACTTTGAAAATCAATGTTTGAAAAGAAATGATGCATGAGATGCAAGTGTAAAATAAGAGAGAGTTGGAGAATAGATTTGGAAATAAATTTGAAAAGAAATTGATTTGATTTGAAAGAGATTTGAAATTGAAAAGTTTTGGAAATTGAAAGTAGATATTTGAAAATAGAAATTTGAAATTGAAAATTTGAAAATAGATTGGAGATTTGGAAAGATTTTGGAATTTGAAATTTGAAAAATATGGAGGAATTTGAAATTTGAATGAAGTTGTGACCGCACCTATGAAGGTTGCCTACGTATCCTTTTGGAGGAATCAGGTCAGTCGTAGTTCGGACCAGAGTCCGATTGAAAATAGAAGAATTGATTTAGAAAAGAAGTTGAATTGGAATTTGGATTTGATTTGGACTTAGAATAGAATATTGAAGATTGGAATTTAGAATTTTGAAATTGAAAATGTTGAATTTTGATTTGGAAAGATAGAACTTGGAAAAAAAGATTTAGACTTGTTTTGGAAAGATAGGATTTTAGGAAAGGACTTGAGATTAAAAAAAAAAAGATTTGAATGTTGGATTTGGAAACATCTTGGAAGATTTGGAAACTTGGAATTTAGGAAAGATTCGGATTAGGAAAGTTTCGAATTAGAAAAGCGTCATTTTAGGAAAGTTTTTGACTTAGGAAAGTTTTGAATTTGGAATGTTTTGAAAATTGGAAAGTTTCGTTTTAAGAAAGGTTTTGAAATAGGAAAGTGTTGAATTTAGAAATGTTTTGAATTAGGAAAGTTTAGTTTAAGAAAGGTTTAGAATTTGGAAAGTTTCAAGTTTAAAAAAAAAAAAAAATTTTGAATTTGGAAAGCTTAGAATTTTAGAAAGATTTTAAATTAGGAAAGATTTAGAAAAGGTTTGAATTAGGAAAATTTCAACCTAGGAAAGTTTTTAAATTAGGAAAGTTTTGAAATTTGGAAAGTTTAGAAAACAAGGAAGTTTTGAAAATAAGAAAGTTTTGAGTTTAGAAAGTTTTGGATTTGGAAAACTTCGAATTTGAAAAGATTTGAAATTTAGAAAGTTTTAGAGTTTTAGAAGATCTTGAGATTAGGAAAGGTTTGAGTTTAGGAAAGATTTGAAAGCTTAGGTTTGGAAAGTTAAGATTTGGAAAGAGGTAGAATTAGGAAAGGGTTTGAATTAGGAAAGATTTAGATTAAGAAGGGATTGGATTTTGTTTCTAAAAGAGAAGGTTTGATTTTGTTTTTAAAAACGGAGGATTGGATTTGGTTTCCTAAACGGGAGGATTTGATTTGGTTTCGTAAAGGGAAGATTGGAATTGACAAGGATTTGGAAAGGGAGGTTTTAGAAACCCTAGATTTGGAAAGCTATAGTTTTGACGTAAAAAGAGGTTTTGGAAATGTGTATAGTTTTGATGTGAAAACAAGAGGTTTTGAAAACCTAGGTCTTAAGACAAGTTTGAAAACCATGTTTTTGGAAAGAAAATTTTGGTTTCCTAATCGTGAGTTCTAGGGCTTGACTTGGGCTCTAAGGAAAGAGTTTTTGGAAAGTGCATTTTTTGGAAAGAGGGATTTTTGGAAAGGAATCCTAGAGAGGAGTTTTTGGAAAGTGAATTTAAAGGTAGAGTTTTTGGAAAGAGATTTTTAAAGAGAAAGAGTTTTGGAAAATGTGTTTTTGGAAATGAAAGTTTTGGAAAGAAATCCTAGAGAGGAGTTTCTAGAGGAAAGATTTTGAAAAGAGAATTTTTGGAAAGATTGTTGGAGAGAGTTTTTCTAGGAAGATTTTTGGTAGAAGATTGTTGAAGAGAGTTTTTGGAAAGATTTTTGGGGAACATTTTTAGAAAGTGGATTTTGGGGAGAGGATTTTGGAAAGGAGTTGAAAAAGGAAGTTTTGAAAAATAAATTTTGGGAGGGAGTTTTTGAAAACAATTTTGGAAAGAAGAGTTTTTGGAAAGTATGTTGAAAAAGAGATTTTTAGGAAAAGATTTTTGAAAAGAGAATTTTTAGAAGGTATAAAAACGTCTCACTTCCCTAAAGCGATTCTAGCCATAAGAGGGCTAGAACCACTTTAAGAAAGTGGTTTTGAAAACAACAAGGGTTGAAAATATGGATCATGTTGGTCACTTTAAATGTAACACTTTCCTAAAGCAACCCTAGCCATGGAAAGGCTAGAATAACCCTAGGATTATGGTTTTAAAAACACGTTTTGAAAAAGAGATTCTGATGCAATTTTGAAAACAAGATTGAAAACGATTTGAAAAACAACTTTGAAAACGGTTTTTGGAAGATGCAAGATCATGAAATGCACAATGCAATTTTGGGGTCGTGAACATACAAGGCTAAGGCTTCACCACATAATCAAGGGGGCCGAACCCACGTGGTCTCTGGTTAGACTAGAAGAAAGCTCCCGACACGGTGACTCTCCAATAGCCCAATCTTACACATGGACCGGGAATGCCGTTGTTTCAAGCATGCAAAGAAGGGGGGGAAAGAGATGGGAGATTAAAATAGAGAAAACCCAAGTGGGTTAGGAGAGAGAAGAGAGAGGGGGAAGTGCGAAAATTTAAAGAGAAAGCCTACCGTATGTCTTGTTTATTTTGCGCACCTTGCTTGTCTTCGGTCTTCGATCTTCATCTTGATCTTCGTCTTTAATCTTCAAGAGTTGTCTTCAAGCTTTAGATTGCAGCTCTTCAAGTCTTCAAAGGAGGGTTGAAGGCTAGTGTATGAGTGTATGGGGGTGTATAGGAGTGTATATGAGGTTAGGGTTTGGTGTATGGTGGCTAAGGCTTGGAAAACCTAAAAAGCTAGGGTTTAGAGAGTGCACGAGCTCTGTATATCGAAATATATGATTTTTAGACTGAGTTTGCGGACCCTTTTCACGTTGGAGGAGGCTCTGTATTTATAGAGGTTGGACAACACTGGCACCAGGCCAGAATTTACACTGGCGCCATTACTAGTGGCGCCAGCCATTTAGGAAATATTTAAGGTCGGCAAGCAACATATCTTTGACTAGATTTGGGCGCCTGTACTAGTGACTACCATGTAATTTTTAGCCTGGCCTCACTAGGAGTGACTCCGGAAAGTTCGGGAAGGAGTTTGGAAGACCGGGGATGACCCGGAAGGCTGAAAAAGAGCAGGAACACTTAGAATAGTGTCCCAGAGGTATTTGACTTGAAAAGTGAGGATAGGATGTGTCGGAAGGGTTGATCGGGCCTTTAGGGGCAAAACGGTCAATCGGATCGGGAAACTGCCGGGACGGACTCGGACTGTCCCAGAAGAAGACTTGGGATTTGGAAACATTATTCAGAATGTTCCCAAAGGTTGCCGGTTTGATTCCCAGAGCCGGTGTGGTCGGAAAAGGTGACCGGCCCACCAGGGGCAAAACGGTCATTTCGCACCGGGTTCGCCGGAACTGACTCGGAATGATTCGAAAAGGTAAAGGAAGGTTGAGAATACTATAAGAAGTAATCTTAGAAGGTTATCGGTTTGATACCCAGAGCCGGTATGGTCGAAAAAGGAGACCGGCCCACCAGGGGCAAAACGGTCATTTTGTACTGGGTTTGCCGGAACTGACTTGGAATGATCCGAAAAGATAGAGTGAGGTTGAGAATACTATAAGAAGAATTCTCGGGAAGTTACCGGTTTGATACCTAGAGCCGGTGTGGTCCCCGAGGCGTTTGGGTGCCTAGGAGCAAAATGGTCATCTTGATCGGAAAGTCTCGGAAAAGGCCCAAGGGGCAGTTTGGTCTTTCACCGACGTGGGCTAGCAGGCACTGGTGTTGACCTGGGTTTTGAGTGTTTCTGCCACTCTGATGGCGGTCGTTGTGACACAAGGGTTTGCTGGCAATTCCATATATCGACCTATTTGTGAGTACTTCCGCTACTCTAACGGTTGTAATATTTATGAGTATTTTCGCTACTCGAACTGTCTCTAGAAATAAACTATCTCGAGAGAGGGACTGGAAAGGGGACTTACCGTCTTCAAAAGGATGTGCCTGAGTTGGAACCGTTTCGAGGAATAAACTGTCTCGAGAGAGGGAGTGGAAAGGGGACTTACCGTCTTCGAAAAGACGTGCCTGAGTTGGAACCGTCTCGAGGAATAAACTGTCTTCGAGAGAGGGGTTAGAAAGGGGTCTTACTGTCTTCGAAAAGACGTGCCTGAGTTGGAACCGTCTCGAGAAATAAACTGTCTCGAGAGAGGGACTGGAAAGGGGATTTACCGTCTTCGAAAAGACGTGCCTGAGTTGGAACCATCTCGAGGAATAAACTGTCTCGAGAAAAGGGTTGGAAAGGGGTCTTACCGTCTTTGAAAAGACGTGTCTGAGTTGGAACCGTCTCGAGGAATAAACTGTCTTGAGAGAGGGGTTGGAAAGGGGTCTTACCGTCTTCGAAAAGACGTGCCTGGATTGGAACCGTCTCGAGGAATAAACTGTTTCGAGAGAGGGATTGGAAAGGAGACTTATCGTCTTCGAAAAGACGTGCCTGGATTGGAATAGACTTACTGTCTCGAGGAATCAACTGTCTCGAGAGAGAGGTTGGAAAGGGGACTTATCGTCTTCGAAAAGACGTGCCTGGATTAGAATAGATTTACTGTCTCGAGGAATCAACTGTCTCGAGAGAGGGGTTGAAAAAGGAAAGGAAATGACAATGCCCCTAAGGGCATTTTGGTTATCTTGCCTCTATTTGGGCCTTTTGGGCCCGCGAAGCGATGGATAGACGGGATTAGACTTAGAAAGTTGATTTCGATAGGAATATAACCACAATGACTTGAAAACAAGTCTGGACGGAGTGTAGACTGCCGAGCGGTCAAAAATAGGGTGCTTACAAACAAGTCAGGGGAGGTTGAGAAAACGTGCCACATTTTTCTTCTCAAATTTAAGATAATGTCCCGTAGTAATAGCTAGTCATCGTCAAATTACCGTTGGTAAAGGCTTCAACCCCTTTGTAGTTCTCAATGGCCATCAACACCTACTGGAGGTTCTTCCTGCCAGCAGCATTGTTATCCTGAAACACATCTTCCAAATAACCTTTAGGCCACGCCTTGAAAAAAAAAAGTCGACTAGTCGAGTAGTACGAGTTTCTTCAATACTCATGCATATCATATTCTACCTAAATTAAAAGTATTTTTATTAATTAAAAATTCATGTCCCAATTTAATAGGGATGTGTACTGAGAAGTACTTGACCACCAAACTTTTTTCCAACGCCTTGACTAGGCAGTAGGCCTGTCAACGGACAGGATCTGGTAAACCTGAACCCGATAAGGAGTATGAAAGGTTGGTGCTTTTGCTATCAGACGCATGAGGCTTATGATTATCGGAAAAGGTATTGCCCTTCTCTTTGTAACAAATCCATCATCGTGTAAAAAATAATTTTCAAATTTTATTTCATACATAAAAATTTTAATTTTGTCAATCGGATTGGATCGGATCATATTGGGTCTAATCGATATCCGGTCAGATATAATTAGATCATTCGGTTCTAGATCCGTTGGATTATCAAATTAGATCTAGATCTAACGGTTCGGATCTGTTGGTTTGGATTTGGATCAAACCCGATCCATTAAAAAGCCTACTAGGTGGCATATTTTTGTTGAAACGAAAGGAGATTCAGCTATGCATAAAACCATCAACGTGAAAACAATATTAACTTGGGAAAGTCTACCGATACTCGTGGTAGTTCATCAGGCGCCAATTGATGGCCATCACATCAGTTGAGCCCCACCTGCAATAGATGGGGCCCAGCTAATGTGATGTTCATTAGCTGGCGCCGAATGAACCACCACGAGTGTCTTCAACATTTTCCTACTTAGTTTTCATATTTAAAGGGCATGATCATCCAAGTGTACAGGCTTGAGAGAGGTACAAAGAGAGATAAATGGGTAAGAAAGTAACAGAGAAAGGGAGAGGGACAGACCTTCTAGGAGACACTTGAAATGATATGTTCAGGGAAGCTTTTGAATTAAATCTCTTGATGTAGTTTGGCCAAACCACCTCGTCATTTAAATTGACAGAAGCAAAGATTGGAAATATCTTTGGTGTTGAGGTAGCGAATCTGGATGATTCCTTTGTGAAGTATATTGAGTGAGTTGATGATTATCTATTATTTGTCATCCGATATTACTTTTCCCGTTGGTTAGCATGGGCCAGGTATATATGTTGATTGAAGTTAGGTATAAGAAATTAATTTTTAAAAATCATAAGATTATTTCTTATCTTTTGAGGCGTGATTTCCTTTCATTGAGATAGAATGTCCAAGTGCTACCTGCCGATGGCCTCCATACAAAGACATACGTATAATAACAGAAAATTTCTCATACGTCTCGACTAAGTCCTGAATTAGCAAAGGATCGAGAAATTGGCATATCTAAGTTTTCTCCTTCACATAGTCAAATTGATGCCTTAGCTTTCCTTCTGCCAAGATATAACCAACTTATGAGATGTATAAGGCAACTGCAGCTGATTAGAAGAAGACAAAGCCATGCAGAAGCAACAACAACCTGCAATTTGCAATGGTAATCTGGATGATACTTCTGCTCTCCTTTATTTATTATTCAGAAGAGGAATTCACTTGTACAATACTTTCAGCGTTTTATTCATATATATATATATATATATGCCCATTATAAAGCATGTTTAATTGTTATACTTGGCCTTGTAGTCACTCCAGAGCTGATCAACATTTTTGCCCAGCAGCTCAACAAAATAGTTGTCACTATAACCAGTTCTCATCTTCTTGTTAAGTTCTGCCACAAACCCATTTCTCAGACTGTTGCAATAGTCCAGAAACCAGGCCGTGACACTGTAACCTTGTGCCCAACTATTGCCCTGCCCCGGCTGAACTCCCCCCAGTAACTCGGTCGAAACCCGGCTTTCAACACCACAAAATCGGCAATCCCTTCTGTTAGCCATCCCGGAGCCTGCCCGTTCCCATTCCACTGCCACGAGTGTGTCACCTCATGGTACAGCACGGCGGTGATCTCTCTCCTAACGTCTCCCTTGTAGCCTTCTATATAACTCGCGCTGACGCGAATATGATCGTTACTACTGACAGCAACTCCACCGTCGTTCTCGACGGACATACTGATTTTTGGCGTGGTCCTTCTGTCGGCCACGGAGTTCTGCTGGAAGAGCCTCCATATGAATTCCGTGGCGGTTTGAAGGGTTTGCTTGTTGTATTCGAGGCCGATTTCGTTTGTGAACCGGATTCCTCCGAGGGTGTTTGGTACGTTGTTGGCGGCGCTGTATTCTACTGCATGGATTCCTTGCAGGGCTGCTAGAATTGCTAGAAAAGAAAGGAAGAACCTCATATTAGCCATTGTTGCCTTTTCTCTCTCTTTGCTTGTAGGATTTGGCTTTGCACTATAAGCCAGTTATTGAAAGATCATTTATATAGAGATCGGGTGAGCTACGATGAGGAGTAAAGCTGGACCAAGTAACGCACTCTTATAAGAAATTGAACTGCTCATGGGAATTAGGTAGGGCCAGGTGCCGATAAGGTTGACAAGTGTTCTAGCTTGCACGCAATTACCGGAGGACTTTTCATGCAGTGAAGGGAAACTGAACAGACCAGAGGACTTCTCATCCGAGTTTTCACTTTGATTTGATGAGTTAGGAGGATGATAAGTACTTCCCAACGTGTCATATATGAAAGATTTCAAAAAAAAAAAAAAAAAAACACAAGAAAAACCAAGTCCCATATTCTTTCTCTGTAAATTGATTGCAAGTCTTGGATGTAAAATGTGCTACTTCAAAAAAGCTTATGAGAAAAATACAATTGCATCTTAGTTTTCATTTCTGTCCTTTTCCACATGAAACAATGGAAAGGATAAGACCGCACGAAAAAGATCTCATATAATCTATTTTGGTTGCGTATATTGTCTTTGCAAGATAATATCAGACATTTGATAGAAATATTGTAGACTTTGGATGAAAATGTCCTAAATTGTTGATCAAACCCTTGGGTAGGTTTCAAATTGGTGAAAGCTAATTAAGAAATCTGCACCTAATGATTTATGTAAAAACTAATGTATTTTTCACTAGATTTTATTTTCTTTTAATGATGTGGACTCTGATGCTGGCAAAAACCATGAAAGAGCACAATAGATTGTCCCTCCCTCTCTCTTTTGGCCCTAATTTCTCTCCTTACGCCGTAACTCAGCATATAGTTTTGCTTTTATAAACTAGGGAGAAGGGGGACAATTGCCCTCTTTGGAATATTACAAACTTTTGAGGTTTTACTATGTAAATAAAGGGATTTACTTCCTTGTGGTTTAACTGAAAATTACATTATCTCGTATGATTTAGAAGTGAATATATAACTCCTGTGTAGTTTGACTTAATTGTAAAATTGGTAAAAACTATTAAAATTAGTGGCAATTACGTCATTGAGATATTTTATAATTTCATCTCTCTAAAATAAAACATCAATAAGATGATTTTACCCTTTTACATCAAAGTAATAGGTTGTTTTTCACGGGGCATGTTTGTTACTTCGCCAAATTTGTAAAGATTTCATCCATTTTATAGATAGTTCAAACCATAAGGAATTATGTGTTTACAGTGAGTCATCTAAATTTTACTCAAATTACAAGAGAATAACGTTTAATTAACCCATAAATAAAATATATCAGAGATGAGCTCCAATGCTGTCTATCTTGAAATTTTAATGAAAGATAAAAGGTCAATAAATCAATGGTTTGAGTAACATCACAAAGACAAGCTAATGAAATTTTATCAAACTAATGAATTCAGTTATTGTTCCTCGATGATAATTTACTAAAAGTTTAATTTTGATGCACTAATAGTGTAAAACTTTTTACACAAGCGGGCACTAGAATGCAATATGTGTCCATAAGCATTGTTTGTTTATATTGTACTTAAATTGTAAAAGACGTGTCATACTCTAGTGTCTTTCTTGTGTAAAAAAATTCTAATTAAAACTAAACTCATTTACTAAATATAACAGGAGTTCTTTCTTTCCTTTGTTTCTTTGTGGCACTATAGTTTTGTTGGTGATTATTCCAATTGCCAAGTTAATGTGTTCGTTAAAAACATGACAATTAAAAGAAAACTTTTTCATTATCGTAATATTGTAACTGAAATGAATCATAGTTCTGCTTGAAGATCAGTTCTAAAGGTTGATCTTAGGCTATTCTTCGCCGAGATAACCATGAGATGTATAATTGAGGCAACTGCAGCTGATTAAAAGAACACAAAAGCATCCAAAAGCAAGTTAAATAACTTATAATTTTCCCTTGACGGGAGTGATCTTGATGATACTCTCTCTCTTTTATTTAGACAATTGATTGACTATTAAAAACAGGAAATCAAATGTACAATACTTTCAGTGCTTATTCATCTATATATATATATATCGTATGTTCATTGTATAACACTCCTAGCAGTTATACTTGGCCTTGTAGTCACTGCAGAGCTGATCAACAATCTTGCCCAGCAGCTCAACGAAGAAGTTGTCACTATAGCCACTTCTCATCTTCTTGTTAAGTTCTGCCACAAACCCATTACTCAAACTGTTACAGTAGTCCAGAAATCGGGCCGTGACGTCGTAACCTTGGTCCCACCGGTCGCCCTGCCTCGGCTGCACCCAATGACTCAGCACAAGATCAGCCCTCAGCCTCACAAAATCAGCAATCCCTTCAATCAATCCTCCCGGAGCCGGCTGGCCATTCCCATTCCACTGCCAAATGTGCGTCATCTCGTGACAAAGCACTCCGGTGATCTCTCTTCTAACATCGCCGGAGTAACCTTGTATATAATTCGCGCTAACGTGAATCTCGTTGTTGATAGCGTAGGCGACTCCACCCATGCCATCGATGAACAAGCTCACTTGTGGCACGTTTTTTTCTGTCTGCCTCTGAGTTCTGCTGGAAGATCCTCCATATGAAATCCGAGGCCGCGATTAGTGTTTGCTTGCTGTATTCGAGCCCGATTTCGTTTGTGAATCGGATTCCTCCGGGGGTTGTTGCTGCGTTGTTAGTGACAATGTATTCGACTGCATGGGTTGCTTGCAGGGCTGCTTGAATCACTATAAAAGAAAGGAAGAAGAACCTCATGATATTAGCCATTAACAGACTCTCTATTTGCTTTTTTTTTCTTTTTTCTTGTAGGCTCGCTGTGTACTGTAAGCCTGTTATTGCAACATCATTTATAGATGAGTGTGGCCTATGATCAGCAGTAGATGTGGACTAATTAGCGCCTGTTTGGGAAAAGTTTTTTGATTAAATATGCTACTTTAAAAAAAATATAAAGAATAAGTTGACTTAAAAAATATTTAGTTCGAATGTTTGGTACTAATTTAAAGCTTTTTTATTTACAAAAATTATCAAAGGAACCTCAAAGTAAATTAGATTGCATATTTGTGATTTTTTTAAAACTAAGAAAAAATTCAACTTTAATAATGGTTTTATAAAAATTTTCAAAATTAATTAATGTTCAAAATTTTTACTTAAATAGAATAAGTAAAAAAAAGCTTCAAAATTTTTGCTTTTTAACTTATTAGCTTAAAAAAATAAAAAAGCAAGCTTATTATAAGCTAAAAAAACTTATTATTAAATACCAAGTGTTTATTTTAAGTAAAAAATTAAAAAAGTACTCAAAATAAACTGCTGTTAAATGGACCTATTGTTTAAAAATAAGAAATTAAACGGGTCAAAGAATTAGGGAAGGACAAACCTATGTCCGAAATTCGGTCAAATTTGGGCAGAGACACATTCCTGATGGAAGGCGCCATAGCGAAGAACTTGACTTGGGCTTTTTAGCCCAACCTCACACAAGGCAAATGAGGCCTCTAGAAACAGATTGCAGCGATACAGTACGTAATACGGTAAGAGGACATTTGAAGTTGGGAATTGCCTGATCGCCTGAACAAGTCAGGGGACACCGGCCAAGGTTGAGAAATCGTATCAAAATTTTCTACTCACAACAAAGACATGGCCTTCCAGTAGTAATAGCTAATCATAGTCAAATTCACTAGCAGATCGATTCCAAGCAGGTTTGAATACAATTCAGATATTGATCTTCCATTTCTGTCGTCAATAATGAAAAATCTTGTCACCAAAGAAGGATGAAGACCCACAGAAAATTGTGATATATCATGCACATGGTTTATTTTGATTGCATGCATTGTCCTTGTATGATAATGTCAGACATTTAATTGATTCGACGTGGCTTATTTAAGCCATTGTGAAGTATTTTTTTTTTCATATTTAGCGGCATTTTTTTAACCAAAATTAATTTTTTTTTATTTCTATATTCTTTTAGGTGGTCGTAGACTCATACATACCAGTCGTAGACTCATACATACCTGTCATAAACAAAACATTAATTTTTTTTTTTATTAAAAAAGACAAAAAAAAGTCATTTTAGTCAAGCTAAAAAAGTTTTTTTTTTGGTTTTTGTTTTTAGTGACTTTTTAAAACTAGAAATCAATTTTTTTTTTATGACGCGTACAAATATTTAAAAAAACATTCCAAAAAAATTAAATTTTAATTCAAAAAATACTAAAGACAAAAAAAGCTACTTTTTAAACAGCTTAAATAAGTCAAAAAAGAGAACAAATCGGGTCTATGACTCTATACTAGCATGAGAAAAGTGCATCTACAAGCCAAAGTGTCACGGCCACTCTTCAACACCCCATAATGCCCCTTTTCAATGCCTAAATGCCCTTGTCAAAGGAGCCAAGAAGTGCCTAACCAATGCCCAAAGGGTTGCGCACGCATTGCCCAAAGGATGCCTAAGTCAGCCCCAACACCAGCCCTTGCTACCTAGCATGCCAGGCAGCTAGCCCAGCAGCCAGCATGCCAAGTTGCCTATGTGCGCGCGCCGCAGCGCCCAGTCACGTGCCTGTGCTCCCTAGCTTGCACCCCCAGCCTGCCTGCGCTCCCATGTGCCCAACGCCTACGCTCAGTGCCCAGCCAGCCTGCCCAACCTTCGGCGTGGCATGTCTCATTGATCCGGATGACGTTTAGGGTCAAGTCTTTTTGTGTAAACAGCTTAGGACATATACTTTTCCATTCTCAAAACTTGTAATTTTTAGATTTTATTTAGATTTTCTACCGAGGCATTATGACTCATTGACCATTGTAACGTTTTCTCTTGCCAATTTTGTAATGGCTTAGAATGTTATATTAGGGGGGGTTCATGTCTTGACCACTTCCTATCTGGTGCAATTGTAAAGCTTTTAAGCTTTTTCTTTCTTGGTTTCAAGTATTGTAAGCGTTGTAAATATTGTCTTTCAATCGCTGTGAACCGTGGGGTGTTATAAAGGCTTGTAGCTTGGTAGGCTTGCCCGAGGGGCATGAAAAGCGCCACACGTGGACTTTCCTAGATGGCAACCTACATACTTGACCCTCAAGGGTCGTCCCGTGATAGTTAGTATCAAAGCCACAATGTGATTGTGGCCTAACAGTTTTCGTGTAGCCAAAATAACTTCAGCATGGTGAGTTAAACACAGAGAATTGAGATCTTAGAGGGTAAGGTGGACGGATTTGCCAGAGTGGCCTTAGGACTGGAGGAACGAATTAGGGCAATGGAGCAACAGAGGGGTGCATCAAGGGCCTTAGCTAGCTCCACCCCATCCAGAGTTGTCGAAGCCCTTCGAGCAGAGATTGTTAGTCTTCGGCAAGATTTAGAGGATGCAAATAATCGTGTCAATGTTGTGACACGCCACGTTGCTATGGGAACTGGAGGTAATAGGGAAAGAGGTAACCAGGGCCCAACGACGCTCACTTTCTCTGAAGCGCCTCGCTTACGGGTGTCGGAGCCTTGTGCCTACGGGGGTGCTAGAGATGCTAAGGAACTTGATAACTTTCTCTTTGACATGGAATAGTATTTCAGAGCCATTTGTGTTGAGGAGGAACATAAAGTTTCTATGACCACAATGTATCTCAGTGGTGATGCCAAACTTTGGTAGCGTACCAAATACGATGAGATTTAGTAGGGGATCTGCACAATAACAACATGGGAGGAGCTTAAGGGAGAGCTCAAACTACAGTTCTTTCCTGAGAATGTGAAGTACAATGCCGGGCGTGCTTTATGCAAGTTAACGCACACAGGCACCATCAGAGATTATGTCAAGCAATTTTCTACCCTAATGCTTGACATTCGAGATATGTCAGAGAAAGACAAGCTTTTTTGCTCCCTTGAAAGGCTAAAGCCATGGGCTAGGGTCGAACTACGCTGTCTGAGGGTGCATGATTTGTCCAGTGCTCAGTTAGCAACTGAATACCTAGTTGATTATGTTGCTAAACAGTAATGCAAGCATAACATAAGTTCTTTTAGCAAGAGTCGGGGAGGCAGTAAGTCAGGTGGGCACGATAAACCCAAGAATGGGGGAGTCGATAAAGGGTCTTTCCATAAGGGGGATGGAAGCAATGGTAACAACATCTACTCTAAAGGGCAGGGGAAGGACTATAATCGAGATAAGCCCAGGGGGCCAATTACTTGTTATCTATGCCAAGGGACGCATAAGATGACAGATTGTCTTTAGAAAAAAGCACTAAATGCTCTCCAATCTTCTGGTTTTGATCTATGCCTGGAGGATAGCGGGGACAGTGGTAGTGAGAATAAGGAGGACATTAGATCAAGGCATAGTGGGAAGTATGGTTCGAAGATGGGCTCCAGAGTAGGGGCATTTCACATGGTGAATGCAGTGAAGAAACAAGCTTTTAGTTCCAATGTTAGGAAGGGTAAGAGAGTTTATTCCAAGCCTAGACAGATTGAGGAGCTAGGGAATCCCATCGAGGGGAAGCAAAAGAAGGTCACCACTATGGGGCTCATGTTTGTCGATATCAAGGTTAACGACAAGTCCATCGGTGCACTTGTGGACACTAGGGCCACCCACAACTTTGTGGCTAGTATGGAGGTGGAGAGATTGGGCATGTCCCTAAAGAAGGACACTAGTAGGATGAAAGCAGTGAATTTGGTGGCCCAACCAATCTGTGGTATTGCCAAGTCAGTTGCTGTTAAGGTGAGCTTATGTTAAGGTGAGCTCATGGGAAGGGCGCATAAACTTCACGGCAGTGCCCATGGATGACTTTCAAACTATTCTTGGGTTGGAATTCTTAAGGGAGACCATGACAACAATGATGCCATACAACCATACCATTTGCATAATGAGAAAGAAGCCATGCCTCATTCCCACCATGTTGACCAACAATGCTGAAAAGTTCATTTCAGCCATGTAGTTAAAGAAAGGGGCCAGGAGACATGAACCAACATGGATCACTGCCCTATCTATTGAGGAGTTGTTGGAGGTGGGACTTATTCCCAAATCCATTGAGAAGGTCTTAAAGGAGTTCAAAGACATTATGCTTGAAGAACTTCCAAAGAGACTTACGCCTAGGAGGAGCATAGATCATGAGATCAAGCTCTTATCAGAGGGAAAACCACCAACATATTCATTATATAGGATGGCCATTCCAGATTTGCAAGAATTGAGGAAACAATTCTTTGAGTTGATTGAATCGGGTTTCGTACGGCCTTTTAAAGCACCCTATGAAGCACATGTGCTATTTCAGAAGAAGCATGATGGTAGTTTGAGGATGTGCATTGACTATAGAGCTCTCAACAAGATTACCGTCAAGAACCGATATCCTCTTCCACTTATTACGAATTCATTTGATCAGTTGAGCCAGGCAAGGTACTTCTCAAAGTTAGATTTGCAGTCAGGGTACTATCAGGTGAGAATCAAGGAGGGGGATGAAGTAAAGACGACATGTGTCGCTCGGTATGGATCACTTGAGTTCTTGGTCATGCCGTTTGTCCTCACGAATGCACCATCCACATTTTCTACTCTCAATGAATAAAGTGTTCCGGGAGTATCTCAACAAGTTTGTGGTGGTGTATTTTGATGACATTGTGGTATAGATTTCAACTTTGGAAGAGCACGTGAAGCATCTGAAGCTTGTGTTCCAGAAGCTAAGGGAGAACTAGTTGTATGCCAAGCTAGAGAAGTGGTCCTTTGCTCAGGAATGCATCAAATTCTTGGGGCATATGGTGGAGCGGGGGAGAATTTGGATGGACCTAGGCAAAGTTAAAGCGATCAAAGAGTGGCGGACTCCTACAGGTGTTTCTGAGCTAAGATCTTCTTAGGCTTAACAAATTACTATAGGCGGTTTGTGGAAGGCTACTCGAAGATTGCCACCCCATTGACAGAATTGTTAAAGAAGAACAACGGGTAGGTTTGGTCAGAGAAGTTTCAACAAGCCTTTGACAAGCTGAAGCGGTTTATGTCTAGTGATTCGGTCTTGGCTCTTCCGAATGTCTCCAAACTATTTGAAGTGCAGACAGAAGCTTTCGATTTTGCACTTTGAGGAGTTTTATTATAGGAGGGGCCTCTAGTGGCCTACGAAATCAGAAGTTGAGTGATACTGAGTGGCGATATACTGCGCATGAGAAGGAACTTCTAGTTGTAATTCAATGCCTCGGAGTGTGTAGGCATTATTTGTTGGGACAGCGGTTTGTGGTAAAAACTAACAACACAACTGTGAGTCACTTTTTATCACAACCAAAGCTCAACGACAGATAAGCCAGGTGGTAAGAGAAGTTGGCCGAGTTTGATGTGGCCTTAGAGTACAAGGCCGACGCTACCGACCATATAGAAAATGCACTGAGCAGGAGGGCAGGGCTTGCCTCTTGTCAGCGTGCTTGCACCATTTCTACTCTGACAACTGGGGTACGTGATCACATCCGAGCTCACTTGGATAAGGACTCATTGGCCCAAAGCCTAGTAAACCTTGTCAAGGAGGGCAAAACCCTCCAGTTTTAGGTACAAGATGGGTTGCTCATGACAACGGGCAATCGACTCTATGTACCAAGGGTCGAGGGATTGAGGAGGGCACTTTTGACTGAGTGTTATGACACACAATGGGCAGATCATCTGGGGTCTGAGCAAACTTTTGCCTTACTGGAGCAGGGATATTATTGGCCCCACATGCGAGATGATGTCGATGAATATGTGCACACTTGTCTCATCTGTTAGCAGGACAAGCGTGAACACAAGAAGAAAATCGGTTTGCTTGAGCCTTTGCTAGAGCCATCTATACCATGGGAGAGTGTCTCACTTGACTTCATCACTGGCTTGCCCAAAGTAGGAGATATTAGGAAAAAAATTTTAATCGTTGATAGATTCTTCAAATATGCTCCCTTTGTGCCTGCACCCAAGAATTTGTTAGCTGAAAAAAGGGCCAGACCCTTTGTCAAGTATGTGGTCAAATATTAGGGCATGCCAAAGAGCATTGTTAGTGACCGAGATACAAGCTTCATGGGTAAATTTTGGTTTGAACTTTTCAAGCTTCTTGGTTCATAATTAAATATGTCTTCGAGTTATCACTCAGAGACTGATGGGCCGATTGAGCGGTTCAACAACATGTTAGAGAAGTACCTACATCATTGTTAATGCTAACTAACGCAACTGGGTTCCACTCCTTGACATTGCTCAACTATGCTTTAATGCCCAAAAGAGCAGCTCAACTGGGAAGAGTGCTTTTGAAGTACTAACTAGTTAACAACCATTGCTACCCCATACGGTGGAAGGACCTTACACGGGGAAGTCACCAAGAGCCTTCCAATTTGCAAAAGACTAGCAGAGGGATGTTGATATCGTTAAAGCCTACTTGAACAAAGTAGCAAGCAGGATGAAGAAAGGGGTTGATGAGAAGAGGCGGCCATTGGAATTCAAGGCGGGGGATCAAGTATTAGTCAAGCTCCTGTCTGAACAATGTAAATTTATTTAGGGGTGAGACAGACAACTTGCTCGCAAATACGAAGGACTAGTCATAATTATCAAAAAGATTAGTAAGTATGCGTATAAGGTCGACCCTCCTTCTTGGATGAAGATTCATCCCGTCTTTCATGTTAACTTCCTTAAGCCCTATCATGCTGACATGGAAGACTTATCCTGCAATATTCTTACATTGATCACGGCCAAGCCTCCAAAGAAGCAGGTAGAAGCAATTCTAGTAGATCGAATGAACACCGCTTCTAGCAAAACATTCCTCGAGTACTTGGTGAAATGGGAGGGACTTGGAGACGACGAGACCAGTTAGGAAAAGGCCACTTAGCAAACTTTGCAGATAAAATTGAAGCCTTTCTAGCTCAGAAGTCACCGAGGATGGCGACCTTTCGAGTGGGGGAAAATGTCACGGGCTGCTTTTCAGCATCCCATGATGCCCCATTTTGGTGCCTGAATGCCTTTATCAAAGGGGCCAAAGAGTGCCCAACCAATGCCTAATGGGTTGCCCATGCATTGCCCAAGTAATGCCTAAATCAGCCCCAATACCAGCCCTTGCTGCCCAGCGCAGCTAGCCCAGCAGCCAGTATGCTAGGCAACCTATGAACGTGCGCTCCAACACCTGTGCGCCCCAGTGCCCAGCCGTGCCCTAGAGCCTTAGCCTGTGCCTGTGTGCCCCAGCGCCCAGCCTGCTTGCGCGCCCATGCGCCCAATGCCTATGCTCAGCGCCTAGCCAACCTGCCCAACCTTTGGTGTGGCGTTTATCATGATCCAGAAGGCGTTTAGGGTCGGGTCTTTTTTGTTTAAATAGCTTAAGATATGTAGTTTCCCGTTTTCAAAGCTTGTAATTTTTAGATTTTGTTTAGATTTTTTGCCCAGGCATTATGACTCCTCGGCCATTGCAATGTTTTCTCTTGCCAATTTGGTAATGGCTCAGGATGCTATATTAGGGGGGTACATGTCTTGACCACCTCCTATCCGGTGCAATTGCAAAGCCTTCAAGCTCTTTCGTACTTGCTTTCAAGCATTGTAAGCGTTGTAAATATTGTCTTTCAATAAATGAAAATGTTCATTTTTTAGTGCCATTAGTTTTGAATTTCTGTGCAACCGCTGTGAACCATGGGGTATTATAAAGGCTTGTAGCTTGGCGGGCTTACCCGAGAGGCATGGCAAGCGTCACACGTGGAATTCTTTAAACGGCAACAGTCATACTTGGCCCTCAAGGGTCGTCCCGTGACACAAATCCTCGATATTTGTGTTATGATGACGCCTTGATGACCTAACAATATTGGAATTTCTATAAGTCCTGGGCCATATCTTGTTAACATGTTCTCTTTCTTCTTCTTCTACTTAGGCAAAAACCTTGAGAATTCATAAGAAAAGTGGTTATGACAAATCTAATCTGTTGACCACATTGGAAGGCTTTTAAAAAAACAGTAATATCCATGATTTGAAAAGCAGTTTTTTTTTTTTTCCTTTTTAAAGAATACAATATAATTTTGATAGCTTTTAGTTTTCAGAAGTTAGCCAAATGGGCCCTTATGTATAAAAATGATGCATATGATTGATCGATGGATGGTGCCAAGCCCCGTGGTTGCCTCCCTTTATTTGTATTTTTCTTTGTTTGTTTCTCTTCAAATAATTAATATTAACATGGAATCCAATTCACCCCTGAATTATACTCCCTCTCTGTTCAAAACGTTTTCTTAACCCTTCAACTCGGGTTAAAGATGACCAATCATAACTTCTGTACCTTTTGCATACGTCATGTTGACTGATCGATTCTCTACACATTAGTTATAATAAAGATACATAAATTTTTTCATCAGTTGCAAAGTCAAAAAAAAAAATAAAGTGTGATATTTTGGGTAAAAAACTTATCAGCGAGGGATATGTCATTTGCTCCTTCCATGATCTTTAGGTAGGACAATATCTACGTAGCATGAGAGAGAGAGAGAGAGAGAGAGAGAGAGAGAGAGAGAGATAGAGGGAGTTCCAATTAAGCAATCCCAGTAACATCTCCTTCATCTCTTATTTAGACGGTTCATTTCCTTTACTATATGATGGCCGAGAGACACTTATATATGACTCATTCTATTCATTCGATCAAGCACTAGACTGACTGAGATGTATGCCCTGCTTTGCCCCCATACCTATCCTTGTATTCTCTCCTCCTACTAAGATTTGTATGTTCATTGGCACCGCTTTCTACTCTATGACCATACTTGGCTTTGTATTCTCTCCAAAGCTGATTAACCGGTTTCCCCAGAAGCTCAACAAAGTAATTACCACTGTACGTATCCTTCATCTTCTTGTTAAGTGCTGCCACAAAACCAGGTCTATGACCCTCACAATATTCCAGAAACGGAGCCGTAAAATCGCAACCCTGATCCCATCTGTCACGCGTGCCAGGTTTTGCAAAACCGGGTGGATTATAGTTGGCCTTCAAGACCATATAATCGGCGATGCCTTCAATCAGCCCAACCGGGGCCTGTTCATTCCCGAACCACTGCCACACGCGTGTCATCTCATGATAAATCAAAGAAGTGTTGAAAATATTTTTAAAATATATAATATATATAGTAGTTTTGGGGTTTTCTAAAATGGTTTTGACTAGTTTTGAAGAAAGTCTTTATTGTCTTATTAAATGAATCCCACATTGGAAAGTGAGAAGTTTGGTAAGGCATTTATAAATGCCAACAACTTTCTATGTATTGCTTTAGAGCAATGATTGGGTGTAGCACTCAAGTGTGAGCATGTGTATCAAGCCACACATGCGCCACACGCATGTCTCGCGTGCGAGTCACGTGGCGCTTTAGTGGCGCACTTGGCGCGTGGCACGTGTGGCGTGTGATCAAGACCATTGATTTTTGTCAATCATGATAATCAACGATCGGATGGCTAATACATAAGCAACAAGGATCGTATGGTGAGAATCACATCTGATCATAAAGGTGTGATAAATAATCTGATCAAACAATGAATAGGTGCGATCTACACCGTTAGATTAGAAAAGGGGCGATCCGACGGCTGTGTTTAAACCTGCAAGTGACTGTTGAAAATCAGTTATTATTTGAATTCTAACAGTCATGTCTGGTCCAAAAAGACACCAAAATGTCTATAAAAACATGGCAAATTCGCAGAAAATGATGATATATTTTTCTGCAACTTCTTTCTATATTAAAAGGCATTAAAATTCTTGATTTTTTCTAGTTTTTATTGTTCATCATCTCTGAAGTCTGTTTCTGCAGAAATAGACATTCAGATTCTTGGCAGACTTGATAATCAGAGGGTGTTCAGGTCTGATTTTGTGTGTGCAACACGCAGTCAGAATTACAGATTTTCTGGGCTTCATTGTATCCTGGAGGCGATTCGCCATTAACCCGATGCACACCAGATTCTAAGAATTGGTGGGGGCGAATATTGTTTTAAGGAAAGCGATATTAATAGTGCCTTAGACATGATTATTCATCTTCTTCTTCTTTTTACAGATTTTTGCACTAACAATCTTAAGACGATATTACAATCATGGCTACATCACTACGAGAGTTCTCTGCAGACTTTATGAAACTGGATCGTTTTGATGGAGTAAACTTCAAAAGATGGCAGAAGAAGATGCACTTCCTACTTGCCAGTCTCAAAGTTGTGTATGTTCTCACCACCCCCAAGCCTGCTGCAAATGAAGATGAGATTGTGGCTGAAACAAGGACAAGGATGAAATAGGAACAAGATGACTACATATGCAAAGGACACATCTGCAATGCAATGTCTGATACTTTGTTCGGCATGTACCAGAATAAGGTGACTGCTAAAGGATTATGGGATGCACTTGAAGCCAAGTACTTAATGGAGGATGCCACTAGTAAGAAATTTCTAGCTTCAAAAATTTTCAATTATAAGATGGCTGATACTCGTCCTGTTATTGAGCAATTTCATGAAATCATGCATATTCTTAACCAATTCAATCAGTATGACATGAAAATGGATGAATCCATTATGATTTCTGCAATTCTGGACAAGCTTCCATCATCATGAAAAGACTACAAAAAGAGTCTTAAACATAAAAAAGAGGACCTGTCTTTTGAAGAATTGTGCCGTCATCTTCGGATTGAGGAGAAATTCCAAAAAAGAGACAATAATGATGAGCATAGCTCTCATGCCTCCAAGGTTCATATGATGGAGGATGGACGAGGTGACACGCCTCCAGATGTGCTTCAACTGGAGCTACTCTGCAAGAGTACGGAGGTCGCGCTTGTAGTAAAACCGGAGGATTCGGTGTCGTTCTTTCCCAAGGGAATTCTACAAATATAGCAACAAAGCTCAACTAGCACGGGTACTTATCTTAATGGATTGCAAATGAAAATTCTTATCTTTTCCTAACATAAAAGAGACCGAAAATATGTTGGTTTTGAGATGATGGTGGTTCAATGCTTCATGCAATAATTTAATGACTAATAAAGACTACTAAAGCTAGTTTTATGCAATTTAGAAGAAAGACTTGGACATGGTTGTTTCAATCCTCCAATTCACAACAAGGGTCTCCAATGAGAGGTTTATAACTCAAATCAAGAATCTCACCTTGAATTCTTGATTTGGAAATTGTCGACTATAAAAATGTGGGTTTTTGTTTGATTGAGCATAAAGAGGGAATCTATGATTGGCACCCTAGAATCAAACCTTAGACATATGCAATACCTATACCAAACATTGATTTGTGCATAAATATTGCCAAGGGGTTATGAATCTAAGTTTTTCTAATGAATTTCATGCTAAATCAAATGAAACCATATAATTTTGAGGATATGACTTTAAAGTTCATACAACCCATTTTCAACCCTTTGAAGATCTTTGATGGATCTTCACAACCACATCCAAGGGGTATTTAGCTACTAGAATCCATGTCAAATAACATAAAAGAAGCCAAATCTACCATTAAACTATAAAGAACTAGTGTTTGGTTGCTAAGAAAATGAGGGAAAGTGCCAAGAAAATGATAGAAAGTTGCTAGAAAAAGTAGAAAATCATTCACTTCATATATATATTAGCATTCATTTACAATGATCTAAAAGCAATAAATGACATTAAATACAAAGCATTAAAAGTAAATCTAACTAAAAACCTTACAAGATAACAAAAATCCCCTTTTTGGAGCTTCTTCACTGTCCAGCTTTTGCAGAAAATGACCTAGAACCCTTTTTGTCTCGAACATACAGCTTTTATACTCTGCAGAAAAATAGAGCCTATACACACCGATCGATCGGTAGGCGACCGATCGATCGGCCGATCGATCGCCCGATCGAACGGTCCAGGCGATCGAACGCCCGATCGATCGCAAAATCGACCCCTTTGAAGTTTGCTTCTGTATAGTCTGTTGAGGAAATTCCAACGTCACCGATCGAACGACCGATCGATCGAAAAAACGCCCTCTCTGAAGTTTGCTACAGAAGGTCGAACAAAGGATCACCGATCGATCGCAAGATCACCGATCGATCGGCCGATCGAACGTTCCGTGGACCGTTCGATCGGGCGATCGATCGGTCATCCCTGCATTTGCCCATTTGCCTTAGTTTAAGCTCCAATTCCTGCAAGAAGTGCACAAAAAGAGTTTTAATGCGTTTTAGGAGTTAGAATACTAAATTAACACTAAATTCAACTAATCAACTAACAATTTAAGCCAAAAGATTACTATTTCTAAGAGTAATCAACACCCCCCAACTAAACCTTTGATAGTCCCTATCAAAGTATGAGAGGAAAACAAAAATATACACATGTATTAATCTTATTCAAGTCAAATCTCCATCCACCTAGGTTGTGAACCATTGCAAGGCAAAGACATAAAGCATGGAAGAAATAAAACACATTGACGCGTACTACCAATGACATATGACTCTAATGATTCAAAACTCGTACAATTACGTCCTCGATGCTTCGATCCAAGTCTCACAAGGCATATACTCAACTTTGAACATGAACACTCATGGTCCCTCACTGGAAAGCTCTTTTAACGAGTAAATGTATAAACCATGCAAGTAGAGCAATTCCGAAACCAAAAACGAAGAAATTGTAAGTGTATCGACTTGGCATAGCTTCATGAAGGAATATTCATAGCTTAAACATAATTAGAAAATTGACATAAATGTCTTATACACAATTGAATTAAAGATTCATGTATCTTCGGATATCAAGGCCATAAGGGTGATGAATGAAAGAAGAGCCATGTAATAGGATAGAAAGTGGAAAAATATTTCAACATATGCATGCGCATTACACATGATGATCAATGATATTCACTTTCACATTTCCAATCTTTTGAATCACTTTTGCAATCTTCCTTCACCTCACTTCTTTTGTATTTGATTTTTTTTTTTTTTTTGGGAACACCTTTTCATCCCTTTCTATGTACTAGCGGTTGTGCACGTGCGTTGCACGTGGATTATTTTCTTTGGATCCATGTCGTGACTTATGTGTAAAGAGATCATTTCATTTCCTGTGGTCTGGGTTCATATTGAATTGTCTTTTTTTTTCAAATGCTGTTAAGTCTGCTGCTAACTATGGTATTAGTTAAGAATGTAGAATTTGGTATTTTTCATCATTAATGGTTAGTTGTCTTGCTCTTTTATCAGAGTATAAAAAAATGAAAATAGAAATCAAAGTAAAAGTCTTTTCAGTGAAAGTCTTAATGAGGAGTAGGTTATGGGAGGCCACGAAACCTACCATTTTGCTATTGATCATAGAAGATTTCATGTCCTAACAATAAATTCTCATTTGTCGCCCGGTCACCCTCCTATTCATTTCACTCATCATTTAGATAAGCCACTACATAAAATCAGTATTTTCCTGCCAAACTATTTACTTCCAAACAAAACTTCAATTCTTTTGAGAGGTGGCAATTCACTTACCTTCTCTGGAATCTCGTGCTCGTGTCTGTGAAGTAAATCACATACATCTTCATGCTCATCATCTTTGTCATATTCTTTGTGAAGCGTGAGTGCTGCCTTCACCGGCTAATACACTATCTACAATCCCTTGGTATAATTCAGCTCTCATTTTTGACTGTTTATTTCGATAATAGTCCAATCTTGTATTCTCAAGCTTTATATACATGTCAACAGCATATTGTTGTAATAGCCGACCAGATAGTAGAATGATTGATTTCTCTTCTTCTCGAATTTGTAATTTGTAACAGTAGTATTATCGGCATGAAACTTTCTTTTTACAACCACCATCAACATCTGCACAGAAACTAAACTTTTGAATAAGCTAAGTAAATTATTGATACCTACATGAAACATTAATGGATGGAAAATGTTTAAACAAATTGTAAAAGATAAGTACCTTCTTGTTCTTGACTAAAAATATCTCCAACGGATGTAAAACTCTGCATGTCTGAATCCTTGTCCATGTTTGTGGCACCATTATTTACTACAACACAGTTTCTTTTTAGAATATTTTGATGCCATCCAACCTCTCCTCTAGGAAATAATAAGGGGTATTGCAAGGGATCGTAACAACCATAGTAGTGTCGGACTCTATGTTTATAACCCGAAGCTGAATGAACTATAATATCACGTTCATGGGGTACATTGGGATTGTTACCTTCGATCCAAATTGCAGCCACCTGATCAGCTGATGGGGAGTTATAAACCCTTTGATCCAACTTGATGTCACTCTTTATGCGGATTTCAAAATTATCCAATGGACCATGTTCTAATCTACGCAAAAACTGAGCATAAGGATTTCCTGAAACCACTTCCATTAATTTTCTAACAATGATCTTACTGAGTGGTGCATTTTTTAGTACACTTAATCTGTTATGAAGCTCATTGTCTGTGTCATAAAAGTATAATTGGAAGTAGCAAGGACCATTACCAGATGGAATTAAAGATGGCAGATCATGGTAAATTTGCCCCTGTGCACGAAATGTGTATACTCCACGTCTTAAAGTAGCAAGTTCTTTGTCTAGCTTCACGCCAAATGATGTGAAGGCAAAAATGCTATTATATGCTCGAACATGTCGGCGGAATTCCAAAGCCTCATCTTCTTCAGAAGTAAACAATGTCCATAGAACTTCCGGAACTTCCGGATTTGCAAGCACTACTTGCCCATTGTAGCAGCATAAACTTGGACTTTCATATTGGAGCCTTGTAGCCTTACAAAAAGGGCAAGGATTCATCCTACATAATTCATGTAATTCAGAGCAGTGAAACTGTGATGTTGTTTGACCTGTATTAGACATATTCAGAGAACACAATTAGCATAAGTGAATTGTGTATCTCAGAAGCTATTAAAAATTTAATAATTTATATTACATACCAGTCATTTGAATTAGATTATGGAGGTATTCTTCAAAATAAGTTGGCTGTGTCATTTTCATTGCATCAACAATATCACATTGGCAGGTTGTGTTCTTAAATGAATTATGGCCATTGCGTTTCCTTTTCCTTGTATGCATGACATTCTGAATATATTGATGTCTCTGGTATGGTGTGAATCTAGCATATCGATTTCTCTCACGACCACGTCTTTGAAAGCTTTTCTCTGTTGCAGAAGAATTCATTAGTTAGTGTAACATGTGAAGAAGAAATAATATTCTGAAAAAACAACAAACTTCTAAAACAATAAGCAAATTCTTACCTTCTCTTTCGTACATTCCCTTTATGTTGCAGAAGAACAAGACTGAACCTTTTAATAAGGAAATACCACTATCCTCTTTCTACATGGATGAATCAGAGTCAAAATTGTAATAAAAATATTGTAATCATTTAGAAAAAATACTGAATATCTCTATAAAAATATAAAACATTTGTCTAGATACATGAACAACATTGTCTAATTTTTATTGAAAATTACTATAAGAAAATAGCTGCAGACAACGATTTGGGAATAGTACCTATTGTAAGATATTTAAAAACCAAGGAAACAGTTGACAAAAATTACAAGAGATTGCTTCAGAGTTCTTCCAAACCCAAGCTTTGGTTTTGATATTACCTGCCATTTTGTCGGACGTCTAATCTAAGAAACGTAAAATGATTTAAGACAGTTCTTCTCAGGGTTTTTTTTCAAACCATTATTTGTGCAACCATTCCAAACAATCCATTAAGTGAAGAGGACATATCGGTGAAAACAAAGAATACAACACTTTCATACGTTTTAGAACTAAAACATAGTGGGAAGGCATTTTATCGAACATCTAAGAAGCATAGTGCTTGACAACAGTTCTTGGTTTTGGATATTTGTGCACCAATTCCGTTTGATCACAAATGCCAAATAATTAGTATTTTGAAGAGGACAAAGAGCTTGAAACCCACAAAACACAGAGCCAACATTTTTTAGAACAAAACCAGAGATGCGGATGTGGGCAGCAAATGTCCTCTGTATATTATCTATATATATATATATATATACCGCAATTGAACACGTTTTAGTACTAAAACATAGATGGGAAGGCATTTATCCAACCTCTAAGAAACATAGACGATCTTGCTAGTTTTCAGGGGCGAAACAGCAAAGAGCTCTCACGTCGAGATGGGGATGTGCCCTGGAGATCTGATCTGAACAAGTTCCGTTACCTTGAGTATTGAGACAGTGAAGCATTGAATTTGAAGGTTCACCCCTACTGGATTTGTTGCCCCGTCGCGAACAAACCTTTGAGAAATATGGTTACTCCGGAGGCATTTCAGAGGCGACTTTGAGTTTAGTATTTTTTTTGTAGAAGTGTAAATTAGAACGTTTTGAAGAGGGGCCTTTAGGTATAGGTACCGTTTAGACATGATTTTAATAGGCGTGTCAGTTTGGTTTTGCTAATTACAGGTAAATATACAATTAAGTGAGGGCTATTTTAGGAATAAAAAGTGTGGCAAACATTTGAGGGTTTCCGCCTTTTAAAATAGTAGAGATATATATATATATATATATATATATATATATATTTTCTTTACTCTTCAACTCCATACACCTCCAACTTTACAAATATAAGAGCAATGCATCTATTGGCATTGACACTTTTTAAACTTATGCACATGCATATGAATATTAAAAAGAAGAAGAATACACATGGAATGGCTCAATGGAATGAAATGGCGTATGTGTTTAGAATCCGAAGAATACAACAAATCAAAACTTCAAAAGTGTATAAGGGGTCAATAAATCTATCTAACACTCGAACATGTAAACCAACATCAAAATATAATGAAGCTATTCAATGAATGAGGATCAACAAAAAATAATCTTGAATAAATGTGATTCACTCTTCAAAGGCGATAAATAGGCTCTAAAGCTCACACGGTAAAAATCTCCACCTTATAAGGACATGCATGCATAAGAATGAAACACAAGGCATTACATAACATGTTACTGCGCAACAATGTGAATTGTCTCTTATAATGATTTTATGCCAAAAACTTGCAATGTATCATAATCTCTAAGGTGGATTAATCATCAACTCAAATATAATAAAAAACATGGTATTGTACTTGTTTGAAACAACCTTGACACCTCCATCACAAAAATCCAAAAAAAAAATGATATCAACAATTAAGGACATAGCTAAGGTGTCAAGTTACAGAAAAGAGCGATACGGATACCATACAATACCCATTACCTCGGTCGGAATAATATATGCGATATGGATATCAATCGAAAATGATATCTGTAATTGAAATGCCAAAATATACCCGTAATAGACAAAATAATACAATAAATGTATACAAAAAGGGTATGCCACAATAGGAAAGATCACTATACAAAACAGCTCAAAAATAAATACATCCACTATAATAAAAAAGATTTAGATACATCATATGAAATGAAATGCTATGAAGTGCACAATGCATCTAATCTAACTGGAGATCTGAAAAGAAGTCTCTATCATCATCCGGAGGAGGCCGGCCAAGGTGCTGGATAACCTCTTAGAGTCGCGTGGACTGGGTTTGCTGCTGCTGCTGAATGTCAATCAGCTGACCCTGAAGTGCAGCAATGGCAGTGTCCTGAAGATCTAATCTAGCCATAATGTCGGCCTGCCACTGCTGGCGCTCTGCCTGCTGAGTGGTCAGCTGCTCCTGAATGGCTGCCAAAGTCTGAAGTAACGTCCCCTGAGCTGGCTCCTCCTAAGCCTGGGGCTGTGTTGGCTGCCCTGTCTGATCCTGTCGCTGCTCCCCTGACTGGGTCTCCTCCTGAGTCTGAGAAGGCGGCTGCTGAGAAGACGAGTGAGCTGAACTAGCTGACCCCCCCTTCTTCGTCAACTGCCCTGCCGCTTTCTTCTCCGTTTTCCAGTCTATATCAGTCGAAGAGGAGAGCAGCACAACATCTGCAACACTAACCCCTGCCGCCCTAATCCTCGCTGTCAAAAAACAACCAAAGGGGATGCTGGACTGGGGAGTAGCAACCTGAGTCGCAGCCCACAATGCCATATACATGAAGTGGGGCAAGTCAATAGTCCTGCCCGTGCCAATAGCCCACATCAACTACTCTCGCATCCTACTGCACTCCACCGTCCTCCCCAGTGGAAAGATCGAATAGCATGTGCAAAGGAACAACGGGTGGTATCTGGGGGCAATTTGCCGAATCCTGATCTGGGAAGCGGTCCAGGACTTTCCCGGTGCTAAAATCTCGGCGCACATCTCCTCATGAGATGGTGGATGCTCCCCATCATAAGAGAACTGAGGGTTAGCAACCCTCGGTATACCAAACTGCTCAGCAAAGGAATCCGGGGTGATAACAACATCCCTACCCCGAACCCAAGAGCGAAGAGTATGTCTGTCGCCACCAACGGGGTTCGATGAAATGTTAGCCATGAACTCTGCCACGAGGGTGGCTGAGTACTGGCCTCTAAAAGAAGCTAACCCCAACCACTGGCGATCGGTCAAAGGTTGGAGCCAACCATATGGCTCAGCATCAAATTGACTCACTATCCAACGCCTCTCCATTATTACCTTACGGGCGCTCCACACCCGTCCAAACTCTCGCTCTTGATCTCTCCCTCGGAAACGAGTAATATCATACTCTCCCTCCTAGCATGCTCACGCTGGAGTTGCTGGAACTGGGCCAGAGTCTAAGAAGTCCCCGCCCCAGCTGTACCCTCAGTACTCCTAGTCTCGACCATAACTCTCTAACAAAGCTAAGTACAGCTGGAAATGAACAGAATGGACAAAGATCAGCGGAAGGAATACCTCTCGAGGCGCAGAAACCCGTGAAAAGGCGAGACAAAGTCCACCAAAGTAAGCTAGCAGGGCCTCGCTGCTCCGATATACGAAAAGGCTCTCAAAACTCTCAATTTCTCGCAAGCGAAATGAGAATGAACAGTGAACAGTGGGATTTTATAGACAACTCGGTCACCGATCGATCGGCTCTTTAAACTGATCGATTGCTTCGCGGACCAATCGAAATGCAACGCAATCGATCGAACGGCCGATCGATTGATACCGCTCCCTTTCGATCGGTGCGGTAATAAGCCCGAGCGATCGTAGTCTTCACCGATCGATCGGTTTGGCCCACCGATCGATCGCAAATACAACCTTTCTGAAGTTCTGCAGAAATTCTTAGAAATTTCCATAACAACATAACAATGGTGCCCCCCCCCAAGCTGGAATCATGCCATGACCTCAAGGCATGAGGAAAATGGACGAGAAAAAGAACAACGGGGCGGGCGGGACGCTCGGGAATATAAATGTACTCACTATCTACTAAAAAGAAAAGAGAAAGAAACCTATAAAAAGGAAAACAAAAGAACTACTCCTAAACTATAAAACACGACAATCTAATGTCACTCAAAGGACGGTGGATCAATAAGATCCACACAATCCAACTCCCCTTGGAACGACTCAAAATACGGCTTTAGCCGCTGACCATTCACCTTAAATGCCGAGCCATTCGTGAGATTTTGCATCTCAATGGCTCCATGGGGAAAAACTTCTTTCACTAGGTATGGCCCGGTCCACTTACTTCGCAACTTGCCCAGAAATAGATGCAAGCGTGAATCATACACTAACACTTTTTGGCCAACTTTGAAAGTTTTTCGAATGATATGTTGGTCATGAAAGTGTTTCATCCAGGCCTTAGCAATTTTTGCATTTTCAAATGCATCATTGCGGAGTTCATCTAACTCATTGAATTGGAGTTTTCGGTGGGTACCTGCAACATCAATATCCTCATTACATTGACGAATCGCCCAATATGCTTTATGCTCAATTTCGACGGGAAGATGACAGGCCTTCCCGTACACAAGTCTATAGGGTGATGTGCCAAGAATAGTTTTATAACCCGTGCGGTATGCCCACAACCCATCGGTCAATCTAAGAGACCAATCTTTCCTATTAGGATTGACGGTTTTCTCAAGAATGCGCTTGATTTTCCGATTGGCCAACTCTATTTGCCCTTGCGTTTAAGGATGGTATGGCAATCCAACCTTATGGACCACTCCATACTTACGCATTAAAGACGCAAAAGGCTTGTTACAAAAATGTGAACCGCCATCACTTATCATGGCACGAGGCATGCCATACCTACAAAAAATGTTCTCTTTCAAAAATCGCAAGACCACTTGGTGGTCATTGCTTCGGGTGGCAATTGCTTCCACCCACTTAGAGACATAATCTACCTCAACAAGAATAAAAAGGTACCCACACGAGTTAGGAAACGGTCCCATGAAATCAATCCCTCAACAATCAAATATCTCCAAAATAGTGATGGGGTGAAGAGGCATCATGTGCCTCTTAGAAAATGTTCCTAACCGTTGGCACCTATCGCAAGCTAGACAAAAAGTATGTACATCCTTGAACATGGTGGGCCAATAAAGCCCACATTGCAAAATTTTGGTCGTGGTTTTCTTGGAGGAGAAGTGTCCTCCACAAGCATGAGAGTGACAAAACTCTATTACTTGTTGAAATTCATGATTTGGGACACACCGGCGAATGATTTGGTCTGGAAAATACTTAAACAAGTGAGGATCATCCCACGAAAAATAACGCACATTCCGGAAGAATTTACGCTTGTCAATGGATGACCATGTGGAAAGGACCTCACCGGTGACAAGGAAGTTCGGAATGTCCGCAAACCAAGGGGTTGAAACTTGCTCAATGGCACTCACATGCTTGAGATGCTCATCCGGGAAGTGTTCCTTGATAGGGGTTGGGTCCATGGCTCGCCCATTTAAGGGAAGCCGAGACAAGTGGTCTGCAACTACATTTTTAACCGTTTTTTTATCACGCATTTCTATATGAAATTCTTGGAGCAAAAGTATCCATCGAATGAGGCGCGGTTTTGCATTGGGTTTTGTGAGGAGATACTTTAGGGCCGCATGGTCGGTGTAGATGATGACCAATGACCCAATGAAGTAAGACCTAAATTTGTCTAGTGCAAAAACCACCGTAAGGAGTTCCTTCTCGGTTGTGGTATAGTTGATTTGAGCTTCATTGAGAGTTTTAGAAGCATAATAAATGACATAAGGCTTCTTATCAACTCTTTGTCCTAGGACAGCCCCCGCGGCATAGTCACTAGCATCACACATTAGGTCAAATGGAAGAGACCAATTGGGTGCTCGAATGATTGGGGCTGTGGTCAAAAGTTCCTTCAACTTGTGAAAAACTTGTTGACAAGAGGATGTCCACTCAAAGGGAACATCTTGGGACAAAAGATGACACATGGGCCTAGAGATTGCACTAAAACCCTCAATGAAATGCCGATAGAAACCGGCATGCTCAAGAAATGATCTAACCTCCTTCACGCACGTCGGGGCGGGCAATTTTTGAATGAGTTCAATTTTTGCCTTATCAACTTCAAGCCCTTTGGCCGACACTATATGCCCCAAAACTATACCACTAGTAACCATAAAATGGCATTTTTCCCAATTGAGCACAAGGTTACTCTCCTCACATCTCATCAAAACTTTTCCTAAATTACCAAGACAACCTTCATAAGTGTCCCCATAGACAGAAAAATTATCCATGAAGACTTCGACAATTTGCTCAACCATGTCGCTAAATATGCTCATCATACACCTTTGAAATGTTGCCGGTGCATTACATAGCCCGAAGGGCATACGTTTATAAGCATAAGTGCCAAAGGGACAAGTGAATGTTGTCTTGACTTGATCCTCAAGGGCTACATCAATTTGATTGTACCCCGAATATTCGTCTAGGAAACAATAGAAAGCCTTATCGGACACCCTTTTTAGGACTTGATCAAGGAAGGGTAAAGGGAAATGGTCCTTTCGGGTCACATTATTGAGGCGGCGATAATCAATGCACATTCGCCACCCGGTTTGCATACGGGCTGGCACTAACTCATTGTTGTCATTTCTTATCACTGTGACACCCGACTTTTTAGGCACCACTTGGGTCGGACTAACCCATTTCGAATCGGAGATGGGGTAAATGATACCCGCATCTAGCAATTTTAAAACCTCACCTTTAACCACTTCCTTCATATTGGGATTTAATCGCCTTTGCATTTAACGAATGGATTTAGCCTCCTTTTCTAAAAAAATGCGGTGAGTGCACACGAGAGGACTAATCCCATGAAGGTTGGCGATAGTCCATCTTAGGGCTTTTCTATGTTTCCTTAGCAATGTTATCAACCCTTCCTCTTGGCTCCCAGACAAGCTAGAGGAAATCACAACTGGGTACGACTCCCCATCCCCTAAAAATGCATACTTTAAATTGGAAGGCAAAGGCTTCCTCTCGGGAATGGGAGGCTTCTCCTCCGACGAAATTGGTTTCTCGGCACTAGGGTGGAGGGGTTCAAAAGAAGGGGTCCATTGACCCACATGTAAACACTCCTCTCTCTCACCCTCTAAATGAGACAATTCACTTGACGCCATGCCCTCACTATCAAGTAAAGCATGCGGTTCACCTCTCACTAATGCCCTCTCCAAAGGGTCCTCAAAAATCTCTCGCTCAAAGTGTTCTTGAACTATGCTCTCTATGATGTCTACCTCCCAGATATCCTCACATTCCCCCTTTTGTTTGGCAACCGAAAAGATGTTAAGCTCGAAGGTGGTGTTGTCAAAAGATAATTTCACTAACCCATTCCTACAATGTATGATGGCATTGGAAGTAGCTAGGAAATGGCGTCCCAAGATCATAGGAATTTGGTTGTGAGCTATACAACTTTCAACAGGTTGGGTGTCTAGGACAATGAAATCGACCGGGAAGCAAAAGTTATCAACTTGGATGAGAACATCCTCGATGATACCTCTTGGAACCTTTATAGAACGATCCGCCAATTGCAAGGTAACACGAGTAGGGCTCAACTCTCCTAGGCCAAGCTCCTTGTACATTGAAAAGGGTAAAAGGTTGACACTAGACCCTAAGTCCAACAAGGCACGATCAATCTTGGTATTCCCAATGGTACAAGAAATGGTAGGACATCCGGGGTCCTTGAATTTTGGCACAGTTTTACATTGCAAAATCGCACTTTGATTTTCATTCATCATGGCGATTTCCTTGACATGCAACCTTCGCTTAAAAGTGCATAAGTCTTTTAAGAACTTAGCATAAAAAGGTATTTGCTTGATTGCGTCAGGATAGAGATGTTGACCTTTACTTGTTTGAACACTTCATAAATTTCTGCATTTAGAAGTTCATTTTTTGGTTTGGTCAACCTTTGCGGGAAGGGAGCATGTTTGACTATGTTCCTTCTCTTATCCCTCTCACTTTCACTCAAAATCTCGATGGGATTGGCTAAGTTCTCCCCCCCTTCTCTGGGCTCTTTTTCCTCTTTCTCTTTCTCTCTTTGGCCAACACTCTTCCTAGAAGTCTCATCCCGAGGTGGGATAGTTTTATCAATAGTCTTGCCACTTCTAAGGGTGGTTATGGCTTGCACTTGGTCATGACTCGTACTAGGGTCACTCTTACCCTCGGTTATGTGCACTTGCCTAACCGCCGGGTTAGGTTGAGGTTGAGCCGGGAATCTTCCCGGGACATTTTAGGTCAAAACTTGTGTCAATGTAGACATTTGCTTTTGGATGTCCTCAAGTAACCTAAAGTGTTGATCTAACACCTTCTCTTGTTTATCAACCCTTGAACTAACCCCCCTCATGTCATTGGCAAGTTGGTAAACATTGTACTCTAAGGGCTTCCTATGGGGGGGGTTGGTATGGCCTTGGTTGATTTTGGAATTGGGTCACGGGTGCTTGTTGGTACGGTGGAGGTGGATGTTGTGGTGGGAGTGCTTGTGGGGGTGGGGGTGGAGGTGCTTGGTATGATTGAGGGTTTTGATACTCTTCTTGGTAGTTGTGGGAGTTTGAAGTCCCTTCATTGTTCCTCCACCCAAAGTTGGGATGATCTCTCCATCCGGGGTTGTATGTGTTTGAATAGGGGTTACCCCCTCCTCTTGAATATTGGCCAATTGCGTTAACTTGGCCATGCAAAGCCTCTTTCACACCCGGAATGATTGGGCATGAAGAGGTGGTATGATTCGAGGTTTCACACACAAGACAACATACTTCTCTCATCTCCTCACTCTCTACTGATTGAACTTTTTTCACCTCAAGAGCCTCTAATTTTCTTGCTAAGGTAGCCACCCTAGCATTGACATCATCAACTTCCTTGAGTTGATATCTTCCCACCCCTTGTTGGATTGAGCGACCCTCGGGATTTTGGGTCCCGGTAAATGCCTAATCTTTAGCCTTATTTGCCAAGTTATCAAAATAATCGTATGTCTCATGGGGTTGCTTATCAAAAAACGTCCCCGCACACATAGACTCAACAAATTGCTTGAGTTGGGGTGTCAAGGAAGAATAAAATGTGTTGATGACATGCCAATCGGCAAAACCGTGATGGGGGCAAGAATTTAAGAGGTCTTTGAACCTCTCCCAACATTGAAAGAAAGTTTCCCCCAACAAAGGAGAAAACTGTGAAATTTGCCTTCGAATGGCCTCGGTTCGATTTTTGGGGAAAAATTTGCTCAAAAATTCCCCTTGGAGAGTAGCCCAAGAATGGATGGACATAGGTCGCAAGGAATTGAACCAAAGCTTAGCTTTGTCCTTCAAACAAAATGGGAAGAGTTTCAACAAAAATACTTCCCTTGGATATGAGTTGTCCATAGCAATTGAACAAGTATCCTCAAATTCCTTAAGAAAAATGTAGGGTTGTTTCGAATCCATCCCGTGGAATTGAGGCAACATTTGCATCATTCCCGACCTAATGTTTAGAGTGTTGTGATGGGGCGAGAAAACAATGCACGATGTTGGTGCTTGCCTTGGTGGGTTTAGGTAGTCTCGAAGAGTTCGTATAGGGGGGGCCGCCATGTCGCCATGGTGGCTCCCTCTTTCAAATTCCTCATGACCTTCCGGGTTGATTTGGACATTTGGATGCAAGGGTTGAATCTTAGGTAAGCCGGGTTCATTGGGATTTGCCATTGGAATGAAACCTAAGTCGACCACTAATGGTAAGCTAGGTGTTGGTGAAGATGTGCTTGTGCTCTCAATGCTCTCAATCCTCATAAGGCGATGATGTTCGTCCCTCGTGAAATATGACATGCAAGAATGAATGCACACATAAGGTTGGACTGATAGGGTCGTTCAGCACATCATACACAATTCCTTAGGCCGGACAACGGCTTTTTTCAATTCTAGGCCAGACAATGGCTTTTTCTCAATTCAACTCCATAACTCCAATCTCCACATACAATAAGCGTACCACCAATTTGAAACTTTCACACACTAGCCTAACTCCACTAAATACTCCCGAAGAGGGATAATTTCCTAACAAAAATGCAATGCAATTATACTATATCAAACAAAAGAAACTAGAGAAAAGAAGAAATAAAAAAATAATCCTAAAAATAAAACACCTTAAGGGAAATGAGAGTGTACCGGGGCCTGAAGCCCGTAGATGCTTCCCTCGGGGGTGGTGATGAAATCCACCCTTTTTGTGTGTGTGTGTGTTTTTTTTTCTTTTTGCTTGCTCTTTTTTTTTTTTTTTCAATTTTCTTCCGCAATCCTTAGCTTTCGTCCGGTGTAGCTTTTGCCTATGAACTTCCTGGCAACGGCGCCAAAACTTGACACGCCTCTAGATGTGCTTCAACTGGAGCCACTCTGCAAGAGTACGGAGGTCGCACTTGTAGTAAAACCGGAGGATCTGGTGTCGTTCTCTCCCAATGGAATTCTGCAAATATAGTAACAAAGCTCAACTAGCACAGGTACTTATCTTAATGGATTGCAAATGAAAATTCTTATTTTTTCCTAACATAAAAGAGACCGAAAATATGTTGGTTTTGAGATGATGGTGGTTCAATGCTTTATGCAATAATTTAATGACTAATAAAGACTACTAAAGCTAGTTTTATGCAATTTAGAAGAAAGACTTGGACATGATTGTTTAAATCCACCAGTTCACAACAAGGGTCTCCAATGAGAGGTTTATAACTCAAATCAAGAATCTCACATTGGATTCTTGATTCGGAAAATGTCGACTATAAAAATGTGGGTTTTTGTTTGATTGAGCATAAAGAGGGAATCTATGATTGGCACCCTAGAATCAAACCTTAGACATGTGCAATACCTATACCAAACATTGATTTGTGCATAAATATTGCCAAGGGGTTATGAATCTAAGTTTTTCTAATGAATTTCATGCCAAATCAAATGAAACCATATAATTTTGAGGATATGACTTTAAAGTTCATACAACCCATTTTCAACCCTTTGAAGATCCTTGGTGGATCTTCACAACCACATCCAAGGGGTATTTAGCTACTAGAATCCATGTCAAATAACATAAAAGAAGCCAAATCTACCATTAAACTATAAAGAACTAGTGTTTGGTTGCTAAGAAAATGAGGGAAAGTGCCAAGAAAATGATAGAAAGTTGCTAGAAAAAGTAAAAAATCATTCACTTCATATATATATCAAGCATTCATTTACAATGATCTAAAAGCAATAAATGACATTAAATACAAAGCATTAAAAGTAAATCTAACTAAAAACCTTACAAGATAACAAAAATCCCCTTTTTGGAGCTTCTTCACTGTCCAGCTTTTGCAGAAAATGACCTAGAACCCTTTTTGTCTCGAACATACAACTTTTATACTCTGCAGAAAAACAGAACCTGATTATTTGTTTATATGTAGATGACATGTTGATTTTTGGTACTGATTATGATAGCATTGTAAAAGTTAAGAATTTTTTGTCATCTAATTTTGAAATGAAAGACATGGGGATTGCTGATGTCATTTTGGGTATTTGAATTAAAAGGAATACTAATGAGATTGTCCTTTCTCAATCACATTATATAGAAAAAATACTCAAGAGATTTGATTTATTTGATTGCAAACCTGTGAGTACACCGTTTGATTCAAATATGAAATTGTATCCTAATACTGGTAGAGCTATTGATCAATTGAAGTATGCTAGGGTAATTGGTTGTTTGATGTATGCTATGACATGCACACGACCTGACATTGCTTATGCAGTTGGTAAACTTAGTAGATTTACTAGTAATTCTGGCACTAGTTATTGGAATGCTATAACAAGAGTTTTAAAATATCTAAAAGGAACCGTGGATTATGGTTTATGTTACAGTGGGTATCCTACAATTTTGGAAGAATACACTGATGCTAGTTGGATATCTGACCGAGATGATCATACATCAACCAGTGGGTGGATATTTTTCCTTGGTGGAGGAGCTGTCTCCTGGGGTTCTAAGAAGCAGACTTTGATTACAGACTCTACCATGGCTGCAGAGTTTGTAGCTTTGGCTTCTTGTAGCAAAGAGGCTGAGTGGCTTAGGAATTTGTTGTTGGAAATTCCTCTTTGGTCTAAACCAATGTCACCTATATCTTTGCATTGTGATAGTGAGGCTACGCTGTCACGAGCATATAGCCACATTTATAATGGCAAATTTAGGCACATTGGCCTGAGACATAGTAGTGTGAGACAAATGCTCACTGATGGAGTTATCATCATAGATTTTGTGAGATCATGCCAAAACTTGGTAGATTTGCTTACTAAAGGACTTGCAAGGGACTTGGTGAAGAAAACATCAATAAGGATGGGTCTTCGGCCCATATGATTAGTCATCACTGGTGGAAACTCGACTCAACACTTGAAACATCAAATCTTGAGTTCAATGAGCCAAAGTACATCAGATGTAGTGACTGCAAGTACTATATAAAATTTCATCTCAAGGAAGAAGTGCTTGGTACCAGTAATGTAAATGGGGAAGGTTGAGCAATAAGCTCTTAATAGACTTATAACATATTGTGTTGAAGTGTTTAAGTTACTGGAACACTTCAGATAAGTCTACCTATATGAGTGTCGAAGATGGTGCCGCCTTCTATGATGACTTGGGCAGTCTCTGGAGCACTCATGAAATAGGATATAGACACAAGGCCAATCCACGGGTCGGCTTTTATGAATTTACCTAAAGAAGAGAATACTGATGTGTGAGACATGTCCGGTTAGCTATATAGGATTGTGACTCGTCCCTTCCATGCTCACCGCGATGGAGGTGCTTGTAGTTTAAGTGGGGTACTCCCACTATCGTGTTCTCCCATGAGACCTGTGCCAATTTAGCAATAGAAACGAGTAGAGTTTAGAAATATATTCAAATTGCAACCGCAAACCAAGATTGAAATCGATTGCTATGTTAGCTAAAATTTGACCGAAAATCTTTTGGTGTTTGAGGGTTTGGTTTACTAGCAACTAGGTAAACAATTGAATTGAAATTGAAACCTACAACTTGATTCTAGCTAAAGTAAATTGATAATTATGAACATTCTACTTCAACAACCACACTTATAACTAAATTAACTCTTAATTTAACCGGAAAATGAGCACAAGTAGAGATTTAACTTGGTTAAAAAGGGGGTTTGGGTTCAAATGTTCCAATCTACCAATTCTAGCATGGAATTTGAAAGGAGGAGTTTGGGTTAACTCAAATCAAGAACCGTCCAAAGGCTCTTGATTCGGAAAGTTTAGCTTTGAAATTTTAGGGATCTCTAATTATTTTGGAATTAAGTTTTATCACAATTTATGGGTTCTTTAGAAATAAATCACATGTTATTAACTATGATTATAGATCTAAGAGTTCTACAACAATTAATTCCAATATAATTAGAGAAAAATAAGCAAAATAGATATTCAACAAGATTCAAGAACTCCCCTTTCATTTTCCATGCATTCCTTGATAGATCTTCACATTTGCTCACAAACAATGAGTTTAGCTTGAAAAATCCATGGTTGAGAGCTTTCCAAAGTGTAGAGACAACATTTTGACTTTAAATAAAAAATGAATATATATTGAAATGTAGAAAATGTGAAAGATTACACTAAATCAACCCAAGAAATCTATCTAAATACTTCCCAAAGCCCTAAATACAACAAAGTAAAGTAAATCTAAGCAAAATACATGATTTTCCCCTATTTTCCCTCTCTACCCGCAGTTGAAAACCTAAAATCTAACTTAACCCTATTTTTTCTTCGACTGCTGGGTTGTAGGGCAAATTTACGCACACCGTTCGAAGTGCGTCCAAAGTACGTCCGATATGCGTCCAATGCACCATCCAGACGGTGCCATAACCGTTCGGACGGTTATTTCACCGTTCGGACGGTCTTCGGACTAGGAAACTCGGCTTTGTATTTCTTCGAACAGAAAAAGACGACTCTGGAACGGCTTTGGACGGAAAATATCGCCTCTGGAACGGCTTTGGGCGGGAAAGTTAGACTCTGGAACTCCAATATCTGTCGCACCGTTCGAACGGTAATTCGCCCGTCTGAATGGGGCGTTCGAACGGTCATTTGTCCGTCCGAACGCACCGTCCGAATGCACCGTCCGAACGGTCCATCCGGACGGTCTTCTTCACTTTAAGCCCTTTTTCCACCATTTTATCACCAAAAACCTACAATACATAAAACAAAAAACACTTTAGATTAGTTTATTGCTAAAAATCTATACTAATACCCATATAGAGGTTATCAAACACTTAGTTAGGGGACAAAGATTACACTTTTAGAGTGGAATCAGATTGCTAGTTCAAAGCTTGCCTACTATGTCATCCTTGTTAACCTTGATGTGTTATCACTAAGTGAAGGTTCAAGTCTATAAGACACCTTTATTTATGCATTAGTTTTTTCTGTCTGGCCAAGATATGTTTTTTAAATTATTTTGAAAATGGTGGGGGATTGTTGAAAATATTTTCAAAATATATAATATATATAGTAGTTTTGGGGTTTTCCAAAATGGTTTTGACTAGCTTTGAAGAAAGTCTTTATTGCCTTATTAAATGAATCCCACATTGGAAAGTGAGAAGTTTGGTAAGGCATTTATAAATGCCAACAATTTTCTATGTATTGCTTTAGAGCAATGATTGGGTGTAGCACTCAAGTGTGAGCATGTGTACCAAGCCACATGTGCGCCACACGTGCACCACACGCACGTCTAGCGTGCGAGTCGCGTGGCGCAATGTGGTGCTTTAGTGGCACACTTGGCACTTGGACGCGTGGCACGTGCGCGTGTAGCGTGTGATCAAGACCATTGATTTTTGTCAATCATGATAATCAACGATCGGATGGCTAACACATAAGCAAAAAGGATCGTATGGTGAGAATCACACCTGATCATAAAGGTGTGATGAATGATCTGATCAAACAATGAATAGGTGCGATCTACACCGTTAGATTAGAAAAGGGGTGATCTGACGACTGTATTTAAACCTGCAAGTGACTGTTGGAAATCAGTTATTATTTGAATTCTAACAGTCATGTCTGGTCCAAAAAGACACCAAAATGTCTATAAAAACATGGCAAATTCGCAGAAAATGATGATATATTTTTCCTGCAACTTCTTTCTATATTAAAAGGCATTAAAATTCTTGATTCTTTATAGTTTTTATTGTTCATCATCTCTGAAGTCTGTTTCTGCAGAAATAGACATTCAGATTCTTGGCACACTTGATAATCAGAGGGTATTTGGGTCTGATTTCGTGTGTGCAATACGCAGTCAGAATTACAGATTTTCTGGGCTCTATTGTACCCTGGAGGCGATTCGCCATTAACTCGGTGCATACCAGATTCTAAGAATTGGTAGGGGCGAATATCGTTTTAAGGAAAACGATATTAATCTTGCCTTGGACGTGATTATTCATCTTCTTCTTCCTTTTACATATTTTTGCACTAACAAGAAGTAAACTCCCATTTTACATTGCCTTGGAGGTTTTGCAAATTCACTGCACTGACGTTGATCGTGTTCTCGAAGGCGATGGCTGCCCACCCGGTGTAGTTTTCAATGACCATGAATACTTGCTGGTAGTTCCCCCTGTCGGCGGCATTGTTTTCCTGAAACATCTTCCATATGAAATTTGTGGTGGTTGCCATTGTCTGCTTAGCATATTCAATGCCAATCTCTCTATCGAATCGGACTCCACCTGGGGTTGTTCTTGCCTTGTTGTTGACTTCAAATTGTACAGCACCAACACAATGTAGCGCTGCCAGGGCTAGTAGGAAAGATAGGAGAAGATATAGATGATATGCCATGGCTTTGTACATTGGTGACTAACTAGATATATCTTATATAGAGTTTGGACTGACGTATTTACTCAGGTGACTAGTACAAGATTATGGGGCTATATGAAAAGATCTGCACAGGTTATTCGTGGATATGAGATTAAAAGATTACAGGTTATTCATTAAATTCTTTAATAACGAAATTCACTTAACAAAAAAAAGAGTACATAGATAAGGATTTAATGTGGTTCATTGCATTTATTTTGTTTAACGTGTTTTATACATGTGGTTCGCTCCTTCGTTATATTGGCGTTGATTTATGTATTTTAGGTTTATGTACATGCATAGATTATTTCATTAACATACATAAATTACTAAATATTTTTATGTGGTTTATTGCATTTATTTTGATTCATGAATTTTATACATGTGATTCACTATTCATTGTATTTATGTCAGTTTTGTATTTTAGTTTCATGCAAATGCATAAATTACGTCATCAAAATACATAGATTAGTACTTTTTTTGGGTGGTTTTCAAGTGTTTATAATTGATGGGGTTTGACAGTTTATTATTACAACATGGTGATTTCAAGTTTGAAGATTTATGATTTGGAGTTTCTAGGATTTCTCGACTAGACTTTATACCACGAGAAATTATTTCCTCTTTCTTATCAAATGATGTTCTTAAACCTACTCACTGCATTAATTAATACACACGAACTCCTAGAATGAATTATTTTTCTTTAAAATGAAGCATTTGAGTTTTGTTAAAAGGAAAATTTTATTCTTTCAAAAAATTTGTCTAGAAAATTTAACCAGAATGATGTAGCACTAGCACTACTGTCATTAAGACCCATATGATGAGTATTTTGTTTTAAAGTGAATGACTCTTATCATTCTAGTGATAAATCTTGTATGAATTTTTTATTTGTATAACATTACTCTGCATGAAATTGACATCTTTAAAAGAGAGAGAGAGAGAACTCCAAGTAAGCAATTCCAGTTAAAAAAGACAGTTCTTTTATTATATGATGGTCAAGACTCAAGTGACATACAATAACTCATTCTATTCAATTGAATCAGGCACGTAGTTGATTGAGATACCCTGTTTTTCCCCCATACCTATCCTTGTTTTCTCTCCTCATACCTAGATGTTCGCTGGCATTGCGTATTACTCTACCACCATACTTGGCTTTGTATTCCCTCCATAGCTGATCAACTGGTTTCCCCACCAGCTCAACAAAGTAATTGACACTGAAAGCATCCTTCATCTTCTTGTTCAGAGTTGCCACAAAACCAGGTCTAAGACCCTCACAGTATTCCAGAAACCGAGCCGTAAAATCATAACCCTGGTCCCATCTATCACCCATGCCAGGTTTTGCATAACCGGGTGGATAATAGTTGGCCTTCAAGGTAGTATAATCAGCAATGCCTTCAACCAGTCCAACAGGGGCTTGGCCAGCCCCGTTCCACTGCCACACGTGTGTCATTTCATGATATATCAAAGAAGTAAACTCCCATGTTACATTGCCCTGGTAGCCTTCTAAATACACGGCACTAACTTTGATTGTGTTGCCGTAAGTAATGGCTTCGGCCCCTTTGTAGTCGTCAATGGTCATCAACACTTGCTGTTCGTTCTTCCTGTCAGCAACGTTGTTTTCCTGAAGCATCTTCCATATGAAATTCGTGGTGGTTTCCATTGTCTGCTTGGCATATTCATTGCCAATCTCTTTCATGAATCGGACTCCACCTGGGGAATTTCCTGCGTTGTTGTTAACATCAAATTGGAGGGCAACAATGCCTTGTAGAGCTGCCAGGGCTAGTAGAGAAGAATGGAAAAGATATCTGTGATAAGCCATAGCTGTGTTTTGCGATGTGTACTGAATTATGCTACCCTTTGTTGTATAGTGTTGGATCTATATGAATTTACTCAGATTATTACTACAAGATAATGATGATACATAAGAGATCTGTGAAGATTATTTGTGGATACGAGATTAAAAGAATACAGATTAGTCATTAAACTCTTTGATAACAAAAATCACCTACCAGAAAACATTTTGGTAGGGAAATTATGTTTGAACTTGGCGCATCATCTGAAACCATATAAATATCCAGAAAACGGAATCAATGCATTTGCCCGTGTGAAAACCATTACCTCAGGCAAAAGTTAAGATAATCTCACTAGTTTATGGGATCATCGTAATAATTAGTTGTCATTATGATGGGTATTGTAGGTGAAATTTTTACAAAGGTTTGGTTAAACTCTTGGATCAAATTAACAAGTATGAGTAATCTGCAAGAGAAGAAGATAGTAAGAATGCATCGACCTCTTTGGGTCAGAGGCACTCTGATGATTAAGTTAGCAAGCTTAATCATAATAAATCGAATAAAGTATTGAGAGCTAGAACTCAAGTGAATGTACCTTACCCTTTAAGTGCATGGGATATTTATAGGTTTCAAAATACCATTTTCCTTTTGCAAATTGAAGTCATTTTTCTCCTAGAAATCTTCCTTTCTTAGTCGGTTTAATGTATTGAACTTATCCTTTATTTATCCTAATTCAACTAGGAATAGGATTTATATTTTGGACTTATTAGTCTTTATATCTTGCACAAGTGACATGTGAAAAGAAACAGCACAGTTTCTGAACTCCCGGTCTAAGAGTTATGATATTTTTTTCTTACTTTTTTGTTGTTGAGAAAAACATACTTTTCGAGCTGTTTCGGTACTAAAATACCCAAACAGCCTTGAAAGTCCATCAAATTTAACACGTAGCAAATTCTATGTATGAGTGACGTGTGAAAAAAAACGACACGGTTTCCGGACTCCCGGTTTAAGAGTTGTGAGATTTTCTTCCTTACTTTTTTGTTTTTGAGAAAAACGTGTTTTTCGAGCTGTTTTGGTGCTTCGGTGCTAAATCCCCCAAATAGCCTCGGAAATCTGTCAAACTTGACACGTAGCAAGTTCTAAGCACGAATGACATGTGAGAAGAAACAACACGGTTACTGGACTCCCGGTCTAAGAGTTGCGATACTTTTTTCCTTACTTTTTTTTTAATAAAAAAAACGTATTTTTCAAGCCGTTTTGGTACTAAAACCTCCAAACGGCCTTGAAAGACAATCAAACTTGACACGTAGTAAGTTCTAGGCACAAGTGATGTGTGGGAAGAAACGACAGAATTGCCAGACTCCCAGTCTAAGAGTTGTGGTATTTTTTTTCTTATTATTTTTTTTGTTGAGAAAAACGTATTTTTCAAGTTGTTCCGGTACTAAAATCCCTGAACGCCCTCGAAAGTTCATCAAACTTGACATGTAGCAAGTTCTAGACACGAACGACATATGGGAAGAAATGGAACGGTTGCCGGACTCCCGGTCTAAAAGTTGTGATATTTTTTTCCTTACTTTTTTTTTGAGAAAAATGTGTTTTTCAAGCCGTTTCGGTACTAAAACCCTCAAACGGTCTCAGAAGTCCAACAAAATTGACACGTAACAAGTTCTAGGCATGAGTGACGTGTGGAAAGAAACAGCACGGTTGCTAGACTCTCGGTCTAAGAGTTATGATATTTTTTTTCTTACATTTTTTTGTTGAGAAAAACGCGTTTTACAAACTGTTTAGGTACTAAAACTCTCAAACGGCCTCGGAAGTCTGTCAAACTTGACACGTAGCAAGTTCTAGGCACGAGTGATATTTGGAAAGAAACGGCACAGTTGTCGGACTCCCGGTTTAAGAGTTGTGATATTTTTTTCCTTACTTTTTTTTTGAGAAAAATGTGTTTTTCAAGCCGTTTCGGCACTAAAACTTCTTAACGGCCTCGAAAATCCGTCAAGCCTGACACATAGCAAGTTCTAGGCACGAGTGACGTATGGAAAGAAACGGCTTGGTTGCTGGACTCCCGATCTAAGAGTTGTGATATTTTTTTTCTTTTTTTTTTTTTGTTGATAAAAATGTGTTTTTTAAGCCATTTCGGTACTAAAACCTCTGAACGGCTTTGGAAGTCCATCAAACTTGACACATAGCAAGTTTTAGGCATGAGTGATGTGTGGGAAGAAAAGACATGGTTGTGGTTTATATGATTAAAGAGTATCTCAGTATGTAGGCATATAAAGATTGGATCCTGAGGACAATTGAGGAGACTTGGAATCTTTTCAACAAAAAATTTACTGCTTTGTGGGATGAACATAAGGATGGCTCTGGCGAGGCTTATCTTCCAGCAATTTATAACAACCCGCAGCTTCAGCTGCTTGTAAAACAGAAATTCATGAAAGATTTGTTCCATGACACTGTTGGTTTTGGTGCTGCCAAAATGATTAGGTGAGGTAGTGATTTCCTTTGTACGTTGCTTAATAGATTTTCTGTACCCTTTGTCCTAAATTATCCCTGCTATTTCTGTCTTTCTCGCATTTGCCAAAATTCCTGCATAGCATTTCCTATTCGCATGGCCTGGGTTTTTAAGCATTGTTTACAAACCTTGATCCTCGGAATGGCAACAAAATGGAAGTTATAATATAAAGATGCAGTGATAATTTTTTATGTGATCATGCCTTTTATTACTATTGTTTCATTAACATCTGTTAGTTATCTTGTTCATTGGATGCATGTTGTTAGATAAGGTGTCTCTCACTCATAAAACATGAATCTGAACATCCCAAATAGTTTTCTCTCTCTCTTTTCTTTGGGCAATCTATTATTGTTTCTTGCATGTTGTCTTAGTTTCTAATGGATGTAAAGGTTTAAGTTGATGATAATCCATTTTTTTCATTATAAACGACGCACCAAACATTGTATTTTGGGTTATTAGAGGAATTCTGGGCGATCACCCTATCAAAATGTAATATATTGAAATAATTGATGTTCACGGTTCATTATAATAAAATATTTTTTTGAAATGGATTTTGATTAAAGTTATTTCAACTAAACTTTCAAAATGTACTACAAATATACCTTGTGCTGCCCACTTCTCTAATATACTGTTAGGTTCCTAATTTTTTTCAACGAGACACTATTGTGTGTTAATATTTAATATGAACTGCCACTTGGATAGTTAATTTCGCTTTCAAAGTTATTTTTTATATGACATTTTGAAATCTAAATGAAAATTCTCCATGAAATAGGGTGTGGGTGACATTTAAACTGTATTGTATCAGAGACTGTATTCCATCATTTTGCTGTAATGAGGGCAATATTTCCAATTGAATTTAAAGGACATTCTATGCATGCTTGAAGTACTTTGTTTGCAACGAATCAAAACTACGTAACAGGAATTTAACTCGCAGTTACAATACATAATGGGAGAGAAGTTTATAGGACATGATTTTAAAGTGAAGCACTAGTGACATATTTAATATGGTAAACACAGCATCATATAGATTGTCTTTTCAAAACCCGTTATTTTATTAACTTAATTGTACCTCTTCTGGTAGATTGTTTGAATATCACACCCTAATTGAGTTTCCATGTCGGTGGTTGATGCTTGAGAAACAAATGTTTCTTGCACACTAGACGTTCCATATTTAGTTTTTGGTAGATGATCTTTGAACTCTATTTATGTATTTACCTATAGCACATTACTTAATCCTGATTCTGGAGTTAATTGAATAAAATTTCTATGATGCTACTATTTTTGCTCTTGGTTACAGGAGAATTGTTGGAGTGGCTCATGTTGAGGATTTTGAATCAATCACCGCAGCTGGCAGAATAGCAGATTGTGAGCGGCGGGCTCTTGACTTTGCCAAGATGCTCCCGAAGGAAAGGCGAAAATTTCAGGGCATCACTGAAGTCGTTTCTGCCATTCAGAAACTCTATTCGTGACAAAGTACTGGGTAACATTGATGATTTGCTACAAAATTTGTCATGTCCCAGATAAGTTGTTAATGCATTTTTCTTTATGGCACACTGTAACCTATATCCTTCAAATTGAGCTTATGCTTTTCTTGTTTTGATGTGCTTTTTTTTTTTTTTTTATAAAAGAAAAAAACTTATCTGGTTTTATTATTTTCACCACCAACCATGCAATTAATGAGTCCATTAATCAGCAATGCTTGGTCTGTCAAAATGCCCAAGTGATTCTACTATGGTTTCTTGGAATTTTTTTTTCCTCTTCGTTCAATTTTGGATGTATGATCTCTGATTCTCTATAAATATGCGTAGAAAGAGAAGCAATGCTAGTTGAATATATGATCTCCTTCCTGCAAATTGTAGTGATGGATATTCTATGATCTCTTTTACTGCAAGTTGCAGTGATGGATGAAACATATTAGTAAAAACAAACTGCACCTGTTTGCAACAGGAAGCAATGATGCTTTGGGAGTGTCAAGTATAGAGGGCTCTCTGTTTATTTTTTTACAGTCATTCCAGAAGACACAATAAAGACTATTATACAGATATATTTAATAGACCACTAAATCCATAGGCTATATCCATCGTCACTCTCTCATAATTCAATTCATGTTTTACGAAGAGTACTTTGGTTTTAGATGACCTTATGATGCAGAGCATGCGAAGAAGAACAAAGGTATATTTGAAATTTCGCTTGGGCACATATTGGTGATTATGTAATTATATTTGCAATTAATTTGGTTATTACTTTAGATTTGATAAGCTAGTGGGCTGCTAGTATAATTTTATTTATGTTCTATGAGGCTTTCAGAGTTAGGGATAGCTTGTAACTTTACAATTTGCTGGACTTGGGCTATAGTAGGTCAACTAATGTTTTAATGGTTTTTAGTAGGCTTTGAATATTCTTGTTTGGGAAGATTTTCTAGGTCCGTGCAGGAATAGAAGGCCGACAACCTATAATTATGCGTGCAATCTTTCTTTTCCCTACCCGGAGTTAGGCTTATGATAATTTAATATTGTGATTGTGAAATTTGCTAAACCCTTGGGAGGGTGAAGTGCCTTTTTCCTTCTTTTTATTTGCTGGAATTTCCCAAGGACAATTTTAGGATTACTATTCACAACCCCCCAAATGTGCACTTTTCACCTCCAAAACCTTCTCCAGTCAAGCCTAGCTCCTTCCCCTATGTATTGGCTTTAATTTATGGTATTAAAATTTTAAAATTGTTTATCATTTAGGTTTTGAGTTAGCATTTGTTCTGAAAATTTAGTAAGTTGCCGCTTTTGAAACCGAACCAATTTTAGTTCTTTTCTTTCTACAAACCTAAGAAGTCTTCTTCTGCCTTATAAAATGCTCACGATAGAAACTTTACATTATCAGAACGGTGATGATTGTTGGGTCTGGGAAAATATTAAGTTTAAATGTTAATGAAGGGAAAGGATAAACCAACAAATATTCTTTATTAGCAGAAAGTGTGCCATATATTCTGCTAAAGAGCTCATAACAAGATATATTCCTTTCTTGCAGGAACTGTGATATTGATAGTACTAGCCTTGTAGTTACTCCAGAGTTGATCAATTGTCTTGCCCAGCAACTCAACGAAATAGTCGGCACTATAACGGCTTTTGATCTTCTTGTTAAGTTATGCCGCAAACCAATTTTTCAGATTGTCATAATAGTCCAGAAACTGGGCCGTAACATCGTAGCCTTGGTCTCACCGGTCGCCCCACCCCGGTTTCACCCCGTTGCTCGGTGCGTATCCGCCCTTCAGCCTCACAAAAATGGGCAATCCCTTCTATTAGTCCTCCCGGAGCCTGGCCATTTGCATTCCACTGCCGTATGTGTGTCATCTCATGATATAGCACTCCAGTGATCTCTCTTTTAAGATTGCCCGAGTAGCCTTGTATATAATCCGCGCTAAAGTGAATCTCATTGTTGGTAGTGTAGGAGACCCCGTCCGTGTTGTCAATGAACAAGCTAATTTTTGGCGTGTTCCTTCTGTGTGCCGCGGAGTTCTGCTGGAATATACTCCATATGAAATCTGTGGTGTTTGATTGCATTATTTGAGCCTGATTTCATTTGTGAATCGGACTCCTCCGGGGGTTGTTGCCGCGTTGTTAGTGACACTGTATTCAACTGCATAGGTTCGTTGCAAGGCTGCTAGAATCACTAGAGAAGAAAGGAAGAAGATCTTGTCAGCCATTGACTCCCTATTGCATCTTCTTCGTTGCCTGAAGGCTTAGGCCTTCTATTTAAACTGGTCATGAGAATTAGGTAAGGCCAGGGACCAGGGTTCGATAGGCTTGACAACTGCTCTCATATAAAGGGTGTTTGGACATTGCTTATTTAATAACTCATAGCTTGAATTTATGATTTTTTTAAAATTATATTTGGCTTATAATAAAAAATCACTTTGCATATACAAGAAACTTGTTTGCACATACTCTTTTAGTAAACGTCACTTAAAAAAGTAGCTACTAACCAAACACTTTCGTTTAAAAAAAGTTATTTAAAAAAGTGGCTTATTAAAATTAATTTTAACTTATGAATTATAGATATCACGGTATTTAGGTCAAATTTTAACTTAAAGGTGTGTCACCTCATGATATAGAACTCCGGTGACCTCTCTTCTAACGTCTCCATTGTAGCCATCTATATAATTCGCACTGACGCGAATATGAGCGTTGCTAGCGTTGGCGATTCCATCAAATGTCTCAACGGACATGCTAATTTTTGGCGTAGTCCTTCTGTCTGCAGCGGAGTTTTGTTGGAAGAGCCTCCATATGAATTCCTGGGCGGTTTGAAGTGTTTGCTTGCTGTATTTGAGCCTGATTTCATTTCTGAACCGGATTCCTCCGAGGGTTGCTTCTGTGTTGTTAGTGGCACTGTATTCAACTGCATGGTTTCCTTGCATCAGGGTTGCTAGAATCACTACAAAAGGAAGGAAGAACCTCATATTAGCCATTATTGCCCTCTCTATCTCTGTCTTCTTTTTTCCTCTTGTAGGTTTTGGTTTTGCATTATAAACTTGTTATTGCAAGATCGTTTATATAGAGATCGGTGACCTACGATCAGGAGTAAAGATGGACCAAGTCAGTCTTCTGATTAAGAAACTAAACTGGCCATGAGAATAAGGTATTGCCAAGTTCGGAGATATTTCCTTCATTACTTCCCCCGAGTGGATAGATAAGACTTTTCATTCGAGTTTCACTTTGATTTTGATGAGTTGGAAGGAAGATAAGTGCTACCCCAATGTGTCAAATATGCAAGGTTTCAAAAATATAAAAATAAAAATTACAAGTCTATTAGGAATTTAAGTTACTTCTATCCACTGATGAAAACAATTTGTGAAGTTCCATGCAGTATACATGTGCGTGATTTTGGTAGCCAATAGGGTTAGGTCTCGTGGCCATCTTACCCGATCTTAAGTTTCGCCAGGATGGTCACGTGACTTACAGGTGGCTTGTAAGTTGTAACTTAACCTAAGCATTTGATGTTGGCCATGGTGGACTCAGAAATTTTATCAAATTGGGATGAACACAGAAATTTTATTTAGTAGTACGGACAACTCAAACTTAAGTTTTACAATGAACAACAAATATTGAAATGAGTAAAAAAAAAAAGTAAAAATAACTTTTAAAAATAGTACAAGGTAAAATTAATTGCATTTTGGTGGGGTTTATGTACTATTTTTTATCACAAAAACTCATACATATGTAGGACTTAAGAAATTTTTTTTTAGACTTTGAAGAGGCAAACTGATATTTTTAAAATTTTAGAGGGGCTAAATATAATTTTTTATTCTAAATAATCAAATTATATAGTGTGTTAGTAAATTTTTTAAAAACTTAAGGAGGGCCGTAACCTCTGCCCGCGTCCATGTCCGTCCGCCAATGGATGTTGGTAAAAATTTAAGAAAAATAAAACAAAAACCATGAAAAACAGGTGCACCTATGTGTTTACTTTGACTTATTCCCGGGGGAAGGCTCTATAGCAAAAACCTCGACTTAGAGTCTAGTGTCGGGTACGGCTGTTAGGTACGGTGGATGTTTAAGTGTCGAATTTGTTTAATTTTTTTATTTATAGACACTTGAACATTATTAAATTTTATATTTTTAAATATATTTTTAAAGTAAAATAGTATTTACAAACTAAGATATAACATTTTATAAATAAAATAAAAATTTTACGTGTAGTTTTATAATAAACTCAACTAGTTGTACATATTTATTGGATACATATTTAACTAGCTATATCGGATATATGTCTCATATCCTTGTTTGACACATGTATTTTACAAATATATCTTATATCTTATATATGATTTTTTTTTTTTTGATACATATCTCATATCTTTGTGTCGAGATATTTTATAAATATAAAAAAGTTCAAATAACATAGTTCAAAATTAGTACCCATGTTTTTAAGAAGAGAGAAGTAAAAAATGGCTAATATGTCACTTCGATTTACAGTGCCCATGACTTTTCATTCATCATGATTTTTGTTCTGTGTATTTGAGATGGCTTCCGCACTTTAAATCTTCAATTTAAGTGTCAATGCTTAGTATCACTTTACCACTAGAACAATTTGTTCGCCAAATGGTGCCTCTAGAAATAGTTTGCGACCATACATAAATCAGCAAATACCTTGGCTTGGGATTCTAGGCTCTCTGCCGATAGGCACCCAAAATTATGCCGTGGCAAACTAGGCCTCTCTGGAAGTAGTTTGCGTCCATGCAGTCTGTTGAATTGCCTAGTCGCCTGAACAAGTCAGGGGAGGTTGAGAAAACGTGTCACATTTTTCTTCTCAAATTTAAGATAATGTCCCGTAGTAATAGCTAGTAATCGTCAAATTACCGTTGGTAAAGGCTTCAGCCCCTTTGTAGTTCTCAATGGCCATCAACACCTGCTGGAGGTTCTTCCTGCCAGCAGCATTGTTATCTTGAAACACATCTTCCAAATAACCTTTAGGCCACGCCTTGAAAAAAAAAAGTCGGCTAGTCGAGTAGTACGAGTTTCTTCAATACTCATGCATATCATATTCTACCTAAATTAAAAGTATTTTTATTAATTACAAATTCATGTTCCAATTTAATAAGAATGTGTACTGAGAAGTACTTGACCACCAAACTTTTTTCCACCGCCTTGACTAGGCAGTAGGCCTGTCAACGGACATGGTCTGGTTTGGATCTGGTAAACCTAAACCCGATCCAAACCTGATAAGGAGTATGAAAGCTTGGTGCTTTTGCTATCAGACGCATGAGGCTTATGATTATCGGAAAAGGTATTGCCCTTCTCTTTGTAAAAAATCCATCATCGTGTAAAAAAATAATTTCCAAATTTTATTTCATACATAAAAATTTTAATTTTGTCAATCGGATTGGATCGGATCATATTGGGTCTAATCCATATCGGGTCAGATATAATCAGATCGTTCGATTCTAGATCCGTTGGATTATCAAATTAGATCTAGTTCTAACGGATCGGATCTGTTGGTTTGGATTTGGATCAAACCCGATCCATTGACAAGCCTACTAGGTGGCATATTTTTGTTGAAACGAAAGGAGATTCAGCTATGCATAAAACCATCAACGTGAAAACAATATTAACTTGGGAAAGTCTACCGATACTCGTGGTAGTTCATCAAGCGCCAATTGATGGCCATCACATCAGTTGAGCCCCACCTGCAATAGATGGGGCCCAGCTAATGTGATGGTCATTAGCTGGCGCCGAATGAACCACCGCGAGTGTCTTCAACATTTTCCTACTAGTTTTCATGTTTAAAGGGCATGATCATCCAAGTGTACAGGCTTGAAAGAGGTACAAAGAGAGATGAATGGGTAAGAAAGTAACAGCGAAAGGGAGAGGCACAGACCTTCTAGGAGACACTTGAAATGATATGTTCAGGGAAGCTTTTGAATTAAATCTCCTGATGTAGTTTGCCAAACCACCTCGTCATTTAAATTGACAGAAGCAAAGATTGGAAATATCTTTGGTGTTGAGGTAGCGAATCTGGATGATTCCTTTGTGAAGTAAATATTGAGTGAGTTGATGATTATCTATTATTTGTCATCCGATATTACTTTTCCCGTTGGTTAGCATGGGCCAGGTATATATGTTTATTGAAGTTAGGTATAAGAAATTAATTTTTAAAAATCATAAGATTATTTCTTATCTTTTGAGGCGCGATTTCCTTTCATTGAGATAGAATGTCCAAGTGCTACCTGCAGATGGCCTCCATACAAAGACATACGTATAATAACAGAAAATTTCTCATACGTCTCGACTAAGTCCTGAATTAGCAAAGGATCGAGAAATTGGCATATCTGAGTTTTCTCCTTCACATAGTCAAATTGATGCCTTAGCTTTACTTCTGCCAAGATATAACCAACTTATGAGATGTATAAGGTAACTGCAGCTGATTAGAAGAAGACAAAGCCATGCAGAAGCAACAACAACCTGCAATTTGCAATAGTAATCTGGATGATACTTCTGCTCTCCTTTATTTATTATTCAGAAGAGGAATTCACTTGTACAATACCTTCAGCGTTTTATTCATATATATATATATATATGCCCATTATAAAGCATGTTTAATTGTTATACTTGGCCTTGTAGTCACTCCAGAGCTGATCAACATTTTTGCCCAGCAGCTCAACAAAATAGTTGTCACTATAACCAGTTCTCATCTTCTTGTTAAGTTCTGCCACAAACCCATTTCTCAGACTGTTGCAATAGTCCAGAAACCAGGCCGTGACACTGTAACCTTGTTCCCAACTATTGCCCTGCCCCGGCTGAACTCCCCCCCAGTAACTCGGGCGAAACCCGGCTTTCAACACCACAAAATCGGCAATCCCTTCTGTTAGCCATCCCGGAGCCTGCCCGTTCCCATTCCACTGCCACGAGTGTGTCACCTCATGGTACAGCACGGCGGTGATCTCTCTCCTAACGTCTCCCTGGTAGCCTTCTATATAACTCGCGCTGACGCGAATATGATCGTTACTACTGACAGCAACTCCACCGTCGTTCTCGACGGACATACTGATTTTTGGCGTGGTCCTTCTGTCGGCCACGGAGTTCTGCTGGAAGAGCCTCCATATGAATTCCGTGGCGGTTTGAAGGGTTTGCTTGTTGTATTCGAGGCCGATTTCGTTTGTGAACCGGATTCCTCCGAGGGTGTTTGGTACGTTGTTGGCGGCGCTGTATTCTACTGCATGGATTCCTTGCAGGGCTGCTAGAATTGCTAGAAAAGAAAGGAAGAACCTCATATTAGCCATTGTTGCCTTTTCTCTCTCTTTGCTTGTAGGATTTGGCTTTGCACTATAAGCCAGTTATTGCAAGATCATTTATATAGAGATCGGGTGAGCTACGATGAGGAGTAAAGCTGGACCAAGTAACGCACTCTTATAAGAAATTGAACTGCTCATGGGAATTAGGTAGGGCCAGGTGCCGATAAGGTTGACAAGTGTTCTAGCTTGCACGCAATTACCGGAGGACTTTTCATGCAGTGAAGGGAAACTGCACACACCAAAGGACTTCTCATCCGAGTTTTCACTTTGATTTGATGAGTTAGGAGGATGATAAATACTTTCCAACGTGTCATATATGAAAGATTTCAAAAAAAAAAAAAAAAAAAAAATCACAAAAAAAAACCAAGTCCCATATTCTTTCTCTGTAAATTGATTGCAAGTCTTGCATGTAAAATGTGCTACTTCAAAAAAGCTTATGAGAAAAATACAATTGCATCTTAGTTTTCATTTCTGTCCTTTTCCACATGAAACAATAGAAAGGATAAGAGCGCACGAAAAAGATCTCATATAATCTATTTTGGTTGCGTATATTGTCTTTGCAAGATAATATCAGACATTTGATAGAAATATTGTAGACTTTGGATGAAAATGTCCTAAATTGTTGATCAAACTCTTGGGTAGGTTTCAAATTGGTGAAAGCTAATTAAGAAATCTGCACCTAATGATTTATGTAAAAACTAATGTATTTTTCACTAAATTTTATTTTCTTTTAATGATGTGGACTCTGATGCTGGCAAAAACCATGAAAGAGCACAATAAATTGTCCCTCCCTCTCTCTTTTGGCCCAAATTTCTCTCCTTACGCCGTAACTCGGCATATAGTTTTGCTTTTATAAACTAGGGAGAAGGGGGACAATTGCCCTCTTTGGAATTTTACAAACTTTTGAGGTTTTACTATGTAAATAAAGGGATTTACTTCCTTGTGGTTTAACTGAAAATTACATTATCCCGTATGATTTAGAAGTGAATATATAACTCCTGTGTAGTTTGACTTAATTGTAAAATTGGTAAAAACTATTAAAATTAGTGGCAATTATGTCATTGAGATATTTTATAATTTCATCTCTCTAAAATAAAACATCAATAAGATGATTTTACCCTTTTACATCAAAGTAATAGGTTGTTTTTCACGGGGCATGATTTCACCAAATTTATAACGATTTCATCCATTTTATAGATAGTTCAAACCATAAGAAATTATGTGTTTACAGTGAGTCATCTAAATTTTACTCAAATTACAAGAGAATAACGTCTAATTAACCCATAAATAAAATATATCAGAGATGAGCTCCAATGCTATCTATCCTGAAATTTTAATGAAAGATAAAAGGCCAATAAATCAATGGTTTGAGTAACATCACAAAGACAAGCTAATGACATTTTATCAAACTAATGAATTCAGTTATTGTTCCTCGATGATAATTTACTAAGAGTTTAATTTTGATACACTGATAGTGTAAAACTTTTTACACAATCGGGCACTAGAATGCAATATGTGTCCATAAGCATTGTTTGTTTATGTTGTACTCAAATTCTAAAAGACGGTCATACTCTAGTGTTTTTCTTGTATAAAAAAATTCTAAACTGTCAGTGAATTAAAAATAAACTCATTTACTAAATATAACAAGAGTTCTTTCTTTCCTTTGTTTCTTTGTGGCACTATAGTTTTGTGGGTGATTATTCCAATTGCCAAGTTAATGTGTTCGTTAAAAACATGACAATTAAAAGAAAACTTTTTCATTATCGTAATATTGTCACTAAAATGAATCATAGTTCTGCTTGAAGATCAGTTCTAAAGGTTGATCTTAGGCTATCCTTCGCCGAGATAACCATGAGATGTATAATTGAGGCAACTGCAGCTGATTAAAAGAACACAAAAGCATCCAAACGCAAGTTAAATAACTTATAATTTTTCCTTTACGTGAGTGATCTTGTTGATACTCTCTCTCTTTTATTTAGACAACTGATTGACTATTTAAAACAGAAAATCAATTGTACAACACTTTCAGTGCTTATTCATATATATATATATATATATCATACCTTCATTGTATAACACTCCTAGCTGTTATACTTGGCCTTGTAGTCACTCCAGAGCTGATCAACAGTCTTGGCCTTGTAGTCACTCCAGAGCTGATCAACAGTCTTGCCCAGCAGCTCAACGAAGAAGTTGTCACTATAACCACTTCTCATCTTCTGGTTAAGTTCTGCCACAAACCCATTACTCAAATTGTTACAATAGTCCAGAAATCAGGCCGTGACATCGTAACCTTGGTCCCACCGGTCGCCCTGCCCCGGCTGCACCCAATGACTCGGTGCAAGATCAGCCCTCAGCCTCACAAAATCAGCAATCCCTTCAATCAATCCTCCCGGAGCCGGCTGGCCATTCCCATTCCACTGCCAAATGTGCGTCATCTCGTGACAAAGCACTCCGGTGATCTCTCTTCTAACATCGCTGGAGTAACCTTGTATATAATTCGCGCTAACATGAATCTCGTTGTTGATAGCGTAGGCGACTCCACCCATGTCATCGATGAACAAGCTCACTTGTGGCACGTTCTTTCTGTCTGCCTCTGAGTTCTGCTGGAAGATCCTCCATATGAAATCCGAGGCCGCGATTAGTGTTTGCTTGCTGTATTCGAGCACGATTTCGTTTGTGAATTGGATTCCTGCGGGGGTTGTTGCTACGTTGTTAGTGACAATGTATTCGACTGCATGGGAAAAGAAAGGAAGAATAACCTCATGATATTAGCCATTAACAGACTCTCTATTTGCTTCTTTTTTCTTTTTTCTTGTAGGCTCTCTTTGTACTATAAGCATGTTATTGCAACATCATTTATAGATGAGTGTGGCCTATGATCAGTAGTAGATGTGGACTAATTAGCGCCTGCTTGGGAAATGTTTTTTTTTATTAAATATGCTACTTAAAAAAAATATAAAGAATAAGTTGACTTAAAAAATATTTAGTTCGGATGTTTGGTACTAATTTAAAGCTTTTTTATTTAAAAAAATTATCAAAGGAACCTCAAAGTAAATGAGATTGTATATTTGTGATTTTTTTAAAGCGAAGAAAAAATTCAACTTTAATAATGGTAGTATAAAAATTAATTTTTAAAATTTTCAGAATTAATTATTGTTCAAAATTTTTTCTTCAATAGAATAAGTAAAAAAAACTTCAAAGTTTTTGTTTTTTTGGCTCTTTAGCTTTAAAAAAGTCGAAAAAACTAATTTATTATAAGCTAAAAAAAACTTGCTATTAAACACCAAGTATTTATTTTAAACAAAAAGTTAAAAAAGTACTTAAAATAAACTGTTCTTAAATAGGCTTATTGTTTAAAATAAGAAATTAAACGGGTCAAAAAATTAGGGAAGGACAAACTATGTCCGAGGTCAAATTTGGGCAAAGACACATTCCTGGTGGAAGGCCCCATGGCGAAGACCTTGACTTGGGCTTTTTTGCCCAACCTCACACAAGACACATGAGGCCTCTAGAAATAGTTTGCAGCCATACAATACGTAAGACGGTAAGAGGACATTTAAAGTTGGGAATTGCCTGATCGCCCGAACAAGTCAGGGGACACCGGCCAAGGTTGAGAAATCGTATCAAAATTTTATACTCATAACTGTTGGAAAATCAGATTTAAAAGACACGAAATATCAAATCATAAACATGAAAAGATTTGCATATAAATATTTTAGCAATACATAATTAAACAGAAATAAAAAAACGCAAACCAGTCGGGGCTTGTGTTTCACACAATGTTCTTAAATCGAATTAGACCCTCACTGTTGGTGCTTGGGTTATTGGGCTTTCGATTCCCAAGATACAGCGGCTTCTTGGCGTTGGAGGTAGCACGACCTCGTTCACTCGGCGAACTCGAATGTGTTGTACACTCTCTACAAAACGATTGGGAAATAAGGACGAAGTAGACAAGATGCTTGAGATCGAATACTCTACACCAAGAGGAATGTCCCTTATATATATGACATGGATATGCATGAAAAGCCACCAACATTCATGGGGTATTGTGGAATTGAATATACAAGTTACATTCTTTCATCTTCTAGCACGTGGTGAAATCCAAAAGTCACACTCTTTCATCTTCTAGCACATGGTGAAACTCCAAAGCCCCATTCTTTCATCTTCTAGCACATGGTAAAACTCCAAAAATCATTTTCATTCACACATGGTGGAACTCCAAAGGCCATTTCCATTCACACATGGTCATTTGCATTCACACATTTCCAACAATCCCCCATATGAATGAAGGTGGCTAGAGTACAAAGCTGACCTGACAAGAGAGAGTACAACGGATGATTCCCGCCTCAAGATAGGTAGCTTTTGGTTTGAACCTTCTCTAGTGAAAACTTATTGGATTTACTGGCTGACCAGTGAACGTGATGTTTTGAACTATTCTGCCATTTATGTAAACCAAGACAACAAGTCTCACGCAGGAACTTCTCCTTACACAGTTCGGTTCTCATGGTTGTGTTCGTTTTGGCCCTGAACACCGCCTGGTTTCATGAGTGTTTTTTAAGAGATTTCAGCCTTACAAATCTCTTTTGAAGCGGCCCCACTTCACACTCACATAGGTGACCTCTTATCTAAGAGTATCCTGCTATACTCCGCTTGGCCTTCCAAGACACAAGAATCATTAAAAGCAAAGCTTAACCTTCGCACTGCAGGCACCACTATATCACAAGAATGGGTAGTAGTGATGTTTGCTCCAAGTTAAACACAACTCAGTTATCCCTTTAAACCTAAATCTTGGGATCTCTAGTCAATTAGGTTGGATTTACCATTGGTGTAACTTGTATTTCATAGGCTCCAATTTGTGAAGTTCTATGCAATGTACATGTGCGTGATATTGGTAGCCAATAGGGTTAGGTCTCGTGGCCATCTTACCCGATCTTAAGTTTCATTAGGATGGTCACGTGACTTACAGGTGGTTTGTAAGTTGTAACTTAACCTAAGCATTTGATGTTGGCCGCAGTGGACTCATGAATTTTATTAAATTGGGGCCAACATAGAAATTTTATTTAGTAGTACGAACAACTCAAACTTAAGTTTTACAATAAACAACAAATATTGAAATGAGTAAAAGAAAAAAAGTAAAAATAACTTTTGAAAATAGTACAAGGTAAAATTAACAGCATTTTGATGGGGTTTATGTACTATTTTTGTTTTTTTTTTATCACAAATACTAATACATATTTAGGATTTAAGAAAAATTGTACATACTTTAAAGAGGCAAAGTGATATTTTTACAATTTTAGAGGGATCAAATACAATTTTTTATTCTAAATAATCAAAATATACACTATGTTAGTAAATTTTTTAAAAATTTAAGGAGGGCCGTGGCCTCCTGCCCGCTTTCATGTCTGTCCGCCAATGAATGTCGGTGAAAATTTGAGAAAAATAAAACAAAAACCATGAAAAACAGGTGCACCTGTATGTTTACTTTGACTTATTCCTGGTGGAAGGCTCTATAGCAAAGACCTCGACTTGGAGTCTAGTGTCGGGTACAGCTGTTAGGTACAATACATGTTTAAGTGTCGAATTTATTTAATTTTTTTGTTCACAAACACTTGAATACTATTAAATTTTATATTTTTAAATATTTTTAAAGTAAAATAGTATTTACAAATTAAGATATAACATTTTATAGATAAAATAAAAATTTTACGTGTAATTTTATAGTAAACTCAACTAGTTGTAAATACTTGTTGGATATATATCTAACTAGCTATATTGAGTACATGCCTTATATCCTTGTTCAACACATGTATTTTACAAATTTATCTCATATCTCGTATCCGATATCCTTTTCGGATACATATCTCATATTTTTGCGACGAGTGTTCGACACAGGTATTTTATAAATTTAAAAAAATTCAGATAACATAATCCAAAATTAGTACCCACGTTTTTAAGAAGAGAGAAATAAAAAATGGCTAATATGTCACTTTGATTTACAGTGCCGATGACTTTTCATTCATCATTATTTTTATTCTTTGTGTATTTGAGATGGGTTCCGCACTTTAAATCTTGAATTTAAGTGTCAATGCTTAGTATATATCACTTTACCACTAGAACAATTTGTCCGCCAAATGGTGCCTCTAGAAATAGTTTGCGACCATACATAAATCAGCAAATACCTTGACTTGGGATTCTAGGCTCTCTGCCGACAGGTACCCAAAATTATGCCGTGGCAAACTAGGCCTCTGGAAGTAGTTTGCGTCCATACAATCTGTCGAATTGACTGGTCGCCTGAACAAGTCAGGGGAGGTTGAGAAAACTTGTCACATTTTTCTTCTCAAATTTAAGATAATGTCCCGTAGTAATAGCTAGTCATCGTCAAATTACCGTTGGTAAAGGCTTCAGCCCCTTTGTAGTTCTCAGTGGCCACCAACACCTGCTGGAGGTTCTTCCTGTCAGCAGCATTGTTATCCTGAAACACATCTTCCAAATAACCTTTAGGCCACGCCTTGAAAAAAAAAAAAGTCGAGTAGTCAAGTAGTACGAGTTTCTTTAGTACTCGTGCATATTATATTCTACCTAAATTAAAAGTATCTTCATTAATTACAAATTCATGTCCCAATTTAATAGGAATGTGTACTGAGAAGTACTTGACCACCAAACTTTTTTCCAATGCCTTGACTAGGCAGTAGGCCTGTCAACGGACATGGTCTGGTTTGGATCTGGTAAACCTAAACCCGATCTGAACCCAATAAGGAGTATGAAAGGTTGGTGCTTTTGCTATTGGACGCATGAGGCTTATGATTATCGGAAAAGGTATTGCCCTTCTCTTTGTAACAAATCCATCATTGTGTAAAAAATAATTTTCAAATTTTATTTCATTTATAAAAATTTTAATTTTGTCAATCGGATTGGATCGGATCATATTGGGTCTAATCCATATCGGGTCAGATATAATCATATCGTTCGGCTCTAGATCCGTTGGATTATCAAATCAGATCTAAATCTAACGGATCGGATTTGTCGGTTTGGATTTGGATCAAATCCGATCCATTGACAAGCCTACTAGGTGGCATATTTTTGTTGAAACCGAAGGAGATTCAGCTATGCATAAAACCATCAACGTGAAAACAATATTAATTTGGGAAAGTCTACCAATACTCGTAGTAGTTCATCAGGCACCAATTGATGGCCATCATATCAGTTGAGCTTCACCTACAACAGATGGGGCCCAGCTAATGACCACTGCAAGTAGGGCCCAATTGATGTGATGGTCATTAGCTGGCGCCGGATGAACCACCGCGAGTGTCTTCAACATTTTCCTACTAGTTTTCATGTTTAAAGAGTATGATCATCCAAGTGTACGGGCTTAAGAGAGGTACAAAGAGAGATGAACGGGTAAGAAAGTAACAGAGAAAGGGAGAGGCACAGACCTTCTTGGAGACCCTTGAAATGATATGTTCAGGGAAGCTTTTCAATTAGCTCTCTAGGTGTAGTTTGGCCAAACCACCTCGTCATCTAAATTGACAGAAGCCAATATTGGGATTATCTTTGGTGTTAAGGTAGCAAATCTGGATGATTCCTTTGTGAAGTAAATATTGAGTGATGATGATTTTCTATTATTTATCATCCGATATTACTTTTCCCGTTGGTTAACATGGGCCAGGAATATATGTTTATTGAAGTTAGGTATAAGAAATTAATTTTTAAAAATCATAAGATTATTTCTAATCTTTTGAGGTGTGATTTCCTTTCATTGAGATCGAATGTCCAAGTGCTACCTGCCGATGGCCTTCATACAAAGACATACGTATAATAACAGAAAATTTCTCATATGTCTCGACTAAGTCCTGAATTAGCAAAGGATCGAGAAATTGGCATATCTGAGTTTTCTCCTTCACGTAGTCAAATTGATGCCTTAGCTTTACTTCTGCCAAGATATAACCAACTCATGAGATGTATAAGGTAACTGCAGTTGATTAGAAGAAGGCAAAGCCATGCAGAAGCAACAACACCCTGCAATTTGCAATAGTAATCTGGATGATACTTCTGCTCTCCTTTATTTATTATTCAGAAGAGGAATTCACTTGTACAATACTTTCAGCGTTTTATTCATATATATATATATATATATATGCCCATTATAAAGCATGTTTAATTGTTATACTTGGCCTTGTAATCACTCCAGAGCTGATCAACATTCTTGCCCAGCAGCTCAACAAAATAGTTGTCACTATACCCACTTCTCATCTTCTTGTTAATTTCTGCCACAAACCCATTTCTCAGACTGTTGCAATAGTCCAGAAACCAGGCCGTGACACTGTAACCTTGTTCCCAACTATTGCCCTGCCCCTGCTGAACTCCCCCCCAGTAACTCGGTCGAAACCCGGCTTTCAGCACCACAAAATCGGCAATCCCTTCTATTAGCCATCCCGGAGCCTGCCCGTTCCCATTCCACTGCCACGAGTGTGTCACCTCATGGTATAGCACGGCGGTGATCTCTCTCCTAACGTCTCCCTGGTAGCCTTCTATATAACTCGCACTGACGCGAATATGATCGTTGCTACTGACGGCAACTCCACCGTCGTTCTCGACGGACATACTGATTTTTGGCGTGGTCCTTCTGTCGGCCACGGAGTTCTGCTGGAAGAGCCTCCATATGAATTCCGTGGCGGTTTGAAGGGTTTGCTTGCTGTATTCGACACCGATTTCGTTTGTGAATCGGATTCCTCCTGGGGTGTTTGGTACGTTGTTGGCGGCGCTGTATTCTACTGCATGGATTCCTTGCAGGGCTGCTAGAATCGCTAGAAAAGAAAGGAAGAACCTCATTTTAGCCATTGTTGCCTTTTGTCTCTCTTTGCTTGTAGGATTTGGCTTTGCACTATAAGCCAGTTATTGCAAGATCATTTATATAGAGATCGGTTGAGCTACGATGAGGAGCAAAGGTGGACCAAGTAACGCACTGTTATAAGAAATTGAACTGGTCATGGGAATTAGGTAAGGCCAGGTTCGGATAAGGTTTACAGGTGTTCTCGAATTGTTTGCACGCAATTAGCGGGGGACTTTTCATGCGGTGAAGGGAAACTGCACACTCCAAAGGACTTCTCATCCGAGTTTTCACTTTGATTTGATGAGTTGGGAGGATGATAAGTGCTTCCCAACGTGTCATATATAAAAGATTTCAAAAAAAACAAAAACACAAAAAAAAAAAACCAAGTTCCATATTCTTAGGAATTTGAATTACTTCTAACCACCAATAGAAAATATTTGTGAAGGTAATACTATATAAACAAAAAATTCATACATAATTTTTGTATAGAATGATACGTTTCACTTTTTAACAAAATACTCATTATAATGATATTTAATTATAAAATTATTATTGTCACATAATTATAGAGTAATATTTTGTACAAGAATTACGTAGGAATAGCATTTTTCAATTTGTAAAGGTCCATGATATTGGTAGGGTAAGTCTTATATCCATCTTACCGGATCATAAGGGTCGTTTGGATGGCCACGGGACTTACAGGTGGCATGGAACTGTACCTAAGTTTTGTCTTTGATGCTGGTGAAAATTTAGAAAATAAAAAAACAAAAACCAGGAAGAACTGGTGCACCTGTCTGTTTGCTTTGAGACACATTCCTGGTGGAAGGCTTTATAGCGAAGTCGAGCCGAGGAGGAGAGTAGTGTGTTGTTTAAATTTAGTTTGAAGATTTCAACGAATTTAAAATTGTATTTAAATTTGACTTTTTTTTTAACTTTTGAACCGATCTCAAATGAATTTTAATTGAGTCGATCATAAAGTGAGTTCAAATAATTTAAATTTTTTAATATATTATTATTTATTAAACAAAATTTAAATAATTAATAAATTTTAAAATATTTTTAAATTTAACTTATTTATATAACCAATTGATCTCAAATAATTTTTTTGATAGTACAACACGGGACCACCTCAAATAGGTTGGTGCCTTTTACGACTGTACTTGGAGTCAAGGGTTTTTGGTCCAACCTGACATCCAAAATTTTGCTGTGGCAAATGAGTCAAAAAAAATTAGATAGACAAGGCGGCCAAGACCTTGACTTGTACTTTAGACTATCCTTTCTGTGACGAGGTGACCGTCACCCAAAATTTTGCCCTGCCAAACTCGGCCTCTAGAAGTAGTTTAGTCAAAGGTTGAGAATTTCCTGGTCGGCTGAACAAGTCAGCGGACACCAAGGTTGAGAAATCGTATCACATTTTTCTTCTCGAATTTAAGAAAATGTCCTGTTGTAATAGAAAATCATCATCAAATTCACCAGCAAATTGATTCCAAGTCTTGGATGTAAAATTGTGCTACTTCAAAAAAGTTTATGAGAAAAATACATTTGCATCTTGGTTTTCCATTTCTATCTTTTTTTGTCTTCAATAACACCATGTGAAACAATAGAAAGGATAAGATCACACAAAAAAGGTCTCATATAGTCCATTTTGGTTGCGTGTATTGTCTTTGCATGATAATATCAGACATTTGATAGAAATATTGTAAAATTTGGATGAAAATGTCCTAAATTGTTGATCAAACTCTTATGAGGAATTCAATCATCTCATCAGTTTTAATAAATGGCGGGTTCTTGGGTAGGTTTCAAATTGATGAAAGCTAGTTAAGAAATCTGCATCTAATGATTTATGTAAAAATTAATGTTTTTTTCACTAGATTTTTTAATGATGTGGACTCTGATGCTGGCAAAAACCACAAAAGAGCACAATAAATTGTCTATCCCTCTCTCTCTTTTACGGCCCTAATTTCTCTCACGCGGTAACTCAAAATATAGTTTTGCTTTTATAAACTAGGGAGAAGGAGACAATTGCACTCTTTCAAATTTTACAAACTTTTGAGGTTTTACTATGTAAATAAAGGGATTTACTTCCTTGTGGCTTAACTAAAAATTACATTATCCCATATGATTTAGAAGTAAATACACAACTCCTCTATAGTTTGACTTAATTGTAAAATTAGTAAAAACTATTAAAATTAACGGAAACTATGTCACAGAGATATTTTTATCATTTCATCTCTCTAAAATAGAACATCAACAAGATAATTTTCCTTTTTTACGTCAAACCAATAGGTTGTTCCTCACCGGGCATATTTGCCACTTCACCAAATCTGTAACGATTCCATCCATTTTGTAAATAGTTCAAACTATAAAGAATTATGTGTTCACAGTGGGTCATCTAAATTTTATTCAAATTACAAGAGAATAAAGTATAATTATCTCATAAATAAAATATAACAGAGATGAGCTCCAATGTTGTCTTTCCTGAAATTGTAATGAAAAATAAAAGGCCAATAAATCAATGGTTTGAGTAACATTACAAAGACAAGCTAATGACATTTTATCAAACTAATGAATTAAGCTATTGTTCCTCAATGATAATTTACTAAGAGTTTAATTTTGATGCATTAATATTGCAGAATTTTTTTTACACAAGCAGATACTAAAATGTGACATGTGTTCATATGTCTTGCTTGTTTATGTTGTACCTACATTCTAAAAGATACGTGTCATACTTTGGTGCCCTTCTTGTGTAAAAAAATTCAAAACTGTCAGTGGATAAAAACTAAACTTATTTACCAAATATAACAAGAGTTCTTTCTTTCCTTTGTTTCTTTGTGGCACTAAAGTTTTGTTGGTGATTATTCCAATTGCTAAGTTAGTGGGTTCATTAAAAACTTTTTCATTATTGTAATATTGTAATTGAAATGAATCATAGTTGTGCTTGAAGATCAGTTCTATAGGTTGATCTTAGGCTATCCTTCGCTAAGATAACCATGAGATGTATAATTGAGGCAACTGTAGCTGATTAAAAGAACACAAAAGCATCCAAAAGCAAGTTAAATAACTTATAATTTTCCCTTGACGGGAGTGATCTTGATGATACTCTCTCTCTTTTATTTAGACAACTGATTGACTATTAAAAATAGAAAATCAATTGTACAATACTTTCAGTGCTTATTCATATATATATATATATATCTATCGTATGTTCATTGTATAACACTCCTAGCTATTATACTTGGCCTTGTAGTCACTGCAGAGCTGATCAACAATCTTGCCCAGCAGCTCAACGAAGAAGTTGTCACTATAGCCACTTCTCATCTTCTTGTTAAGTTCTGCCACAAACCCATTACTCAAACTGTTACAATAGTCCAGAAATCGGGCCGTGACGTCATAACTTTGGTCCCACTGGTTGCCCTGCCCCTGCTGCACCCAATGACTCGGTGCAAGATCAACCCTCAGCCTCACAAAATCAGCAATCCCTTCAATCAATCCTCTCGGAGCTGGCTGGCCATTCCCATTCCACTGCCAAATGTGCGTCATCTCGTGATAAAGCACTCCAGTGATCTCTCTTCTAACATCGGCGAAGTAACCTTGTATATAATTCGTGCTAACGTGAATCTCGTTGTTGATAGCGTAGGCGACTCCACCCATGTCGTCGATGAACAAGCTCACTTGCGGCACGTTCTTTTTGTCCGCCACTGAGTTCTGTTAGAAGATCCTCCATATGAAATCTGAGGCCGCCATTAGTGTTTGCTTGCTGTATTCGAGCCCGATTTCGTTTGTGAATCGGATTCCTCCAGGGGTTGTTGCTGCGTTGTTAGTGACAATGTATTTGACTGCGTGGGTTGCTTGCAGGGCTGCTAGAATCATTAGAAAAGAAAGGAAGAAGAACCTCATGATATTAGCCATTAACAGACTCTTTGTTTGCTTCTTTTTTCTTTTTTCTTGTAGGTTCGCTTTGTACTATAAGCCTGTTATTGCAACATCATTTATAGATGAGTGTGGCCTATGATCAAGAGTAGATGTGGACTAATTAGCGCCTGTTTGGGAAAAGTTTTTTTTTATTAAATATGTTATTTTAAAAAAAATATAAAAAATAAGCTGGCTTAAAAAATATTTAGTTGGGATGTTTAGTACTAACTTAAAGCTTTTTTATTTACAAAAATTATCAAAGGAATCTCAAAGTAAATTAGATTACATATTTGTGATTTTTTTAAAACTAAGAAAAAATTCAACTTTAATAATGGTATTATAAAATTTTTCAAAATTAATTATTGTTCAAAATTTTTACTTCAATAGAATAAGTAAAAAAAGCTTCAAAGTTTTTGCTTTTTAGCTTATTAGTTTAAAAAAGTTAAAAAAGCAAGCTTATTATAAGTTAAAAATGTTAGATTATTCTTGATTGAGTCCACATTATTTGTGGGTGTTTTCTAAACACGGGTTGGACCCAAGTTTGGATGAGACAAACATGGTAAGCCCAATAAGGTTGTGATCTATTATACATGGGCTAGTGTGCATCTATTATCAATGTGGGTTGACGGTAATTAGTGTGGGCCTAATTAGCCAATTGAGCCTTTTATGGAAAGGCCCAATGTGACTAGGGTTTCATATATATATATAGAGGCTAGGTCCCCTCTCTTCCCACAATCATCAGACAGTTTTCCACAAAAATTCCGTCATACAGTAGTCGGTACAGAGAGGAAGACCAGTCTCCAAGAAGTCTTGTTCGAGATTAATCGCTGCTCCAAAGAGATTCGTGAAACCATGGAGCAAACAGGTAAGTTTCCGCATTCAATTTTGTTTCCTGTTAAGTTCCTATATTCGCATATAATCTAGATCAATATTATGATCTGTTTTGAAGTTTACATGTGGTATCAGAGCCTGATATATGTGGATTAGGGACTTATTGTGTGATTTGAACTTGTTAAACTCGATTATGAGTTGTTAAACCCGAATCTTGTATGATTTAATCCGAACAATAGATGACTTTTTTTCAGAAAATTAATAAGGGACTTTTGTTCCTCTCTGAACAACGAACGTTTTGATATAAAGATCGTAACTCAACTCTATTCGTAAAGAAAGTTATGATTTTTTAAAGTTTTGGGTGAAAAACTTGAAATTTCTTGTAAAATTATTGAATATGATGTTTTTCATGCATATCCTTATGATATATTATATATTCTTGTTACTGTATGGCATACGAATCTGTTAGTATAAGTTTTGTGCAAAAAAAATCGAGTTTTGAAACCCTAGCCGCCATGGCCGAATCTAGGATTCTTGGAAACTCTAAAATCATGCGTTTTTCACCTTAAAATTATCATAAACATATTTATTGATGTTTAGAGACATTGTATTTGTAGCAAAATAGCAAAAATCTTGCTTAAAATGTCGAATTTGAGATGAAAATTGGGCTGAAAATCAATTTCCAGCGAACCGGGTCTGTTTTGCAAAAATTCGGGTCGGGTTTGACCCGGTGGGTAAGGAAGATGACCCATATGGGTTAAGGGAGGCCAAACAAAGTCCACTCTTGGCCTATGGAGAGTGTGGGCGCGTGAGACATATTTTGGGGTCAGTCAAAAAACAAAAAATGTTCCTCTTGGATTGAAGATTCTAAATATTATTTTTCCAGAAGTTTTAGGGACTGTTTGGTATTTTTTAAGGCTAAAAAAGTGCATTTTTTTGCATTTTCTCACAACCCGTGGGCAATTTTTTGAAGATTTTTTTATAGGTAACATGTTTTCAACCTTTTAAACATCATGGGATATTGTACTCTCTCTGGTTTGATACATAAAATAATAATTGCTATTTAGAGTTCGTTTTTGGCTCATTTTAGGGGGTTTTTTTGCGTTTTCTCGAAAACCGTGTGTACATCTTGGGTAATTTTCTATAGATAACTTATTTTTAACCTTCTGAATCTATTGATAGTGTGTACTCTCCCTAGTTAGGTCCCTAAAAACTATACTCTCTCCCGTAAGTCCTTTTAGGTGTCTAAAATCGTCATTTTATGTTGAAAATTGCAAAATATGATTTTATTACATGGCTTAGGCAATAAATATATGATCACTGGGTACTTTTGGCTATGTACCCATAAGGATGTGATTGCAAGCATTTTTGATATGCTTGGATGTGATACAGGGCACTTTTACATCAAGTAGTGTCATGACAAGAACTTTGGATTGAAATGGGTGCTACTGCCCAAAGGGGTACACTTATTAAATTTGATTTTCTTGCATATGGTATATGACTGTGTCTACTGTGTTATTGCATACAATCGCCTGCCTAAAGGGGGTTATTGTGTGCTTTAATGATAGGGATGTGATTCAACAACTGATCCGAGAGTGCTTAACTTTTGAAATACATGTCTGCCCAAAGGGGACTATTTTTTTCAAGTACGTGGGCAATCTCATATGGTGGCTGGCTGGGAGGGACCTCATAGCATGTTGCACTCTCTGCCCAAAGGGGAGACGACAATGATGCACCGAGACATCCCTATTATTTATACTTGATATAATTACTGTCCTCATTCTACTGATATGTTGCCTCTTTTGTTGCCATGACAGTTTCCTTTGCAATTAACAACAATAACACTACCGTTGTGCTGTTAAATGGTTCAAACTTTAAGAAGTGGAAGCAGGATATAGAGTTTGCCTTGGGTATTGTTGATCTAGATTTGGCCTTGAGGGAACCTGAACCTGCTGCAATCACTGATACTAGTTCTGTTTCCGAGAAGGAGTTATATGCAAAGTGGGATAGATCTAATCGACTCAGTCTCATAGCGATTAAGAGATCCATTCCTGAGCACCTATTGACTGGCCTGCCTGAGACTAACAATGCCAAAGTACTGTTTGAGGCTATAGGACAGAGATATCAAGTATCCAGCAAGGCTGAGACTGGAGCCCTGATGAATGAACTCACGAGTTTGAGATATGACAGCTAGAGTGGGGTAACGGAATATGTCTTGAAACTTATTTTTCTCCAATCCAAACTTAGAGGTCTAAATGTTACTCTTCCTGATGATTTCATTGTCCATCATGCTCTTAATAGCCTTTCACCAGAGTTCAGCCAGATAAAGACTGCCTATAACACCCAGAGTGAGTCTTGGACAGTGAATGACCTCATTGCCAAATGTCTCTTAGAGGAGGATAAGCTTAAAAGAGAGAAAACTGAGTCTGCCTTGCTTGTTTCTCATTCCAAAATCACTCTTGGGCAGGGTCATGGGAACCGAAAGAACTATAAGAAACCTAGTGCCAATACTCCTCATAAAGGTCAGGATTATAAAGGGCATGGTAAAGGTCACGGTTAGGCCAACAATCCTTTAGGTCCCAATGCCACAGTCAAGAAGGTCATCAAGTGTTTTTTTTGTAGGAAAGAGGGCCACATAAAGAAAAATTGTTATAGGTACAAGTCCTGGTTAGAAAAGAAGAAGAAACAGGAAGGAGGTAACTCACTTGCCTTAACTTGCTTTGAATCTAATTTCGTTAGTGTCCCATCAAATTCTTGGTGGTTTGACAGTGGTGCAACTGTTCATGTTGCCATATCTTTGCAGGGATTTAGAAGCAAGCGGAGGCCAAGTGAGAGTGAGGCCAAGCTTAGAGTTGGAGATGATAGCATAGTTAGGGTCGAGTTCATAGGAGATGCCATTTTAAATTTAGAAACTGGTTTTCAACTTATTTTGAAAAACACTGCTTATGTACCGTCTTTTAGACGGAATTTGATTTCTATTTCTTCTCTGGACAAATTTGGATATGGTTTTCAATTTCAAAATGGCATTGTTAATTTATTTTATAATTCCAAAATTGTTGGCCATGGCTTGTTATCTGATGGATTATACAGGGTGAAATTAGAACAGGATAATGAGTATGCCTCCTTCTATGTTGAAAATAGTATATCCAAAAGACCTAGAATTAAAGACCAGTCTTCCATGTTATGGCATAAGCGTCTAGGTCACATTTCTAAAGAAAGAATTCAAAGGTTAATTAAAGATAACATTCTTATATCACTTGATTTTGGAGACATAGACACTTGTGTTGACTGTATTCGGGGAAAATTGACTAAGACTAGGAAGAAAAGTGCAACACGGAGTAGTGGCCTTTTAGAAGTCATACACACTGATATTAGTGGACCTTATTCCTCTACCTTTTGTGGAAATAAATATTTTTTGACCTTTATTGATGATTTCTCTCGTTATGGCTATGTTTACCTAATTAAAGAGAAATCTGATGCACTTGAAAAGTTTAAAATCTTTAAAACAGAAGTGGAAAATCAATTGACCAAAAGGATTAAGGTTGTTAGGTCTGACCGTGGGGGTGAGTATTATGGCAGACATGATGTCACTGGACAGCATATGGGACCGTTTGCCAAATACTTGCAAGAATGTGGGATTGTTGCCCAATATACCATGCCTGGTAGTCCTGAACAGAATGGTATGGCCGAAAGGCGTAATCGCATCCTTAAAGACATGATGAGAAGTATGATGCGTAGGAGTAATTTGCCTACATATCTCTGGGGTGATGCCATTAAGTCTGCCTTGTACATTCTCAATAGGGTTCCCAGCAAGTCTGTTCCTAAAACACCTTTTGAATTGTGGACTAGTAGGAAGCCTAGCCTTAACCATCTTCGTGTCTGGGGTTGTCCGGGCAGAGGTTAGGATATATAACCCTTTTGAGAGAAAAACCGACCTTAGAACCACTCGTTGTTTCTTCATTGGGTATCCAGATCATTCTAAAGGACACAGGTTCTACTGTTCTACGCCTGGTGCTAGGATTGTTGAGTCTCAGACAGCTAAGTTCTTGGAGCATGATACGGCTGATTTGGAAACCCCACAGCAGCTTGATGTTGATAGGCAAAGCAAGGTGGTGCCTATCCCCTTGCCTAATGTTCAGACTTTTGTCTTGCCTACACCTGTGGATGGAATTAATCAGGAGCAGCTGGGGATTAACGCACCCATTGCTGCTAATGCTCCTGATCCTGTTGATCCTGTTGAGCCTGTTCCAGAGGTACCTGTGAGGAGATCAGTGAGACAGCGAAGACCTGCCATATCTGATGAGTTTGTTGTCTATCTTGGTGAGAGTGACTATGATGTAGGTCCTGTGATTGATCCAGTGACTTATGCTGGTGCGATTTCGAGTCCCCAGTCTAGCATGTGGGTGGATGCTATGACGGATGAGATGCGTTCTATGACGCATAATGGAGTTTGGGAGCTCGTTGATCTTTCAGTTGACCGTAAGGCTATTGGTTGCAAGTGGGTGTTTAAGACAAAGAAAGACTCTAAAGGGCAGGTTGAGCGTTTCAAAGCTAGATTGGTTGCAAAGGGGTTTACTTAGAGAGAAGGCATTGATTATAATGATACATTCTCTCCAGTTTCATCTAAGGATTCATTCAGAATTGTCATGGCTTTGGTGGCTCATTATGATTTAGAGCTTCATCAGATGGATGTCAAAACTGCTTTTCTGAATGGTAGCCTAAGTGAGGAGATTTATATGATGCAACCTGAAGGTTTCAAGGAAGAAGGCAAGGAGCACATGGTATGTAAGTTGAAGAAATCTATTTATGGTTTGAAGCAAGCCTCGCGTCAATGGTATTTGAAGTTTGATGAGATTGTCACTTCCTTGGGTTTTGTGGAAAACAAGGTTGATCGGTGCATATATCTCAAGGTCAGTGGGAGGAAATTTATTTTCCTTATTCTTTATGTTGATGATATTTTACTTGCCAGCAGTGACTTAAGTCTTTTGGATGAGACTAAGATGTTGTTGTCTAATTCGTTTGATATGAAAGATCTTGGAGAGGCCTCCTTTGTTTTGGGTATTGAAATCATTCGTGATAGATCTCGTGGTATGCTGGGGCTTTCTCAGAAGGGGTACATTAGTCGAATACTTGAGAGGTTTAGTATGTAGAACTGTAGAGTTGGTGATGTTCCTGTTACCAAGGGTGACAAGTTCAGTAAGAGTCAATGTCCTAAGAATGATTTGGAAGTAAAAGCTATGCAGAACATTCCTTATGCTAGTGCAGTTGGCAGTCTTATGTATGCTCAAGTTTGTACTAGGCCAGATATTGCTTTTGCTGTGGGAGTTCTTGGTAGATATCTTTCTAACCTTGGCTTGGACCATTGGGTGGCTGCAAAGAAAGTAATGAGGTATTTGCAGAGAACGAAAGATTATATGCTTGTATATAGAAAAGTAGACAATCTTGAAGTTGTTGGTTATTCAGATTCAGATTTTGCTGGATGTGTGGATGACATGAAATCTACCTCCGGATATGTCTTTATGCTAGCTGGAGGAGCTATTTCATGGAAGAGTGTCAAGCATATTCTTACAGCTTCTTCCACTATGCATGCTGAGTTTGTGGCTTGTTTTGGAGTTGCAACCCAAGCTGTTTGGCTACGAAATTTTGTCACAGAACTTAAGGTGATTGATTCTATTGCTAGACCACTGAAGATCTTTTGTGATAATAGTGCAGCTGTATTATTTTCTAAGAATAATAAGACTTCTAGTGGGTCTAAGCATATTGAGATTAAGTATCTGTTTGTCAGGGATTTGGTAAGGAAAGGTGACATCATCATTGAGCACATAAATACAGAACAGATGATGGCAGACCCTTTGACCAAGGGACTCAGGCCTATTACATTTGGTAGACATGTTTCCAACATGGGTGTAATTGGGTCATTTGATGTGCTTGGTTAGTGGGAGTTGTTTTCTTTACATTATTTGACAGATCTTATGTATTGAGACCTTTTTTGGTTATTTAATGGTCATCTTTATGATTGTGTTTGATGCCATTTATGCATGAATATATTTCTGATACTTGCATATCATATGGATTAATGTATTCATGATTCAGTTTATTGATAGTCTTAAGTTTGGTGTGACTTAAGCAATTCAGGATATGTCTTGTGTTTGCACCATAAAGTTGTCTCGAGACAGTTGTGCAAGACATATGGGTTTCATTAGAAACCATTGAAATTCTCTTGCTTATTAAATGAGCATACAGTTAAAGAGAATTTGAGGACTGATTGAGGATTAGCACTGTTATCAGATCACATACAGAGTGCTTTTTCCCACCACACTACCACATTTGATCCATGTCGATAGAGTTATTAGTGTTTGTAATCATGAGTGGTCTTACATGGACTAATAATGTAATGACTGTCTTGGTTCGATATTGATAGCTTTGTTGGACCGGATTGTTTTAGGTGTTGTTTCTCATCCTATTTGGTTTTTTAAATTGTGGTCACATATAGTTATTTTCATGTTCTAACCCGAGAGTCATTTTTCAAATTTTGTTTTTACAATTAATGTTGGCTCAAGTGGGAGAATGTTAGATTATTCTTGATTGAGCCCACATTATTTGTGGGTATTTTCTAAACACGGGTTGGACCCAAGTCTGGATGAGACAAACATGGTAAGCCCAATAAGGTTGTGATCTATTATACATGGGCTAGTGTGCATCTATTATCAATGTGGGTTGATGGTAATTAGTGTGGGCCTAATTAGCCAATTCAGCCTTTTATGGAAGGGCCCAATGTGGCTAGGGTTTCATATATATATAGAGGCTAGGTCCCCTCTCTTCCCACAATCATCAGACAGTTTTCCATAAAAATCCCGTCATACAGTAGTGGGTACAGAGAGGAAGACCAGCCTCCAAGAAGTCTTGTTCGAGATTAATCCCTGCTCCAAAGAGATTCGTGAAATCATGGAGCAAACATGTAAGTTTCCGCATTCAGTTTTGTTTCCTCTTAAGTTCCTATATTCGCATATAATCTAGGTCAATATTGTGATCTGTTTTGAAATTTACAAAAAAAAAACTTATTATTAAATGCTAAATGTTTATCTTAAATAAAAAGTTAAAAAAGTACTCAAAATAAGTTGTTGTTAAATGGACTTATTGTTTAAAATAAGAAATTAAACGGGTCAAAGAATTAGGGAAGGACAAACTATGTCCGAAATGAGGTCAAATTTGGGCGGAGACACATTCCTGGGGGAAGGCGCCATAGCGAAGACCTTGACTTGGGCTTTTTTGCCCAACCCCACACAAGACTAATGAGGCCTCTAGAAACAGACTGCAGCCATACAGTACGTAAGACGGTAAGAGGACATTTAAAGTTGGGAATTGCCTGATCGCCTGAACAAGTCGGGCCGGGGACACCGGCCAAGGTTGAGAAATCGTATCAAAATTTTCTACTCATAACAAAGACATGGCCTTCCAGTAGTAATAGCTAATCATAGTCAAATTCACTAGCAGATCGATTCCAAGCAGGTTTGAATACAATTCAGATATTGATCTTCCATTTCTGTCGTCAATAATGAAAAATCTTGTCACCATAGAAGGATGAAGACCCACAGAAAATTATGATATCATGCACATGATTTATTTTGATTGCATGTATTGTCCTTGTATGGTAATGTCAGACGTTTGATTCGACGTGGCTTATTTAAGCCATTGTGAAGTAGTTTTTTTTTTCATATTTAGCGGCATTTTTTAAGCAAAATTAATTTTTTTTATTTCTATATTCTTTTAGGTGGTCGTAGACTCATACATACCTGTCATAAACAAAACATTAATTTTTTTTTTATTAAAAAAGACAAAAAAAAAAGTCATTTTAGTCAAGCTAAAATAATTTTTTTTTTTGTTTTTGTTTTTAGTGACTTTTTAAAACTAGAAATCAAAATTTTTTATGACGTGTACAAAATATTTAAAAAAACATACCAAAAGAATTAAATTTTAATTAAAATAATACTAAAGATGAAAAAAGCTACTTCTTAAACAACTTAAATAAGCCAAAAAGAGAACACATCAAGTCTATGACTCTATACTAGCATGAGAGAAGTGCATCTACAAGCCAAAGTGTCGGGGCCACTCTTCAACACCCTATGATGCCCCTTTTCGATGCCTAAATGTCCTTATCAAAGGAGCCAAGAAGTGCCCAACCAATGCCCAAAGGGTTGCCCACGCATTACCCAAAGGATGCCTAAGTCAGCCCCAACACTAGCCCTTGCTACCTAGCATGCCAGGCAGCTAGCCCAGCAGCCAGCATGCCAAGTTGCCTATGTGCATGCGCTGCAGCGCCCAGCCGCGTGCCTGCGCTCCCTAGCTTGCGCGCCCAGCCTACCTACGCTCCCATGTGCCCAACGCCTACGCCCAACACCCAACCAGCCTGCCCAACCTTCGGCGTGGCATTTCTCATTGATTCGGATGACGTTTAGGGTCAGGTCTTTTTGTGTAAATAGCTTAGGACATATACTTTTCCGTTCTCAAAACTTGTAATTTTTAGATTTTGTTTAGATTTTCTGCCGAGGCATTATGACTCCTTGACCATTGTAATGTTTTCTCTTGCCAATTTTGTAATGGCTTAGAATGCTATATTAGGGGGGGTTCATGTCTTAACCACCTCCTATATGGTGCAATTGCAAAGCTTTTAAGCTTTTTCTTACTTGTTTTCAAGTATTGTAAGTGTTGTAAATATTATCTTTCAATCGCTGTGAACCGTGGAGTGTTATAAAGGCTTGTAGCTTGGCAAGCTTGCCCGATGGGCATGACAAAAGCCACACGTGGACTTCCCTAGACGGCAACCGACATATTTGACCCTCAAGGGTCATCTCGAGATAGTTAGTATCAGAGCCACAATGTGACTGTGGCCTAACAGTTTTCGTGTAGCCAAAACTTTCGTAACCAAAATAACTTTAGTATGGTGAGTTAAACACAGAGAATTAAGATATTAGAGGGTAAGGTGGACGGATTTTCCAGAGTGGCCTTATGACTGGAGGAACGAATTAGGGTAATGGAGCAATAGAGGGGTGCATCAAGGGCCTTAGCCCATTCCACCCCATCCAGAGTTGTTGAAGCCCTTCGAGCAGAGATTGTTAGTCTTCGGCAAGATTTGAAAGATGCAAATAATCGTGTCAATGTTGTGACATGCCTCGTTGCTATGGGAACTAGAGGCAATAGGGAAAGAGGTAACCAGGGACCAACGACGCTCACTTTCTCTGAAGCGCCTCGCTTACGGGTGTCGGAGCCTTGTGCCTACGGGGGTGCCAGAGATGCTAAGGAACTTGATAACTTTCTCTTTGACATGGAATAGTATTTCAGAGCCGTTTGTGCTGAGGAGGAACATAAAGTTTCTATGACCACAATGTATCTCAGTGGTGATGCCAAACTTTGGTGGCGTACCAAATACGATGAGATTCAATAGGGGATCTGCACAATAACAACATGGGAGGAGCTTAAGGGAGAGCTCAAACTACAGTTCTTTCCTAAGAATGTGGAGTATAATGCCAGGCGTGCTTTATGCAGGTTAGCACACACAGGCACCATCAGTGATTATGTCAAGCAATTTTCTACCCTAATGCTTGACATTCGAGATATGTCAGAGAAAGACAATCTTTTTTGCTCCCTTGAAAGGCTGAAGCCATGGGCCAGGGTCAAACTATGTTGTCTAAGGGTGCAGGATTTGTCTAGTGCTCAGTTAGTAACTGAATACCTAGTTGATTATGTTGCAAAACTGCAACGCTAGCAGGACATAAGTTCTTTTAGCAAGAGTCGGGGAGGCAGCAATTCAGTTGGGCACGATAAACCCAAGAATAGGGGAGCCGATAAAGGGTCTTTCCGCAAGGGGGATGGAAGCAAGGGTAACAACATCTACTCTAAAGGGCAAGGGAAGGACTATAATCGAGATAAACCCAGGGGGCCAATTACTTGTTATCTATGCCAAGGGACGCATAAGATGGCAGATTGTCTTAAGAAGAAAGCACTGAATGCTCTCCAATCTTCTGGTTTTGATCTATGCCTGGAGGATAGCGAAGACATTGGTAGTGAGAGTGAGGAGGACATTAGATCAAGGCATAGTGGGAAGTATGGTTCGAAGATGGGCTCCGGAGTAGGGGCATTTCACATGGTGAATGCAGTGAAGAAACAAGCTTTTAGTTCCAATGTCAAGAAGGGTAAGAGAGTTTATTCCAAGCCTAGACAGATTGAGGAGCTAGAGAATCCCATCTAGGGGAAGCAGAAGAAGGTCACCACCATGGGGCTCATGTTTGTCGATATCAAGGTCAACTGCAAGTCCATTCGTGCACTTGTGGACATTAGGGCCAACCACAACTTTGTGGCTAGTATGGAGGTGGAGAGATTGATCTTGTCCTTAGAGAAGGACACTAGTAGGATTAAAGCAGTGAATTTGGTGGCCCAACCAATCTATGATATTGCCAAGTCAGTCGCTGTTAAGGTGAGCTCATGGGAAAGACGCATAAACTTCACGGCAGTGCCCATGGATGACTTTCAAGCTATTCTTGGGTTGGAATTCTTAAGGGAGACCATGAAAGCAATGATGCCATACAACCATACCATGTGTATAATGAGAAAGAAGCCATGCCTCATTCCCACCATGTTGACCAACAACGCTGAAAAGTTCATTTCAGCCATGTAGTTAAAGAAAGGGGCCAGGAGACATGAACCAACATGGATCATTGCCCTATCATTAAGGAGTTGTTGGAGGTGGGACTTCTTTCCAAATCCATTGAGAAGGTCTTGAAGGAGTTCAAAGACATTATGCCTGAAGAACTTCCCAAGAGACTTCCGCCTAGGAGGAGCATAGATCATGAGATCGAGCTCTGATCAGAGGGAAAACCACCAGCATGTTCACTATATAGGATGGCCATTCCAGAGTTGCAAGGGTTGAGGAAACAACTCTTTGAGTTGATTGAATCGGGTTTCGTACGGCCTTCTAAAGCACCCTATGGAACACATGTGCTATTTTAAAAGAAGCATGATGGTAGTTTGAGGATGTGCATTGACTATAGAGCTCTCAACAAAATTACCGTCAAGAACTGATATCCTCTTCCACTTATTACGAATTCATTTGATCAGTTGAGCCAGGCAAGGTACATTTCAAAGTTAGATTTGCAGTCAGGCTATTATTAGGTGAGAATCAAGGAGGAGGATGAAGTAAAGACGACATGTGTCACTCGGTATGGATCACTTGAGTTCTTGGTCATGCCGTTTGGCCTCACGAATGCACCAGCCACATTTTCTACTCTCATGAATAAAGTGTTCCGAGAGCATCTCAATAAGTTTGTGGTGGTGTATTTTGATGACATTGTGGTGTAGATTTCGACTTTGGAAGAGCACGTGAAGCATCTGAAGCTTGTGTTCCAGAAGCTAAGGGAGAACTAGTTGTATGCCAAGCTAGAGAAGTGGTCCTTTGCTCAGGAATGCATCAAATTCTTGGGGCATATTATGGAGCGGGGGAAAATTTGGATGGACCTGGACAAAGTTAAAGTGATTAACGAGTGGCAGACTCCTACAGGTGTTTTTGAGCTAAGATTTTCTTAGGCTTAACAAATTACTATAGGCGGTTTGCGGAAGGCTACTCGAAGATTGCCACCCCATTGACAGAATTGTTAAAGAAGAACAATGGGTAGGTTTGGTCAGAGAAGTATCAACAAGCCTTTGACAAGTTGAAGCGGTCTATGTCTAGTGATTCGGTCTTGGCTCTTTCGGATGTCTCCAAACTATTTGAAGTACAGATAGAAGCTTTCGATTTTACACTTCGAGGAGTTTTATTATAGGAGGGGCATCTAGTGGCCTACGAAATCAGAAGTTGAGTGATGCTGAGTGGTGATATACGGCACATGAGAGGGAACTTCTAGCTGTAATTCAATGCCTCAGAGTGTGGAGGCATTATTTGTTGGGACAGCGGTTTGTGGTAAAAATTGACAACACAACTGTGAGTCACTTTCTATCACAACTAAAGCTCAATGATAGACAAGCCAGGTGGCAAGAGAAGTTGGCCGAGTTTGATGTGGCCTTAGAGTACAAGGCCGGCGCTACCAACCATATAGCAGATGCACTGAGCAGGAGGGCAGGGCTTGCCTCTTGTCAATGTGCTTGCACCATTTTTACTCTGACAACTGGGGTGCGTGATCGTATCCGCGCTCACTTGGATAAGGACTCATTGGCCAAAAGCCTAGTGAACCTTGTCAAGGAGGGCAAAACCCTCTAGTTTTGGGTACAAGATGGGTTGCTCATGACAATAGATGATCGCTTCCAAAAAGTGCAATATGATTGGCAATTGCACGACCGCGATGTAGTAATACTCGGAGGAGTCCGGGGTCGATCCACAGGGAAGATGGTTGGTGTCAAAGGAAACTCTCTTTAAACGAACAAAAACTCTAAAGAATAACCTCAAAAATAAGAAATAATAATGATTTGGTTTGAAGAGATTGTTTATCTAATGATTAAATAAAAATAAGGGTTTTACTAAGTAAAAGAAGATCTTGGCTAAGAATGATTCAATTGCTCGGTAGAATGATAATTTCCCAAGGTATTTATTTGTAACTCAATTTAACAACAACAACTTATGTCATTGAATCAAAAGATTTCGCAGTTAAAACCAATTTAGAATCTGTCTCAACTTTATTCAGTATTTTTAGAAAATAAATCGAAGCGTTCATATCAGGGATCTAAGCAACACCCATACGTGATCAACGTCGCGCATGAACACTTAAAGATATGATCACATACCCTTGATTTCGAAAGAAAAAGAATTACGAAAAGAAAGATTCATTATTTAAAAGATGAAACAAGAAAGCCTAATTGAATACCTTGTCAAATCATCAATTCTCGGACAATCTTCACGTTCCTTGCCAAGAAAGATGATTAGCTACTCATGAACATAATGAAATCTAAAACTTGTATTGAAAGCAATGGAATCAAAGACAACAATATTATTAATCTAATGAAAGAAGACAATACGAAAGCTCTCTAGTACTCTCTCTAAGTCTAAAGATAACGTCTAAAACTTAGCACCCCGAATTAGGGTTTATAAGGATGTATTTATAGGTTTAAAATTACATAAAAAATCGGATCTCTGTAGGGTGTCTAGATATGTGTCCGGACATTGCATCAATTTTCAAGGGTGTCCGAACACGTGTTCGGACTCTCTGCTCAAGGTTCGGAGTAAGGTTGCAGAAGTTGTCCTGGGCGTTCGGACATGTGTCCGGACATTGTCACATTCCCAAAAGTGTCCGGACACGTGTTCGGATTTCTTGATTTTGTTCTTAATTTGAGCCTCTGAAGTTTTTCAGGGTGTCCGGACATGTTTGCATCACTCTGGTGTCCAGACATGTGTTCGGACATCCTTGTCAAGTTTTGGTTAATTTTGCTCCTTTGTCCCGGTTTCTCTTCTAAAAGCTCCCAAACACTCCCGGATGCTCCAATTCACTCCAAATCCTTACAAAACATCCAAATAAACTTTATTAGACTAAAGGCATAAATATAACATTATTCTAAGGCTAATAAAGTACGAATCGAAGCAAATGAATTACACTTTAATAGTGTAATCAACGGGCAATCGACTCTATGTACCAAGGGTCGGGGGATTGAGGAGGGCACTCTTGATTGAGTGTCATGACAAACAATGGGCAGATCATCTGGGGTCTGAGCAAACTTTTACCTTAATGGAGCAGGGATATTATTGGCCTTACGTGCGAGATGATGTTGATGAATATGTGCACACTCGTCTCATCTGTCAGCAGGTCAAGCGTGAACAAAAGAAGAAAATCGGTTTGCTTGAGCCTTTGCCAGAGCCATCTATACCATGGGAGAGTGTCTCACTTGACTTCATCACCGGCTTGCCCAAAGTAGGAGATATTAGGAAAAAATTTTTAATCGTTGATAGATTCTCCAAATATGCTCCCTTTGTGCCTGCACCCAAGTAATTGTCAGTTGAAGAAAGGGCCAGACTCTTTGTCAAGTATGTGGTCAAATATTGAGGCATGCCAAAGAGCATTGTTAGTGACCGAGATACAAGCTTCACGGGCAAATTTTGGTCTAAACTTTTTAACCTTCTTGGTTCACAATTAAATATGTCTTCAAGTTATCACTCAGAGACTGATGGCCAGACTGAGCGGTTCAACAGCATGTTAGAGGAGTACCTACATCATTTGTTAATGCTAAGTAACGCAACTGGGTTCCACTTCTTGACATTGCTCAACTATGCTTTAATGCTCAAAAGAGCAGCTTAACTAGGAAGAGTGCTTTTGAAGTACCAACTGGTTAACAACCACTGCTACCCCATACGGTGGAAGGACCTTACACGGTGAAGTCACCAAGAGCCTTCAAGTTTGCAAAAGACTGGCAGAGGGATGTCGATATCGTTAAAGCCTACTTTAACAAAGCAGCAAGCAGGATGAAGAAGTGGGCTGATGAGAAGAGGCATCCATTGGAGTTCAAGGTGGCGGATCAAGTTTTAGTCAAGCTTCTATCCGAACAGCGTAAATTTATTCAAGGGTGAGACTACAACTTGCTCGCAAATACGAAGGACTAGTCATAATTATCAAAAAGATTGGTAAGTGTGCGTACAAGGTCGACCCTCCTTCTTGGATGAAGATTCATCCCGTCTTTCATGTCAACTTCCTTAAGCCCTATCATGCTGACATGGAAGACTTATCCTGCAATATTCTTACACGACCATTGATCACGGCCAAGCCTCCAAAGAAGCAGGTAGAAACAATTCTAGCAGATCGAATGAATACCGCTTCTAGCAAAACATTCCTTGAGTACTTGGTGAAATGGGAGGGACTTGGAGATGACGAGACCAGCTAGGAAAAGGTCACAGATTTAGCAAACTTTGCAGATAAAATTGAAGCCTTTCTAGCTCAAAAGTCACCGAGGAAGGCGACCTTTCGAGTGGGGGAAAATGTCACGGGCTGTTCTTCAGCATCCCATGATGCCCCATTCTGGTGCCTGAATGCCTTTATCCAAGGGGCCAAAGAGTGCCCAACCAATGCCTAATGGGTTGCCCATGTATTGCCCACGCAATGCCTAAATCAGCCCCAACACCAGCCCTTGTTGCCTAGCGCAGCCAGCCCAGCAGCTAGTGTGCCAGGCAACCTATGCATGTGCGCCCCAGTGCCCAACCGTGCCCTAGAGCCTTAGCCTGCACCTGTGCGCCCCGGCGCCCATGCACCCAGCCTGCTTGCTCGTCCATGCGCCCAATGCTTATGCTCAACGCCTAGCCAACCTGCCCAACCTTTGGTGTGGCGTTTATCATGATCCAGAAGGCGTTTAGGGTCAGGTCTTTTTTGTTTAAATAGCTTAAGATATTTAGTTTCCCGTTTTCAAAGCTTGTAATTTTTAGATTTTGTTTAGATTTTCTGCGTAGGCATTATGACTCCTCGGCCATTGCAATGTTTTCTCTTACTAATTTGGTAATGACTCAGGATGCTATATTAGGGGGGGGGTACATGTCTTGACTACCTCCTATCTGGTGTAATTGCAAAGCCTTCAAGCTCTTTCTTACTTGCTTTAAAGCATTGTAAGCGTTGTAAATATTGTTTTTCAATCGATGAAAATGTTCATTTTTTAGTGCTATTAGTTTTGAATTTCTATGCAACCGCTGTGAACCATGGGGTGTTATAAAGGCTTGTAGCTTGGCGGGCTTACCCAAGGGCCATGGCAAGGGTCACACGTGGACTTCTCTAGACGGCAACAAACATACTTGGCCCTCAAGGGTCGTCCCGTGACACAAATCCTCGATATTTGTGTTATGATGAGGCCTTGATGACCTAGCAATATTGGAATTTCTATAAGTCTTGGGCCATATCTTGTTAACATGTTCTCTTCTTCTTCTTCTACTTAGGCAAAAACCTTGACAATTCATGAGAAAAGTGGTTATGACAAATCTAATCCGTTGACCACATTAGAAGGCTTTTAAAAAAACAGTAATATCCATGATTTGAAAAGCAGTTTTTTTTCCTTTGTAAAGAATACAATATAATTTTGTAGCTGTTGGAACTAAGAGAACCCAACTGGAACCAAAAAGAAACGGAGAAATAAAACGAAAGACATAGGAGTAGATTGACAAGTATCGGAAGAATGGATGTGCTGGAGAAGAAGTTCATCCATAACCCTATTAATCCACTTTAAGACCATACACAAGACCAATAATCAATGGTTTCATAGATTCTCACATAGGTTGTATTGGAAATACGACCTAGGGAAATATGAAAACTCAATATGTAAATTCTTTTATCTTTGAAAACGATTATTTTGCTTCTTCTAGTTGTATTCTTTGAAATCTGACTTGACCTGGAATATATATAAAATAATACATTTTTATATTTAATATTATTTAACATATTTATATTAAATTTAATATTATTTAACATTATCTTTGAAAAAAAATAATTTTAGGATAAATGGGTAAGCTTGAGAATCATAGTTTTTATTTTGTGCAAGCTTGAAATTTGGTTTTAGATCTGATAAAAAATTTTTTTTAATGTAAGTCCGGCCCAATATACCTAATGTCCACCCCTACGGGGAGATACACCTCTAAAGTTTGGGTGTATCTCAACTCGAGATAACACCATCTGCATGCATGATCATACACCATATACAAAGAATTTGGTTTTTAAAAATAGAGAGACCAAGAATATATAAACCAAACTGGATTCTACCTTAACATACATTAGAGTTGTTACCCCCGTGACCAGTCTATAATATGTTCCTTTAGAGAGAGAGATCGCATTCCAACCCATAATATCTCATCCCTCTTTTTCTTGGACAATTCATTACTGTATGGTGACTGAGAAAACACTCATACAATGGCTCATCCTATTCGTTTACATAATGGAGTAAACTAACATTGCCTGCTTTGTTGCTATACTTAGCCTTGTATTCTCTCCACCTCCTTACCTTAGTATGTCTATTTTCAGTGACTTTGCTTTGTCCTGTCCCACCATAATTAGCCTTGTATTCACTCCAAAGCTGAACAACTGGCTTCCCCAACAGCTCATCGAAGTACTCGACGGTAAAAGCATCCCTCATCTTCATGTTCAGCGCCGCCACAAATCCCGGTTTAAGACCCTCACAATATTCCAGAAATCTAGCAGTGAAATCGTACCCCTGGTCCCAACTGTCGCCCATACCCGGTTTCGCAAAACCTGGCGGGTAATACTCCGCCTTCAATACGGTGTAATCGGCCACGCCTTCCACGAGCCCAACCGGAGCCTGGCCCTCGCCGTCCCACTGCCACACGTGCGTCATTTCATGGTATATCAAAGAAGTGAACTCCCATGTCACATTGCCCTGGTAGCCTTGTAAATACAAGGCACTGACCGTTATTGTTTCGCCGTAGGTGACGGCTTCGGCCCCTTGGAAGTTGTCTATGACCATCGAAACTTTCTCGACGTTCTTTCTGTCTGTAGAGTTGTTTTCCTCAAACATGTCCCATATGAAATTTGTGGTAGTTTCCATGGTCTGCTTAGCATATTCGATGCCGATATCTTCCGTGAAACGGGTTCCGCCCGGGGAGGTTCCTGCCTTGTTGTTGACATCAAATTGGACAGCGCCAATGGCTTGTAGAGCTGCCAGGGCTAGCAGAGACGAGTGGAGAAGATATAGGTAATCAACCATGGCTGTGTATATCTGCACAACGGTGAGCTGAGCCTCCTCTTAATATAGAGAATTGACCTACATGTATTTACTCACGTGAACTCTGCTATTAGGAATAAAAATGGGCAAAGGTTGTCCCATGAAGTTACTAATCATATGCTTTTGCAACCTAAGATGCCCCACATTATACATTCTTCTAGATCAAATCACATAGCATGTATGTATATAGGCATTTATATGTCTCATTAACTTTCCTTGGAAAAGCCACTTGCCTGTAGGAAAATATATTTAGGGCCTCTTGAAACATCTTTGAAACAATGTATCATCTTAATAGAATTCCAAAAGTCACTTTAGAAATTTAAACTTGTTCCAAAAGTTGTGACCAAATTCAATGCGGAGAGAATTATAATCTAAATATAATTTTCCTTCATCTAAATTGAATAATTTCAACACTATGTACCAACAAGAACCAAAAAAAAAAAAAAATTTGGAAAATGGCTTGATATCACACGTCCTATGATCTATGCATATGGAGGCATGAGATCAACATGGTATTACTCAATTTTAATCAAAATACCTTACATATAACTATTATAAGTTCATTTTTTTTTCCAGAATTTAAGCAAAAGCAGGGGCATTGGGTGGGAGAAAAAAAAATTGCTTTTCAAAACTTATTTCTTTGTTTAAAACAGGTCAAAAAACAGCTTAGTTTTAAAAGTTTCCTTCACCCAAACTTTAGTTGATAGCTTTTAGTTTTCAGAAGTTAGCCAAATGGGCCCTTTTGTATAAAAATGATGCATATGATTGATCGATGGATGGTGCCAAGCCCCGTGGTTGCCTCCCTTTATTTGTATTTTTCTTTGTTTGTTTCTCTTCGAATAATTAATATTAACATGGAATCCAATTCACCCCAGAATTTTAGCTTAGATTTATGTTTGTAATGTTAATGTAGGAGTAGAAATTGTAACTTTCTTTTATTGTAATGTATTTTTTTTTTTAAACTTTCTTACACTTTTCTTCACTTTCCTTGTAATCAAGCAATTTTAATATTCAAGTAAATTGTAAATTTAATTCTCTTTATGTTTTCTTTATATTTGTACATGCTTTTATGATAAACTCAAGTAGTTAGATTTATCTTGGGTGTGATTGTGAAAATCCACCAAGGATCTTCAAATATTTCAATTGGGATTCATGAACTTCAAAATTTTATTCCTAGATTTCGATTGTTCTATTCGGTTGAGTGTTGGATTTATTTGAAAACTTAGATTCATAACTCATTTGGTAATATTTATGCACAATTCAATAATTGATATAAATCTTGCACATTTCTAGGTTTGTTTCTACGGTTCTATTAATTGTTGCAATTTATACACTCAATTAAACATTAACTCAAGGTTTTATGGTCAAAATATTCTGAATCAAGAATCCACGGTGTAATTCTTGATTTGAGTTATAAAAATCCTCTTTCGAAATTCTTGTTGTAAATTGGTAGATTGAATCAATCATATCCAAGCTTTCCATTTTAATTGCTTTAAATTTAATTTCAATTTATTTTACTTTAATTGCCTAGTTAATTACTTGCATTTCTATTGCACTAGTTTAGTAATCCAAAACTCCCATAAAAAATCAAAAGATTTTCGGTCCTTTTATTTTTTATTTTATTTTGGATTCAATTCCCCACATAATTGCAAATCAATCCCAGGTTAGGTTAGTGTGAGTTGAGTGATAGAGCCTATATTTAGATAGGTCCCATGGGAGAGAATGATACTGGATTACCGGTTTATACTTCATCGCGACCCTCGTACTCTTGCGGGGTACTAACTCTATTTTGTAGTTTTCGGAGCAAGTTAAGTTTTGGTGTCGTTGCCGGGGATCAAAGGCACGAAGCGAGCATTACCGAGCTTTGGATTGGAAAGCAATTGGTGGATTGGATCTTCATTAATCTACCAAAATGGAGGAATCTTCGACTTAGGCCATTGGTAACTTCGTTCCATTTTAATGTGTGATACCATGTTATATTTTGTTTATTTCTTTTTCTCTTTATCTTAGGTTTATTTTGTTTCATTTGTATATATATTTTTCTTTGTTTTTATAATTAATTAGAGGATTGCTAGTGGAAAATCAGGGATTGTGTATATTGCAAATTGGTGGTATATAACTTATGGAGATTAGAGGTTTGGATAGAAACTTATTAAGCATTGTTGTGTATGATGTATTGAGCCACGGTGCACTACATTTGTTTGTGCATTGCATCTATATTCCATTGTGTACTTCATCATATTTGGTGACATATTTTCACACCATCCAACATCCAACATGTCTCTTACGGAACACTTTAGAGCTAATGGCCAAAGGGAACCTCCTTGCTTACCTCCCAATTTTGGGTGGTATAATCAATCTAACCTTGGTAGGGGATATGAGAGCACATATTCACAATATTATTTTGAGTCTCACCCTTACTAAGAGCCCTTTGACTATTACGATGCATCATCTCCATCCTACCAAACTCTACCATGTGAATACCATTATGCCTAATTTTTACCATATGAGGAATATCACACTCCTCACATTGGAGCACAAGAGGACACCATAGAGGATAATTTAGAGGACACACTTCAACAAGTCATAAATTTTCAAGAAAATGTGAACTCTAGAATAACTAAGAGCCTTTATGAGATAAAGAGTCAATTGACTCTTTTAATGTAAACCTTGATTGTCTAAGAGGAGGATAAGTTCCTTGTGTCATCTCCAATCATTCCGACTAACTAAGGGTGTCCAAGAGAACCCGCTCATCCCATCACTAACCATAGGAATGCAGACATCATTGATCAAAACACCCTTTCCCAAGACTTTGAGTCTAAGGAAGACATTCCTAAGGAAAGTGAGTAACTTATTGAAAATGAATCTTGGGATGAGAGAGAAGAATGTGAGAGAGTTGAGTCCGAAATTGGAGACTCCAAAGAAGAAGAGAGGGGTAACAATGTGATTACTCTTAATGATGATCTTGGTTTATTAGATGTTGGGAATATGCAAGTTAATGAGGATGTTGATGGTTTAGAGGTCATTTATACCATGTCTAGGGATTATGAGATCCCTACTTTTACACCTCTAGTACCTAGCCCTATTATACCGGAGCCTTTGGAGCTCCATGTCCCAACTTTTGAACCAAGCATCATTCCCATGGCCGACCAAGAAGAAGGGGAGGGTCAAGCACTTCATGGCATGATCATTCTTTATTTTCTACATATCCTGACTCTTATTACCTTTATGTGCTTCAAGGCTATATCTTAGAGTTCATTAAAGAGGTGGCCATTGTATATTCTTATATTTGGATGACTTCTTTGAAAATTTTTAGTTTGGGGGTGTGGGATGATGGCAAATTCCCACTTTGTGGCATTGGGTGATCCATTTTCTCTCTCACTTGTGTAGGAATAGGAGTAATTATTTTGTTTATTTGTTTTCTTAGTTTATTTATTTATTTGTTTCTCTCTCATTTGTGTAGGAATAAGAGTAGTTTTGTTTCTTTATTTTCTTAGTTTATTTTGCATTATAAGTTAGGGGTGCCTTTTGCACCCTATTTTTCTCTTTTTTCACCATTGAATTACATTCAATACTTTGTTCTCATACATTGAGGATAATGCATCATTTTAAGTTGGGGGTGGGGTAGAGGCTTTGCCTCTATTGTTTTGTTTTTGTTTCTTTGTCTTGCACCCTACAAAAAAAAAAAATTATTTTACTTTTGAAAGTACCTTTTGAGATTAGAAGATAAGAATTTTTGCATGCTTCTTTACTTAAAATGATGTTGATTCACTCCTTATACCCAACATGTTGTGGGTATTACTTAATTCATGCATTTGTAGATGGGATTAATTCATTGTGCACAATCATAATTTTTAACACAATTTGTTATTAGTCTTGGCACTTTCTTCCTTACATTAGTAGAGATTATTATCTTGTGAGTTTTAGAGCATTTATCACCTTTTGGAGCATATACATTTATTCAAGGATAGTTCTTTACTCTCATTTCATTCAATAGTTTTATTGTGCTTGTATTTGGTTCATGAGTTGAGTTTTGATCTTAATATTGACACTTGTACTATATGAAATGCTTCAGTTGTACAAATTTAGATATGATTCTATACCATTTCTTCTTCATAGCCATAAGTTTCCCGTTACCGAATCGTGCATTTTCCTTGACCCTTGTTGATCTCCTACTTAGTGCATAGTGATTTTATCTCTTGTATTACAAAGGGGTGCCTAAGTGAGAAAAGAGTGATTTTACATTGCTAAAGGAAAAAAAATAAAAAATAAAAAAAGAGAGAGATAAGAGATTGATTGTGGAGTTCAATGCATATGAGCATATTGAAATATGAAAAGTTGTTGAATCTAAGAGGGACGATAAAAGGATGGAAACAAAAGGAGAAGCATAAAAAGCAAAAAAAAAAAAAAACAAAAGAAAAAGTAAGAAAGGAAAAAAAAAAGAATAAGAAGAAGAAAAGAGTGAAAGGGGAGTTCAAAAGTTGAAACTATTTCAAGAGATGAGAAGTGGAGAAAAGTGTATTAAATGTTGAAAAGGGGAGAGTTGTAGTTGTTTAGCATTCATCATTTCATGCATTGACCACATATGATATGACCATTTGCTTCCTCTCTTTACTCTTACCTTTCACCTCTTCTACATTAACCTCTTTACCTCTATATGACTTAGTTGATCCAAGTTGTACTTGATTGAAGTTTTCAATAGAGTATAAGCTATATTTTGTCAATTTCTTTGAATCAATGCATAACTATGAACATTCTTTCTTGGAGCTATGCTAATATCGATAGACTTTTATCTTTTTGATTTTTGTAATTGGTATGCTCACTTGATTTGTTTCTTTACATTTACTCCATTATTAAGCATACCGTTGTGAGAACCATATTGAACTTTAATTGTGAGTGTATATCCGGTGAGGTTTGAATCAAAACATTTAAAGGGTCGAATTTGCTTAAATGAATTCATTTATGTTGTTTAGCATGATACTTTACCCACACACATGAACCTCTCTTTTGCATGACTTGTTGCATATTTTTACAAGTGGTAGGAGTTTGGAGTGACATCTAATGTTGATTTTCAGTAGGATTATGCACGCATTCCTTATTTTTATCTTGATTGGCAATTCACAAAAGAATGTTTGTGGGTATCATCACTGTAAACCCTCACGAGACACCACTCGTCTATTAGGGATAACCTAGGGGTTTAAAGACTTGCTACATAAGTTAAATGCACCCGTGACTCTTACAAAAGTGGAGATTATTCTTTATGTTTTTGATAATTTTTGCTAGGGACTAGCAAAATGCAAGTTGGGGGTTATGATTACACCCTAAAAATGTAATCATAGGCCCTTAATTCGCACCTTGTTAGATTTATATTAGTGTTAATTTTCTTATTTTAGTTAGATATTTGTTTGATTATGTTTTGTGTGTGCTTTGTTGGTTATAGGAGCTAATAAACGCAAATTGATGCAAAGAATGATCAAAGCGAATAATTCAATCATGAACATTCAGACCCATCTATGTATTTTGGCCATATCTTTTTACTCTGATGTTCAATTGAGCTGAATTTTGTGCCATTGAAAAAAAGACTTCAACATATACAACTTGTCCTCTAATGTGCATCGGCTAAATCGGCATCTAAAGTGGTTAAACTCAAGCTTCAAGGTGGACGGATGAATAGTAACCGTTCGATCGGTCTAGCAAATCTCAGAGAGGTTTTACCATTCGATCTTCCATTTGATCGGTGAGCAGTGTCCCATAAATAGTGAACAGTGAATAGTGACCGATCGAATGGTCATTGTAGCCTTCGATTGGCCGTTCAATCGGTGAATAGTGCCGATCGATCGATCTTTACAGATCTAGTGTATAAAAGCTGTTGTTAGAAAAAATGAAATAAGAGAAGATAGTTAGGGTTTATAGCAGCCAAGGGGGCGGCGGGAAAGCTCCTCCAAGGTTGGTTTTTTATGTTTTTGTTTATTTTTAACTTATATTTATGTTTGTAATGTTTATGTAGGAGTATAAATTGTAACTTTCTTTATTTATAATGTATTTTCTTTGCTTTCTTGCACTTTCTTTCACTTTCCTTGTAACCAAATAATTTTAATATTCAAGTAAATTGTAGATTTAATTCTCTTTATACTTTCTTTATATTTTTACATACTTTTATGATGAATTCAAGTAGTTAGATTTATTTTGGGTATGATTGTGAAAATACACTAAGAATATTCAAGTATTTCAATGGAGATTCATGAACTTCAAAGTTTTATTCCTAGATTTCTATTGTTCTACTCGGTTGAGTGTTGGATTCATTTGAAAACTTAGATTCATAACTCATTTGGTAATATTTATGTACAATTCAACAATTGGTATAAATCTTGCACATTTCTAAGTTTGTTTCTATGGTTCTATTAATTGTTGCAATTTATACACTCAACTAAATATGAACTCAAGGTTTTATGGTCAAAATATTCCGAATCAAAAATCCACGATGTGATTATTGATTTGAGTTATAAAAATCCTCTTTTGAAATTCTTGTTGTGAATTGGTGGATTGAATCAATCATATCCAAGCTTTTCATTTTAATTGCTTTAAATTTAATTTCAATTTACTTTACTTTAATTGCCTAGTTAATTACTTTAACTTCTATTGTATTAGTTTAGTAATCCAAAACCCCCATAAAAAGCTAAAAGATTTTCGGTCCTTTTATTTTTCATTTTATTTTAAATTCAATTTCTCACATAATTACAAATTAATCCTAAGTTAAGTTAATGTGAGTTGAGTGCTAAAACCTATATTTGATTAGATTTTTTGGAAGAGAACGATTCTGAATTACTAGTTTGTATTTCATTGCGATCCCTTACTCTTGCGGGATACTAACTCCATTTTATAATTTTTGAAACGAGTCAGTCGGTCAAGTAATGTTTTAATGGTTTTTAGTAGGCTTCGAAAATTCTAGTTAGTGAAGATTTACTAGGTCCGTGCAGGAATAGAAGGCTAACAACCTATAATTATGCATGCAATCGTTCTTTTCCCTACGGGGAGTTGGGCTTATGATAATTTAATATTGTGATTGTGAAATTTGCTTAACCGTTTGTCATGCGGTCAAGGGCAACTGCACACGCTCCGAAGCTGCCAAGTAATTTAAAATACTTAGCTTTGAGTTAGTCACTTGTAAATTTGGCCGTGGATTTTGGCTTTTTGACTACCTGACACCCCAAATTTTGCTATAGGCCTCTGCAGTCTAGAATTTTAGTTTGCGACCATACAATAAGTCAGTGAAGATCCTGACTTCGATACTTAGATGTTTGGTCCATTAATTTGTGCATTTCTCAATTAATTTTCTATCCGATTTGGTTAAATATATATTATTTATATTAAGATTAAGATATTTATAATGGATAAATAATTTGCAATCAACTCCTATATTAGATAAAAGTCAAACTCTTGACCCCTCACTTTGAGAGAGAGAGTTCAGGCCAACTAGACTCTAGGTTTTTTACTAACCTGACACTCAAGTTTGGGAAAGTTTTATTTTTACAGAATTTTAATATAAAAACCTCTTCGATAATGATGTGATAGTAGTATTATTCGATGACAATGTTATTTTTACAATCATGAATCAAGATAATAGGTGTTTTAATTTGAAATGAAAGAATCTATGAAAATTTTGTACAAAAATTCAGTTTGTATAAGAAGGTTGAGAAATCATATTTGGATTTCTCTTCTGAAAATTAAGATAAGGTCCAGTAGTAATAGCTAATCTTCGTCAAAGCTGATCGATTCCAAGTTTGGAATAGAATACTTAAAGGTTTGTGAGAACAACACTTTGGTTACTGGTTTTCCATTTCTGTCATTTTTGTTTAAAATTAGTTCTTGTGCACATGTGTTGCACGTGAAATGTTTTGTTGGGATATTTCATAATGTGCATTTTATCAAAAGATATAAGGTAACTTTTGATAGTCTTGAATCTTATTAAATGGACACATACTTTGCTTGAATGATATCATATTTGGTAACCTATGTAAAATATTGTGTCACGGATGTTCAATGCACCTAAAAAAATCCTCTATTAATATTATGAAAGGCAATAGATTGTATCTTTCATACCTAGGGAATAATAACCATGGTTCATATTCATATATAATATAGATCTTAGCCATAATATATCTTTATTGCATGATTATAGTTTGGTGATGAGGATTTCCCGACCTAACTGGGAGCGGCATCCAGTACGCTCGATCATCCCCTGATCGGGTCTTCCCTCCTGATCGTCCTCACCCTCCAGAGTCGAGTGGATGCTCGTAACTATTCGCCGATCGGGTTGACGCCCGATCAAGCCAGTGGGGCCCACTTCTGACACCGGCCGCCCTGGCACGCATCAGGGGCGTGGGCGTGGGCGTGTACTTGCAACCAACCCCTACTCCCCTGACACCACTCTGACACACACCACCTTGGAGTGTGGGGATGGTCCACTTGAGTGTTCTGACACCATTTTGATCCCTCACTCGGAGACCGCCACGTGGAGAGACCACATACCTTCACTACGCAAGCATACAAGGGAAAAACTTCAGCCTCTTCACAAGTACGAATAATACACAACCCTGATAAGATTCTTCTTCCTCTCCAGCACTCGAATCTAACTTGAACATTGGAGGGTCTTCAGATCCCATCACACCAATGGGTTTTAGTGTAGGAGAACGCCGGTCGGCCAAAGAGTGGTTCATCCCAGACCTAGGGGCAAGCCACCACGAGATTGCTGCATCATCAGCTGGCGCCGTCTGTGGGAAACGACTTCTCTCGTGGCATTTCATGGTCTTGACTAGGTCAGGGATTAACACCCTCCCTGAAGGAACTTCGATGGCCGATACCAGTACAGAAAAGATAGCCACCTTGGAGAAGACGATGGCTAGCATGCAGTAGCTGGTCCGTCAAAACACGGAGCTGCTCCAACGGAACCCCCCTCCTCCACCAGAGATTCCACTGCAGCCCAACCCGCCGGTGGAAGAACAACAGGAGCAGGAGGTCGACAAGGACCCATCCATCCTCCCCAATGGCGGTGAAAATGGCAACGGAGGGCGGGTTAAGGACCCTTTACTTCACCGCGAGCCCTACGTCGAAGAAGTGCAAACGAGCCATGCCATTCCATCGAGGACGGAGATGGTAGGTGACAAACTGGAGAGCTCCCATGCTTGGGACGAGCAACTGAAAGCCATGTAAGCTCAAATGGCTGGAATGTTAGCAGCGATGGAAGCTAAAACGTCAAACACGGTGGACGCCCTCATTGGCCGAATGGCCTCCCCGTTCATGCAGAAGGTGATGGAATTCCCACTCGCCCCAAAGTTCAAAATGCCAACCTTGGACGCGTTCGATGGTTCCAAGGACCCGATAGACCACTTGGAGACATTCAGAGCGCTCATGCACCTGTAAGCAGTGCCAGACGAGATCATGTGCAAAGCTTTTCCCATTACGCTGAAGGGTTCGGCACGGACTTGGTTTAACAAAATAAAGCCGTCGACGATCTCCACCTTCAAGGAACTTAGCAAGCTTTTTGTGAGCCACTACATCAGGGCCCAACGGCAAAGGAGGGCCGCGGTGTACTTGCTGACTGTGAGGCAGAAGAAGGAGGAGACGCTACGAGAGTATGTTGGGAGGTTCAATCAGGAGACTTTGGTTGTAGACGACGTAGACGATAAGGTGGCTGTCACAGCGTTCATAAGCAGTCTAAGAAGTGGGAAACTCCTCTTCTCCTTGTTAAAGAGGCCATCCCAAGACATGGTAGAGTTGATGCTCCGTGCTCAGAAGCATATGAATGTGGAGGATGCCATGAGCGCAAGGCAAGATAATGATGAAGGGGGCGGTTCACGAACAGAGAAGAAGAGGTCGGGCGTAACATCGAACGATGAGAGGAAGACCAAGACGAGCCGAAATAGCAATCGGGCGAGGAACAGGGGAGAGGAGAGGCGCGAGCACTATCGCAATCTCGATCGAATGTTCACCCCTCTCATGACGAAGCTGAAGGATGTCCTGATGGAAATCAGGGACGACCCAGACCTGAAATGGCCCGAACCTTTGAAGACGTCGTCGGGTATGAGGAATAGGAGGCGATACTGCCGGTTCCACCGTGATCATGGCCACGACACAGAGGACTATATCGACCTGAAGCAGCAAATCGAGGATCTGATAAAACGGGGGAGGCTTAGCCACTATGTGGCTGGTCGAGACCGAGCACGGGCAGAACGACGCAATCCAACAAGAACCGAAACAACCACCCAGCCTATTAGAAAGATAAGGGTCATTGCTGGAGGATTCACTGGAGGAGGGGAGTCCTCTTCGGCGAGGAAGAAGCATGTTTGGGATATCCGAACCAAAGCTGAAGTAATGCTGGTCGGGACAGCCAACAAGAAGGCAAAGTCTGAAGGCCCCGCGATCACCTTCATGGAAGACGAAGGAGTCGAGCTGTATCAGGCCCACGACGACCCCCTAGTTATCTCCGCTGTGGTCTCCAACTTCAAAACCTGGAGAATCTTGGTCGACAGCGGAAGCTCAGCCGATATCTTATTCTGGGAAGCCTTTGAAAAGATGCAAAACGGCCGAGAGAAGTTGAAGCCAGTTAACTGTCCCCTGGTCGGCTTCACCGGAGACTGGGTGGCCCCTCTCGGCTCCATTGCCCTACTAGTCACCCTTGGAGAGGAACCACATTGAACAACGAAAATGGTGCACTTTCTGGTTGTGGATTGCCCTTCTGCATACAACGCCATCATCGGTCGGACTGCCCTAAACCAGTTTAAGGCGATCGCTTCTACATACCATCTTCGGATTAAATTCCCCACCGACACTGGGGTCGGGTGTGCAAGAGGCGACCAGAAGGAAGCACGGGAGTGCTACATAGCCTCCCTCAAATGAGAACCAAGCAGGGAGACCTTGGTCATCGAAGAGCTCGAGCCGAGGGATGAGGAGGAAGTAAGAAGGGGAGAGCCAGTAGAAGATCTAGAAGATGTCCTGGTCGGGCAACCAAGGCAGAACAGAACTGTGAGGATAGGGGCTGCCGCGTCTGAGGAGTTGAAGCAACAGTTGCGGGAGTTCCTGAGAAACAACGTCGACGTGTTCGCCTGGTCTCACAAAGACATGCCTGGTATCGACACACGAGTAGTAGCCCACTACTTGAACATCAACCTGAGGCCAGGCCGGTCAAGCAGAAGCGAAGGGACTTTGCACCGAAAAGGAATGATGCCATTGCTGATGAGGCAGAGAAGTTGGTGCAGGCGAAGTTCATCAGGGAAGTGCACTACCCCACCTGGCTCTCCAATGTTGTCATGGTGAAAAAGTCCAACAGGAAGTGGCGGATGTGCGTTGACTTCATCGATCTAAACAAAGCATGCCCTAAAGACAGCTTTCCATTATCGACCATTGACCTCCTCATCGACTCTACTGCAGGGTATGAAATGCTAACCTTTATGGATACTTTTTCAGGATATAACCAGATCCAAATGGCGGAGCGCGACCAGGAGCACATAGCCTTTATTACAGACCGGGGGCTCTATTGCTACAATGTTATGCTGTTCGGGCTAAAGAATGCAGGGGCAACATGCCAGTGGTTGGTCAACCCATGTTCAAGTCACAAATTGGCCGTAATGTGGAAGTTTACATGGATGATATGTTGGTGAAGAGCAAGGAGGCCACCGACCACCTACGGGACCTTGAAGAGACGTTCCAAACACTCCGTAAGTACCAAATGAAACTCAACCCCGCCAAGTGTGCCTTCGGCGTCGCCTCGGGCAAGTTCCTGGGCTTTATGGTGTCACAGAGGGGGATTGAGGCAAACCCAGAGAAGATTCAAGCCATTATCGACATGTAGGTGCCCCAAACGACAAAGGATGTTCAGTGACTGGCAGGACGTGTTGCTGCCTTGAACAGGTTCATCTCTCGGTCCACTGATAAGTGTCTTCTGTTCTTCAAGATCTTACGCAAGGCGTTCGAGTGGAACGAGGAGTGTGAAGTAACCTTTGGCCAACTCAAACAATACCTTAGCTCAGTCCCGTTGCTCAGTCAAACTGTCCTGGGGGAGGAGTTGTTTCTCTATTTGGCTGTGTTGGCGACAGTAGTGAGCTCAGCTCTTGTTCGAAAAGAAAGGGGGATCCAAAAGCCAGTATATTACACCAGTCGTGCCTTGCGTGGAGCAAAAAAACGGTACCCGAAGATGGAACTCATAGCCCTCGCACTGGTGACTGCAGCTTGACGCCTACGGCCCTACTTCCAAGCCCACACGATTGTGGTACTCATTGATCAGCCATTGAAGAACATCCTGCACAAGCCAGAGACGTCGGGATGGCTAGTGAAATGGTTCGTTGAACTTAGTCAGTTTGACATCCACTACCGACCCTAACTGGCGATCAAAGGGCAGGCGACTGCGGATTTCATCGCAGAATTCACTAACCCACCCCTTGCCACCCCTAAAGCCAATCTACCTGACAGCCACTAGGTCCTGAGCGTTGATGGTTCTTCCACTCATGATTCCGGTGGTGCCGGCGTGGTCCTCGTCACCCTGGATGGCTACAAGATGGAATATGAGCTCCGCTTCCAGTTCTCCGCCACCAACAACATCGCCGAATACGAAGCACTCATTGCTGGTCTTAGAATGGCTCGGCGAATGGGAGCTGAACAGATAGTGATCTGAAGCGACTCTCAGCTAGTGGTGGAGCAGGTTCAGGGAGAGTACAAAGCAAGAGAAGACAACATGAAGCAATACTGCCAAGTGGTGAAGAGCCTGGCCAGAAGATTTACGAAGATACTCTTGGAACGTGTCCCGAGATTGGAGAATGAAGAGGCAGACCGACTGGCAAGGATAGCCTCGTCTAATGAGCCCGACTCGAACGTCCCGATCGAAATTCTTGATTCACTAAGCATCCAAAGCCCGAAAGTCGACCAGATTGTGCCCGAATCCTCGTGGATGAGCCATATCATAAATTACTTGGAGAACGGAACCCTGCCTGAAGACCGGAACGAGGCGAAGTGGATTCAATACCAGTCGGGTAGATACCTCATACAAGGCGGGATACTATACAAAAGAGGACACACCATGCCGCTGCTTCGTTGTGCCAATGAGGAAGATGCAGACTACATAATGCAGAGATCCACGAGGGGGACTGCGGGAACCACTCTGATGGCTGGTCCCTCGCCAAGAAGATACTATGGACAGCCTACTATTGGCTCACCATAGAGAAAGATGCCTAAGAATTCGTCAAGAAGTGTGACAAGTGCCAACGGTTCGCCAACGTCCTAAGACTGCCTTCTCAAGAGCTAACCCCGATCCAGACCCCCTAGCCCTTCGCACAGTGAGGGATCGACATCGTGGGACCACTACCGCTCGGTAAGGGTCAAAAGAAATTTGCGGTGGTGGCAATCAACTATTTCACAAAGTGGGCAAAGGCAGAAGCCCTACCAACGATCATTGAGGAGAAGATGAAGAAGTTTTTGTGGCAGAACATTGTGTGCAGGTTCGGAATCCCCAAGGTCGTCATCACAGACAACGGGAAACAGTTCGAGGGCAGACAGTTCAATCAATTGTGCACTGACCTGAGAATCAGCCACCACGCTTCGTCCCCCAAGCACCCTCAGGCGAACGACCAAGTTGAAGTTACCAACAGATCCCTTTTATAGATTCTAAAAACAAAGTTGGAGAAGGCCAAGGGTTTGTGGGTGGAGGAGCTCCTTAACATCCTTTGGGCCTACAGAACAATGGAAAGAGTATCCACGGGACAGACCCCGTTCTCATTCACCTTTGGCACCGAAGCCGTCATTCTAGTAGAAATCGGTCTCCCCAGCCCCAGAATGGTGTAGTTTGACCCCACGACCAACGTCGAGGCTCTGAATGTGGACTTGGATTTATTGGAGGAAAGGAGACTATAAATAGCCATGAGAGTGGCGACCTACCAACAGAAGATGCGCTAGTACCACAACTCCAGAGTTCGGCCAAAAGACTTCACGACCGGGGACCTTGTTTTGAAAAGAGTCAACCAGTCCACCAAAGATCCTAAAGAGGGCAAGCTCAGACCCAATTGGGAAGGACCCTACCAGGTGATCAGTAGTACTAGGAAGGGGATGTACAGGTTGAAAAACTCAGAAGGTAAGGAGCTCCCGCACCCGTGGCACGCAGAGCACCTGAGGAAGTACTATTCTTGAAAGAATCCTACTTGTAATTCACCGGAATATCAATAAAAACGACTATTCAGCAATTATCTACTTGACTCAACATAGAATCTGCCTACTTGCATGGAAACGACATAGAATCTGCTCGGCCAAGTGCCGAGCAGAACCGGAGGGCCTTAATTGGTAATGGCACAGAAATAGAATCTGCTCGGCCAAGTACCGAGCAGAGCCAGATGGCCTTAATTGGCAATGGCATAGAAATAAAATCTGCTCGGCCAAGTGCCGAGTAGAGCCAGAGGGCCTTAATTGGCAATGGCACAGAAATAGAATCTGTTCGATCAAGTGCCGAGTAGAGCCAGAGGGCCTTAATTGGCAATGGCCCAGAAATAGAATCTGCTCGGCCAAGTGCCAAGCAGAGCCAGAGGGCCTAAATTGGCAATGGAATAGAAATTAAGTCTGCCTGGCCAAGCGCCGAGCAGATCTTGAGATGAAAAAGGGCTATGAACCTGCTTGGCCAATGGCCGAGCAGAGCCAGTTATTGGATCTGTTCGGCTATAGTTGCCGGTTAGGTCCTCACTAGTACTTACAAGCATTCTACAAATCATTCCAATCAAATGCTCTGAAAATGTAGCAAGCACAGAGTGTAAGAACAAAATGTAGTTTCATTAATGCAACGAAATGTACAAAGGCTGAGCGCCCCTTACAAAAAAAAAAGAAAAAAGAGAAGGAACAACTACGACAAAAAGAAAAGCAGAAAGACAACTAGCAAAGCGAAACAGAGGGGCCCGAGCCACATTCACGCCTGAACGTGCTCGGTAGTTTGCCCCTCAGCATTGGCGCTTTGAACATCCCTAACCCGGTCACCCACAGCAGTTTCCATTTGAAGCTCTGTGGTCTGGCCCCCTCCAGCAGTGTTCGTCTGGGCCCCCTCTTCGGCCACTTGGTTAGTAGCATCCAAGCCGTCCACAGGCGTGACTCCGTCCAGAGGATCTAGACCCGAGAAGTTCGACTCAGGATATTTCTTGGACGCTTGTTTCCGAGCCGCCTCGAAGCCCATGAGAAAAGTGGGCTCCAACAAGGCCTGGAAGTCATCCCCTTTCTTGAACTCCTCAACAGCCTCAACCATTGCCTTTTTGATTTCCTCGCAGTGAGCTGCTACAGTTTTCTCCAGCTCGTGCCTTTTGGCCTCCTCAGCCGAGAAGCTCAGCAGCAACTTGTTGGCCTGCCTGGCAAGCCTTTCGTTGTCGGCCCGAGCCGACTAGAGCTCCTCCAGGGCTGAGTCCCTTTCTGTATGGGCGGCCGAGACATCGCCCTTCAGCGTTTGAACCTCCTGGACGAGTGCCGAGCTGGCTGCCTTCTTCTCTTGGAGGGCTTTTTCTGAAGTTCCCAGGCGGTGGCCCAACGCCAAGACCCTGGCAAGAGACTGAAAACCGAACGATTAGAACTTAGAAACAAACTACATAAAGGTTGATGACGAACAGGATGATGACTGAACAGGGATCGTGGTTGGCATCTCTAACCAATCGCGAATTGGGATGCTTACTTAGCCTCATGATGTCCGAAGGCCTTACCGCCTCAGCCGCCTTTTCCCAGGCCATGTCCAAGCTGTCAATGACATTGGTTGGGGCAGAAGCAGCTGGACCGGTACAGGCCTGGGAGTCTGATGGAATAACCATGCCACGCTTCGGCTGTGATCCCTCCGAATACCCTGGGGGAGGCAGAGCGACCATGGATACTTGCCCCTTCCCCTTTTGGGGGGACGCCTTCTTCGGAAGAGGAGGGGGAGGGGGGAGTTCCTCGATAGCCTCTGCGGTCTTCTGGCGCTTCGATCCTAAGGCGCTAGCCATCGCCGCCCTCTTCCTGGCGAGATGGTTGATGTCGAAGCTCATGGCAGCCTGGTCAACAGTTGGTTGGGATGCTTAGGGACCTGGCTGGACCGCTGCAGTATCGGTCTGAGTGACAGTGGCAGACTGGCGATCTACAAAGAATAACTAGAAGTGTTAGAAAGCAACCAGCATAACGGAAGCAAAAATGTACTCACTCCTCTCACGTTCTGCAACTAAGGCTTCTTTGCTCGGTTCGGGCCCCAAGAGGTATTGGGCCAGTGCCTCGACAGTCACCAGGTCTTTGGCGGCCCGAAACTCGTACTCTTGGACTGCCTCTATGGCCGCCTTATGCTCGGTTGATAGAAGGGGCTTAACCAGACTTGACACCCTTAGCACACCTCAATCAGAACGGGTGACATAAGCGCAAGGGAAAAAGGGGAGACTCGGGAAAAAGAACATACACTTCTTACTCGAGTAACCCCATTGCCTGGGGATCTGAGCAAAGAAGTCTGTCTTCCAAGGACTGAACTCCCAGCCCTCTCCGCTAATGAAGAAGAATCGGTCCTTCCAGTTCTTGTGTGAAGAAGGAAGCTCGCCGACCAGGTCGAGCCCTGTTGACCGACCCGAGAAGTACCAGTATCCTTTGCTGCGCTCGGCTGGCTTGTAGCAATAGGAGAATTCCTCTGGCGTTATGTCCCTCCCATGGACGATTTGCCAAAGGATCATGCAGCCTGCCATGATCCGCCAGGCGTTCGGCGATAGCTGTCCCGTAGAGAGGTGTAACCTCTGTAAAATCTCCCTAACTGGCTGAGGGAACAGCAAGCGAAGGCCACCTACTAGCGCGCCCTCAAAGATCGCTATTTAACCCTCCCTGGGCGAACACGCCCAATTCCTAGGGTTGGGAACCCTACACCTAACCCCCTTCGGGATCTGGTATACCCGTCGAAGGGTGACAACTTTCTCCCTATCAAGGGAGGAGGAGACCCCCACCGCCTCATACCCGGGGGCATCCTCCTCTTCCCCCAGCCCAACCTCAGAGACCCGGGCAGTGACCTCAGCGGGTTGGTCCCGTTCTTCCCCGACGCTAGAGTGGGCGGCCCCGGCCTCCCCTGACTCTGAGACCCCCTTGAGTTCCCCACAAAGGCCTCCTTTTGGACCCGGCGTCTCTCTACCCGATACCCATTGGAACCAGCCTCCTCCGAATCTGAACTAACCCCCTCTAGATTTGACATTGTGTCAAGAGGCCTTCAGCCCTCAATCTTGTCAAACACTGGCCTAAACAACTTGCACAAATCCCCAAGGACGGATTCTAAGAATTTCGACCTGTCAACAAACCTCGCAAGGTCGGGAATCTGCCCCCTTCCCTAAAACATGGACACGCAGCGAGTAATAAACCAGTATATACAACCAGAAGGCGAGGCTTACCGCGTTTCGAAGCATCGACAGTGATTTCCGAAGCAAGCCGGCGGCGAAACTAAAAGAATGGCACCCTTTGACTGGCCGGAGACGACGGGGACGACGATGGTGGCGTAGGCGATAACAAAGTGAGTTTAGTTCCTCTCTCTCTCTCTCTGAGTATTTGGCGAAAAGTAGTGAGGCCGAAATTGGGGGCAACTGCCTTACAAAATTCCCCCCCACACCTTTGAAATCAATGATCCAGATGCCCTTCGATAACGGGACATCAACGGTTGAGATGCGGCATGTCTTTTCGACTACTGACAACTAATCCCTGGCCGCCACGTGGGGGCATGTGAAGCAACGGGACAACTCCTGTCATTATTGCGCCGCCCCCATTATAAATGCACTCCGTGTTTCGTGGTCAGGCCGTCCGATGAAATTTCTCTAACCCTGAACAGATGGCCAGATGAATTGGGGGCACATGGTGATGAGGATTTCCCGACCTGACTGGGAGCGGCGTCCAGTACGCCAGGTCGTCCTCTGATTGGGTCTCCCCTCCTGATCGTCCTTACCTTCCAGGGCCGAGTGAATGCTCGTAACTATTCGCCGATCGGGTCGGTGCCTGATCAAGCCAGTGGGGCCCACTTCTGACACCAGCCGCCCTGGCACGCATCAGGGGTGTGGGCGTGTACTTGCAACCAACCCCTACTCCCTTGACATCGCTCTAACACACGCCACCTTGGAGTGTGGGGATGGTCCACTCGAGTGTTCTAACACCATTCTGATCCTTCACCCGGAGACCGCCACGTAGAGAGACCACCTACCTCCACCATGCAAGTATACAAGGGGAAAACTTCAGCCCCTTCACAGGTATGAATAATACACAACCCTGATAGGATTCTTCTTCCTCTCCAGCACTTGGATCTAACTTGAACACTAGAAGGTCTTCAAATCCCATCACACCATTGGGTTTTAGTGCAAGAGAACGCCGGTCGGCCAAAGAGCGGTTTATCTCGGACCTAGGGGCAAGCCACCACGAGATTGCTACATCATCATAGTTTATATAAGAAAACATTAAGCATGATAATTTGGTTCTGTCATATTAAAAATAGAGAATTTGATTGTCATTTCCGTTTTGCATGCAAATTTGCCCTGTTAATTTTATTACTATCCTAAACTATTGAAACTGGTCTTGATCAATGCTTTCCCTGAACTATTCAAGCTGTTCTTGATTAGTGATTTTCTTAAGCATATGACGCAGACATTTAATTTAGGGAACAAGATATTAATTCCATTAAAAGGAAACACAACCACAATTACACAAATATTAAGGTAGGATGATGGCTTTGACATACGGGTGACCAAAGGCCAAGGTACGTTTGCTAGGAGAATTCACCATAATGGTAACTTTTCTGCACCACTCAAGAGGCAAAGCTCGCTTCCCTTCTTAAAGAGACCAACACGCCAAGGGCGGAGGTTCCCTGGGGAGCCTAGTTTGATTCTCATTTTTAATGTTTTATATTTTTTAACATTTAAGTTTGGTCCATCTCAATATTCTCCAACCCAGCCCTTTGTACTGCTCAACCCAACAGCTTTTATTGTAGTCCAATTACTTAACACCACCAACTTCAATTTTAATTCTTAAACCTAATAAAATTAAATTAATTACTTGAACATTAAAAAAACGTCCTAAGAGAGAGATAGAGATGTAGATTTCTAATTTTTACATTCAGACTCTGGAGCCCGTAGCTGTTTGAAAGAGAAATCATTCTTGACCCAAAATAAATAAATAGAAAGATGACAACTAGTTGAAAACGAAATAGTGCATAACTAAAAGTTGTTTTTGACATTCTTCAAGTTAAGTAAGTGCGAAACTTGCCTTTTATTTACAAATTCAACACATATTTGAATGTTTGATTCTTTTCTGAATAATTGAAATTTTTTATGATTGAAGTTGAACAATGGGGCATAAAGAGATAAAATTCAATGTAATAGAATTTAGCAAGGCATTAAGTGCAATAGTTGAGAGACTAACTTTCCAATCTTCCATGGACTGAGAGGATTCACTTTGGCATAGCTCAAGGCGAATGAAAATACTGGCTCCACCCTTGGACATGACATTTGGAGAAGGTGACTTGACGGTTGCTTACACTTTCTATCTTCTTGATTTCAATCTTCGGTTGGCCTTGGGTGCTCTTATTATTCATCATCTTGTTCATTGTGACCATGCAAATTCAAGACAAGATGAAAGAGAAAGGAATTTATGTGCTTGGGAAGAAAGGTAACGGTATGCTACTTGGAGACATATTTATAATCTAGAGATGTGTTTCCTCCTTTAAGAAATTCCTAACATTTTGCTAATCAAGGATCCTTAATGTATGCCAAACTATTGTAATAAGGAAAGGTATTGTTCATCTGAGTAAGTTTTGTATTATTCAAAAAGATTGTCGATGTAAAAAAAAAAAGCATTTTCCAATATATATATACTAGTTCTTGTGCACGTGCATTACACGTGACATGTTTTGTTGAGATATTTCATAATGTGCATTTTGTCAAAAGATATCAAGTAACTTTTGATGGTCTTGAATCTTATTAAATGGACACATGCTTTACTTGAATGATATCATATTTGGTAACCAATGTAAAAAGATATTGTGTCACGGATGTTCAATGCACCTAAAAGAATCTTCTATTAATATTATGAAAGACAATAACGACCCAAAAAAGAAAAGGAAGGAAAACAGTTAAAGTTGCAAATATCGCAATGCTCACATTACCTATCAAAGTTCAAGTTTTCCTAATTTTATTTTAAAGAACTCAAAAAAGGAGTAATGAAATGTTGATACGTTTCATTCATTCTCAGCTTAATCCACTCTCGTATTCATATTATCCCAATTTGTAAATATTTATAGTTTCCATTCCATCAATATGTTCATCAATTTGTACTTCTATTGCTTCGATCTTCCCTGACACAATAAAAAAAAACTAACTATTACGTAACTTTTTTATTAAAGCTTTAGACTTACACACTTGATCATTAAACAATATGATTTTGTACATTGTTCTAGCTCCTTTGGAATTGGTATACGGTTCTACCATACCTTTTCTTAGAACAATTGTCTTTATTGTTCCATCTCCATTGAAAGGTCGAAGTTCATTGACTCCCAATAAAGCCTTTCAAATGAATTTCATTTTCCTGCAATATATCTATGAAAACAATATTGAAGTGATGTTAATAGCATATGATAAACTATCATAAACATGACAATGCATCCAAAGAGAGACCCTTAAGTTGCACTTAGGAAATTTTCTACGTTTGAACATGGAATTGAAAGAATAACACAGGAAACTTTGTAAGCAAATAAAATCAAACGCATTTTTAGTGAAATTAATTCACCTCGGGTACTTGGTTGAATGACAAATAGATATAATCTTGCATGTACCATTCTTGCTTTTCTTGCATTGGCAATTAAGCACCAATAAGTTATTATGCTTCACATAAATACACGCTTGCTTTTCTAGCACTGGCAATTAAGCACCAACAAGTTATTATGCATCACATAAATACAACCAAGCCATACTGACGACCCAGTCAGCTAAATTTCTTTTTTTGGTCTTTCTTATTTAAGGCACATTAAAAAAAAAGGAAAAAAGAAAGGGGGAACATAACTTCCTCAATTTCTCATAAACCGAACAGTGGCATAAGGAAAAAAAAGAAAATGAACTTATTAGAAAATCTTGACACAGATGATAGCAAACTGTTTGATTCTGGGGAGATGAACCTAGTTGGTAGCAAAATCTGTCAATAGATGCTTTCATTGTCTTTCTCATGTCAGTGCATATGGTGTTATTTTGCTAAAATAGTTTTTGCTTGTTGTGCCTTTTTACCACAGAAAAAAAATATGAAAATGGGAAAATTTCGTAGTTAAAGACGTTTAACTTGTACGTATGATTCAAGGTAGTCTACATCTCAAGGTGACTCTATTCTTAATATTTTGTAAGTGCCACGACATATAGTTATCTTGATTTTTTTCGCAATCTTATTCTCATTGGCAATCATCATAATTGAAGTAACAGTAAGAAGCGAAGAAAAATAATAATGATGACAAAAAGAGAAGTTTGTAGGGGAGCAAATTGAGCAATGACTCGGACATTTGTGAATTTTTTTTTTTTTTAAATTTCTTCTCTAGTTCATGTTGAATTAAGAATGGTTGATTTCTTAAAATAGGCTTTATAAATTATCCTAAAAAGTGAATTGAGAAGATGATGTCAGCAGATACCTTTTGTGATCTACTCTCCTCATCTTTGAAATATCGAAAAATCAAGTCAAGTTCTTGCATGAAAGCAGAAGTCATAACATATATGAGCTTGGAAAATGTATTACAAACAACCTACAATCTGCATAGCATATATTTCACATTCAGACAATCATGATGTATGATTATCATATGAGATGTTACCTTCCTATCATACTCTAATAGATATCCAATTCAGCTTACTCTAATCATCAAGTTTAGAAAAAAAGAAAAAAGAAAAACAGTAATCATTTCAAGTATTTAGTGAAAAGTAACACCCAGTGAAATTTAGAAGTTTATGCTCCATGTAGTCCACAAAATAAAAAAGAGAAAAGTAAAAGCTTAAATAAGACTTCTTTCCCATTCAAGTTTAAATTCAATTTATTTTGTACTCATTTAGACTTCTTTTACTTTCAGACTTCTCTCCCATGCAATGAATCCAACCTAAAGGGAATTCAGCCAAAAAGGAATTAAAAAATAATATGAAGGCTGATCATGATACCAAAAGAATAATCCTAACTACGAAAACTAATTCAACAGAACAAGTGACGCTCAAAACTAACCTTAATTCTTCCTTGAATGAGAGGAAGATAGTTACAAAATGGATTTGCCAAAACTAAGATGATTGACCTTCAATCTGCAAACAAGATGAAATTATTTTGCATATTCATCTTGAGTTTGAAGTGGGAAGAAGTCTTACCAGTGATTCATTTGGCATCAACTTCGATCAATAGTTAATGCTATGTTTGCATTAAGTCCACCGAAAATTCTTGCTACTCCAAAGCCCAAGGTTTGGTGTTTCACATCAGAATCTAGCAAAACATTGATTGTTTTGAGATCCCTATGAATACTTATTGAACTAGACTCATTGTGAAGGTAGAGAATACATTGATTGGTTTGAATGGGTTCTAAATGAGTTACGGATTAGAAGCAATTAACCCAAATTAGCCCATTTAAAGGACAGGTCAAATATGGGCGGGTTGAATACGGATTAGCCCAAACCCATGAATCCAAATCCAAACCATTTAACCATGACCTTTTTTTTTTTTTCGAGAATTGTTTTGGGAGTACAATTGTAAAAAACCTAAACCTGTCACCACAAAACCACATAAATAAAAAAAACCCCAACATCACGCCTACCATAATAATTCGCAAAATCACATAAAAAACAACCCAACATCAAATTTCTTCACAAAATCACAAGAAAGTTATTTAATTTTGATTCAATTCACAAAGAGAGCAAGTGTAATTACCCAAAAAAATAATTGCGGATGCAACATACAAGCCACAAGCAGCTCCGAACACAGAAAATGCTCCTCCATGGCATTGAGATCAAACATTGAGAATTTGAGATCAACCGTAGAATGTTTGAAAGGAGTACCTAATATATTATATGAAGGTCATGCAAAACGCATCATCAGAAATCAAGATGGCCTCTCAAAAATGATACGGATTTAAGGTCCTCCATAAGCATTAAAACCGAGAAAGGGTAACATGCTATAATCCTTAACAAAACTTTTTAAGTCCTGATAACTAACGATGTCTGAAACAAAACTTGACATGAGCAAGAAACAAACTTCTCAGAATTTCTTAATAACAAACACTCCCCAACCAAGTTAGTACTTCACAGAAGCTAGTATATCTAATTATGAACCAAGCTTCTCCTTAGTAGCCTTCTCCGCCTTGATCCTCAGTTTTGTCAGCTGCTTCTTCCTCTTATAAGTCAACTGAGCCTTCTCTTTCCTTTTCTTCTCCAGCTCCTGTGTAACAGAATAAGTAGTTTCCATGAGTTTACTGCTCAAATTGAGAAAATTATGACTACCTAGATACATCAAATGGTAGATGTAATTTTGTAAGGCAGTGCTGCTCAGTCAATATTAATAAAACCACCAACTAGGACAACTGGGAAAAAAGGATGCGATAACATAAAAGGCATGAAGCTCAAATCCTCTTCTAGAACACATTGTGAAACCATGTATTGAAGCAACTTAAGGTTTTCTATCAACCAAACCCTATATCTAGGGAAAAATGCCAAATTCTGTATGATGAAAGAACCATCCAATTAAGGAACAACATGCTCTAACATAAACAGAAATCACTTACAATATTCTACTTTCCCTTGTTGGCATCTATGGGTGGGCGTCTCTGCGGAGTCATAAACAATTAAGCAAATTAAAACATAACTCACACAGATTAATAGAACCATGATAACACATCAACATTTACACCGATGGACTATACAACTACATGCGGGAGTGAGGCATCATTTGTTATAAGTGGTAAGTTTAAAATTACCATTAAGGGGCTATAGGATAGAGTTTACATGGAGACTGATTTTTAAGTAACTCACAATTTCCATTTACCCTCTTAAAAACATTATAAGGAATGTAAAATTTAAAGGTTTCACGAGTTGCATCCAAAAGGAGGTCCCCCTAGATATTGTAGTGTAGATGCAAATATTCAACAATGGAAGAATAGTACTTAAATATTATAAGGAATGTAATAACTAAAGCAAGCAATCTACTTGTCAATAAAACTCATTTGAGAAGCCATAAGATAGTTGTATATATAGCTAAAGTTGTACAAAAGAACACAGCTGCACAGTAAAATGGGAGTTTTAGAACAAAATCTAGACTGTGGCTGTGAGAAGTACATTATGGCCTATGATTTAACTAAAAGGTTTGGCCCAATACAAAACATGTTGCAAAGAAGGAGGCATTAGCTGGCTGTAAGCAATTGGGATATACCTTCTCAAGTTAAGAACATAAACTTTCAAAAGCCAGCTTGATTGGAAATGCTCAAGAAGCCAAAAACATCTATGGAAAAATTTTAGGAAAATTAGTAACGAGAGTTAAAATAAGCCAACAATACCCAAACAATGTGATGAAATTAATAAGGAAAAAAGAAAAAAGAAAGGAAAGAACCAAATAGAAAAAAAGAATTTTAAAAAAAAAAGAAAGAAAAAAATAACGAAAGAAAGTTTTGTCATGACTAATAAATCAATATCTCAGATGCGTTTTCCATAAAATCCCAATAGTTGTCATTGCTGACACCACAAAGAGAACCAAAATTAAATGAATCACAAGCCAAATAGGAAATAGGAAAAAAGAAAAGAAAAGTTTGGCACCATAATATTATCGTACTTTTTAGCTGCTTTTGGTACTTAAACATGTAGCGATTTATGAAATGGTTTTCACAAAAGCACAACAGTTGCCATGGCTTACACTATATCTCAGAGCAAGTAGAGATCCATGGAACTGAAGTTTATGAAATCTCTACTCTTTTCAAAGTTTTGACTTTGGATTTGAATTAAGGTTCTGGTTCTTCCTGAAGCAGTTGTAATTCATAGTAGTTTATGGAAGCTAAAGGAAGCTTTGTTTAAATTATTTTGTATTAGTATGTGTATATTCTTCTCCAACCTTCACCTCATCTCTTACACATACTCCCCACCTTTGGTAGTGAGTAAACACTTCAGAAACAAGTCCCCAGCTTTCACCTCTTCCATTTTTTTTTTATCAAGGGCACTCTATAGCTAATGTAAACACATATGTCAAGGGCACTCTATATCTAATGTAAACAAACAATAGTTTGAGATAATCCAGTCAATACACTATATTGAAACAGAAACATAATTTCAGGAACAACATGCTCTATCATGTCAAGGCAACAAGCTAATTCAAGGTCCTATAAGACCATATATGTATATATATATATATATATTCTACTTTGATAAGTAAGGTCCTATAATACCATATATGGCTATGTATGACTTCCCAGTTCATAGCCTTGGCTAAGCATAATGCCATTACCATTACTTTTAGTACAGGAAGTAATGCTATTTCTATTACATGAAGCATTGGAATTTAAAGCAGTACATACATAAAAGAAAATTCAAGGAGAATTAAGTACAATGCCTTAGTGGGTATGCATAATACCTACAACACTTTCGACAAAGTAAGACCTAATCATTGTAAGGAAAAAAACCCCAAAATCGTCCACAAGTTCTTCCTCCTCTTCTTCTGAAACTTCTGAAACTACATTCAACAATCACCAAAGAAAGTATATTAAAATAAATTAAAGTATATTACAGGAATAAATAAATAATCTCTAATAAAATCTACCTCTATTACTTACCTCTTGAATCGTATAACTAGTCTCGAGTGCATAATAATGCTTCCACATTCTTTGGTATGATTGAAGAGTGATATTTCTCAATAATTTGACCTCCAATGCTAAAAGCAGACTCTGAAGTAACAGCGGTGATAGGAATACTCAAAACATCGCGTGCCAGTAAAGAAAATTCTGGACACCAAATGTTATTTGCCTTCCAATAGCTAAGGATGTCCAAATCCACATTTTGTTTCCTGTCAAGTCTAGGCTCTTCCAAGTATAAATCTAATTGTGACTTAGTTCTTTGTCGCCCATATTGTTGACTCTCAAATAAATCAAACTCCTACATAAATTTTGCATCAAATGAATCAAAGTAATAAATATAAAAGAACAAACATTACTAGTGTAAATAATTAATTACTCTCTTACATCCATTTCATCAAGTATATCCTCTTCATTGCCTCCACTTGTACCACATTCCGTTGATGATGCATTGGTTGTAGAAATAGGAGCATAGCACAAATACTCTTGAAAAAGCAAATACAACCTTTCACGAATAGTTCTCACCTTTTCCAAGTATGTCACAAGATTAAGCTTTTTAAAACAAAATTCCACAAATTGTAGCTTATAACGTGGATCTAGTACTACAGCAAAAGATAACACCATACTGTAACACTCCCAATACTTATCAAATTTTTCTTTTATCTTTATCGCCATAGAGCTAATCACATTATCTAGGTTTTGCATCTCTTCCTCAATAAGTAATTGTATTTTTCACATCCCATGAAAGTACAAGTTTGTTGTAGGGTACCTAGATCCCGAGAAAAGAGTGGTAATATCATAAAAAGGTTTTAAAAACCTGGCTATGCTTTCTACCCTATGCCACTGATTACACTGTAAAAGTGTAATTATTGGTCTTTAATTCGCACTTTGTTAGAGTTAAATTATTGTTAATTACTTTATTTTAGTTAGATATATGTTTTATTATGTTTTGTGTGTGTTTTGTAGGTTATAGAGCTAATAATGGCAAATAGATACAAAGAATGATCAAGATGTGTACGGTTACTGTTCATCGTCCGGACGGACTTCAAACGGGCATCAAACGGACCGTCCGGACGGTATTCGGACGGTTACTGTTCATCCAGATTGTGTTTTTTGCGTCCGTAGCGGGGTTTTTAGGGTTTTTGGTAAAGTTTTTGAGTAATGAGGGTGTTTTTTAGCAAGGGGCCGGCGGGAGAAGCTCTCTAAGGTTAGTTTTTTTTTTTCATTTTTTTTCATTTTTAGCTTAGATTTAGCTTTGTAATGTTAATGTAGGTATAAAACTCGTAGTTTTCTTCCATTGTATTGTATTTTCTTTCACTTTCTTGCATTTTTTTTTATTTTCTTTGTAACCAAACATCTTTAATATTCAAGTAAATTTTATATTTAAGTCTCTACATGCTTTCTTTACATTCCTACATGTTTTTTTATGATGTATTCAAGTAGCTAGAATTTACATTGGGTTTAAATGTGAAAATCACCCAAATAATCCAAAGAATTCATTTGGAGGTATCTCATGGATTAATTGTCATATTTTCTTAGAATTTAAATTTCTAGTAATTAGGTGTGAAATTTTAGAAAACTTAGATTATTGACTAAATTTGGGGATTTTTATCACCCAAATCAATGGTATTAATTTAGGACTCTTGACTAGAAAAATACTCCACAATTGCTAGAAATTCATTCCCAACAATTGATTGAAGATGCCTTAGAAAACCTAAGTTATTGACTATGTTTGGCTAATCAATGCACAAACCACAAATTTGGTATTGACTAAGTTGAATCGATGGTATTAACCTGTGATTCCCCATTAAACATGTATCTAGTTTCAATTGCTTAAGAATAATTGGTTTTCAAAGCTACATCCTCCGAATCAAACATACTTAAATGTTGTGTTTGATTTGAGTTATAAACCCAATTGGAAACCTTGGATGAAATTGAGTGATTGGATCATTTGAGCCCAATTTCCTTTTAATTGCTTTAATTCTATTTTCACTTTGCTTTACTTTAATTGTCTAGTGTTAATTGCTTTAATTTCTATAGCATTAGGTTAGTAATTCAAAACCATCATTAAAAATTCAAAACATTTTCGGTCCTTTTATTTTTCTTTTTTATTTTAAATCCAATTCCCCTCTTTAATTGCAATTCGACCCTAGTTAGATTAGTGTGAGGTGAGTGCTAGAGCCTAAATTGGGCTAGATCCCTTGGGAGAGAACGATACTAGATTACCGGTTTATACTTCATCGCGACCCCCGTACTCTTGCGGGGTGCTAACTCCATTTGTAGGAATACCGCATTACGGAGGCGAGTCAAGTTTTGGCGCCGTTGCCGGGGACCAAAGGCACGAGGCAAGCACTACTAGCTTGGGGTTAAAGAGCAATTGGTGGATTAGATCTCCATCCATCTACCACGATAGAGGAATCTTCGGCTTAGGCCATCGGTAACTTCGTTCCATTTTTTTTGTGTAAATACCATATTAGATTTTCATTCTTTCTTTTTCTCTTTATTTTAGGCTTGTTTTGTTTATTTTGTATATATTTTGTTTTATTTTAATAATTTGATTGGAGGATTGCTAGAGGAGAACTAGGGATTGTTATTATTGTGAATTGGTGGTATATAACTTGTGGAGATTGGAGGTTCGGTTGGATTGAACTTGATTGAATTGGTGGAATTATTTTGTAGAGATTGGAGGTTTGGATGAAAAACTATTGAGCATTGTTGTGTATGATGTGTTGAGGCACGGTGCGCTACTTTTGTTTGTGCATTGCATCCATATTCCATTGTGCATTTCATTATGTTTGGTGGTAGATTTTCACACCTTCCATCATCCAATATGTCTCTTAGGAAATACCTTAGAGCTAATGGCCAAAGGGAGCCTCCACGACCACCTCCCACTCTTGGGGGGTGTGACCAATTTAATCTTGGTAGGGGATATGAGAGCACATATTCACATCATTATTTTGAGCTTCACCTTTCCCAAGAGCCCTTTGACAATTACCATGCACCACCTCTACCCTACCAAAATCCACCATGTTAATACCCCCATGAACAATTTTTACCCTATGAGGAATATCACATTCCTCATATAGACACACAAGCGGACACCATAGAGGATAATCTAGAGGACACACTTCAACAAGCCATAAAATTTCAAGGAGAAGTGAACTCTAGAATAGATGAGGCCCTTAATGAGATAAAGAGTCAATTGACTATTTTAATGCAAACCTTGGTTGTCCGGGTGGAGGACAAGTCCCTTGTGTCATCTCCAATCATTTCTCTTAACCAAAGGTGTTCAAGTACACCCGTTCATCCCATCACTAACCATAGGAATGAGGAAATAATTGATCAAAATACCATTTTCCAAGGCTTTGAGTTTAAGGAAGACATTTCTAAGGAAAGTGAGGCAATTAATGAAAATATATTTCGGGATGAAAAATTTAAGAGAGTGGAGTCTGAAATTGGGGACTCCAAACAAGGAGAGGGGAGTAAGATTACCCTTAATGATGGTGTTGGTTTAGATGTTGAGAATGTGCTTATCAATGAGGATGTTGACGATTTAGAGGACACACCTACCATGTCAAGGGATCATGGGATCCCTATTTTTACGCCTCTAACACCTAGTCCTATTTTACCGGAACCTTTGGAGCTCCTTGTCCCAACACTTGAACCAACCATCATTCCAATGGCCGACCAATCAAAAGAAGGGGAGGGTCCAACACTTCATGGCATGAGCATAATGGGCACCTTTGTGCATGATTATTTTTCATTTTCTACATACCATGACTGTTTTTACCCCTATGTGCTTCAATGCTATATCTTAGAGTTCATCAAAGAGGTTGCCATTGTATATTCTCATTTTTGCACCAACTCTTTGAAAATCTCTAAGTTGGGGGTGTGGGATGATAGCCAATTCCCATTTCATGGCATTGGATGATTTACTCTCTCTAATTTGGATAGGAGTAGGAGTAGTTGTTTTATTTCTTTGTTTTACTTAGTTTGTTTCTGATTTTAAGTTGGTGGTGCCTTAAGCACCTCATTTTATTTTTCTCACCATGTATATGCATTTCATGCTTTGTTCTCATACATTGAGGACAATGCATCATTTTAAGTTGGGGGTGGGGTAGAGGTTTTGCCTCTATTTTGTTTGTTTTTGTTCATTTGTTTAGCAACCTATTAAAAAAAAAAATCATTTAACTTGTGAAAGTGCCTTTTGATATTGGAAGATAGAAATTTTTGCATGTATCTTTACTCATGATGATGTTGAATAATTTCTCATACCCAACATGTAGTGGGAGTTGCGGAATTCATACATTTGTAGAGGGGATTACATCATTGTGTACAATCATGCTTTACAACATAGTTTGTTACTAGTTTTTGTTTTTCCATCCTTACATTAGTGGAGATTATTACCTTGTGAGCTTTAGAGCATTTATCGCCTTTTGGAACGTTTACATTTAATCAAGGATAGTTTCTTCACCCTCACTTCATTCAATAGCTTCATTATGCTTGTTTTTGGTTCATGAGTTGAGTTTTGATCTTGTTATTGACACTTGTACTCTATGAAGTGTTTCGGTTGTACAACTTTGGATATCACTCTATGCCATTTTCTTCTTCATAGTCATAAGTTTCCTGTTACCGAACGGTTTATTTTCCCTTAACCCATGTTGATCTTCTACTTGAAAAAATAGAGGAAACTGATTTGGGGAGTTCAATGCATATGAGCATATTGAAATATGAAAGGTAGTTGTTGAATCTAAAGGGGGATGATAAAATGATGGAAACAAAAGAAGAAGTAAGGAAGAAAAAAAAAAAAAAAGAAGAAGAAGTAAGAAAAGAAAGAAAAAAAAAAAAAAGACGAAGAAGAAAAAAAAAAAGAAGAAAGAATAAAGTAAAGAAAAGAATGAAAGAGGAGTTCGAAAATTGAAAATATTTTAAGAGAAGAGTGAGAAGTGAAAAAAAAAAAAAAGAGTGTATTAAATGTTGAAAAGAGAGAGTTGTAGTTGTTTTGCATTCATCATTTCATGTCTTGATCACACATGATATGACTATTTACTTCATCTCTTTACCCTTACCTTTCACATCTTTTATATTACCCTCTTCACCTCTACATAGCATAGTTGATCCAAGTTGTGCTTGATTAAAGTTTTCAATAGAATATAAGCTTTATTTTGTCAATTTCTTTGAATCAATGCTTAACTTTGAACATTTTTTCATGGAGCTATGCTAATGTCGATACACTTCTATCTTTTCGGCTTTTGTAATTGGTATGCTCACTTATTTTGTCTTTTTACATTTACTTCATTGTTGGGCATATCATTGTGAGAACCAAGTGGAACTTTAATTGTGAGTGTATGCCTTGTGAGGATTGAATCAAAGCGTAAAAGGGGTGGATTTGCGTAAATGAGTTTCATTTGTGTTGTTTAGCATGATTCTCCACCCACACACATGAACCTCTCTTTTGTATGAGTTGTTGCATATTAATGCAAGTGTTGGAGTTTGGAGTGGCATCAATGTTAACTTGAGTATGATTATGCATTCATTTCTTATTCTTATCTTGATTTGTAATTTATAAAAGGATGATTGTGGGTATCATCACTGAAAACCCTCACAAGACACCACTCGTCCACTAAGGGTAACCTAGGGGTTTAAAGGCTTAATGCATAAGGTAAATGCATCTGTGACTCCTACGAAAGTGGAGATTATCCTTTATGTTTTTTTGAAATTTTTTGCTAGGGACTAGCAAAATGTAAGTTGGGGGTTGTGATTACACCGTAAAAGAGTAATTATTGGCCTTTAATTCGCACTTTATTAGAGTTAAATTATTGTTAATTACTTTATTTTAGTTGCATATATGTTTTATTATGTTTTTTTTGTGTGTTTTGTAGGTTATAGAGCTAATAATGGCAAATAGATACAAAGAATGATCAAGATGCATTCAAAGCAAACAAACCGGTAATGAAAATTCAGACCTGTCTTGGTATTTTAGCCATAACTTTTTCCTCCGATGTCCGATTGAGCTGATTTTTGCGTCATTGGAAAGAAGACTTCAAGCTCTACAACTTTACATCTCATGTGCATCGGCTGAATCAAACTCTAATATGGTCAAATAACACTTTAAAGTTTCTGCAGTCGAACAATGTGAATAGTACCCGTCCTAACGGTACTGTTTACCGTCCGAACGGTATTGTTCATGAACCGACTTCAAACGGGCGTCGAATGGACTGTCCGGACAGTATTCGAACGGTTACTGTTCATCCAGATTGTGTTTTTTTGCGTCTGAAGCGGAGTTTTTAGGGTTTTTTTGTAAAGTTTTTGAGTAGTGAGGTTTTTTTTAGCAAGGGGGCGGCGGGAGAAGCTCTCTAAGGTTAGCTTTTTTCATTTTTCTTTATTTTTAGCTTAGATTTAACTTTGTAATGTTAACGTAGGTATAAAACTTGTATTAGATTTAACTTTGTAATGTTAACGTAGGTATAAAACTTGTAGTTTTCTTCTATTGTATTGTATTTTCTTTCACTTTTTTGCATTTTCCTTTATTTTCTTCGTAACCAAACATCTTTAATATTCAAGTAAATTTTATATTTAAGTCTCTACATGCTTTCTTTACATTCCTACATATTTTTTTATGATGTATTCAAGTAGCTAGAATTTACATTGGGTTTAAATGTGAAAATCACCCAAATAATCCAAAGAATTCATTTGGAGGTATCTCATGAATTAATTGTCATATTTTCTTAGAATTTAAATTTCTAGTAATTAGATGTGGAATTTTAGAAAACTTAGATTATTGACTAAATTTGGAAATTTTTATCACCCAAATCAATGGTATTAATTTAGGACTCTTGATTAGAAAAATACTCCATAATTGCTAGAAATTCATTCCAAACAATTAATTGAAGATGCCTTAGAAAACCTAGGTTATTGACTATGTTTGGCTAATCAATGCACAAACCACAAATTTGGTATTGACTAAGTTGAATCAATGGTGTTAACCTTTGATTCCCCATTGAACATGTATCTAATTTCAATTGCTTGAGAATAATTGGTTTTCAAAGCTACATCCTCCGAATTAAACATGCTTAAATGTTGTGTTTGATTTGAGTTATAAACCCCATTGGAAACCTTGGATGAAATTGAGTGATTGGATCATTTGAGCCCAATTCCCTTTTAATTGCTTTAATTCTATTTTCGCTTTGCTTTACTTTAATTGTCTAGTGTTAATTGCTTTAATTTCCATAGCATTAGGTTAGTAATTCAAAACCATCATAAAAAATTCAAAACATTTTCGGTCCTTTTATTTTCCTTTTTATTTTAAATCAAATTCTCCTCTTTAATTGCAATTCGACCCTAGTTAGATTAGTGTGAGGTGAGTGCTAAAGCCTAAATTGGGCTAGGTCCCTTAGGAGAGAATGATACCGGATTACCGGTTTATACTTCATCGCGACCCCCGTACTCTTGCGGGGTGCTAACTCCATTTGTAGGAATACCGCATTACGAAGGCGAGTCAGCCATTCTTCTTCTGATGGGCATGTTTTAAAATTCGTATCAATCAACTGCAATTGATAAAATGCATGACGATGCATAAGGGCAGATTCAAGCATGAGATACGTTGAGTTCCATCTTGTAGGGACATCTTGTCTAACCTTTTTACTAAAATTTGAAGAGAGTTGAGAGATGCATTCGCTGGTGGAGGCAACAGTGGCCAGATCTTATGGTTCAAATCTTAGGGTTTTGGGGAAATGAGAGAGAGAGAGAGAGAGCTGCTAGGGATTTTGGGACAAATAGGGTTGGGGGTTTTCGTTTCAAAAGTGGGTTTGTTTAGATTTTTTTAATTGGGTGTTTAATGGGTCCATAATATCAACCCATTTAAGCCCACTTATAAATAAGTATTTTGAAAGTAGCCCAACAGTAGCCCTTTATTAAAATTATTGAACCCAAACCCATTTAACATGGACATAGTTGGGCGGATTAATGATTATCAGCTCACTTTGCCAGCCCTGGGATTTTGTAGAATCATAGCCAAACAATCTGAATTTTAGGATTAGACTGTCAAAGGAAACATTGTTTGATCGATAGTTAATAGACAACACAACCAATTTAAAGAAGTGTCAGCTCACACGGCAATATAATTCATAAAAATCTGTTGTAGACTTTTTTGAATTATATTGAGATGAATAAAGAGAGGAACTGGCTTCGGCCTATTAAGTACCCAAAATAAATAAATGAAGAGAGGAATACACAACTAAGAAGAGATGAAAAGAAGATTAAAGAATTCAATGCATGTTATGGCATTTGCTGTAATAGCTATCTGGGCTTTAGTTTTCAAGTTCCAATGTTTAATGGGAATGCCACGTTTATATATATACATATATATTTATCCCAAGGGGATACATCTTTCACTAGGAAACTTTAATAAACTCAACTTAAATCAACCAGCCTCTACCAGGCATCTATAACGACAAAGTCCAACTACCCCCAAATCAATTGTCCATTAATGAGCGTTATTGAATTATTCACTTATGCTCCACAACAACCAATCGAAAAGCATAAGATGTGGAAATGAAAGTAGTGGAATTGATTAAAAACTAGTAATCAAAAAGACAAATAGAATAATACATGATAAATACACATCTATAGATATGTATGTACACAATTATATATAATTATACACATATATATAGACAAATAAATTGACCGCAAGAAAATCACAACAATAGCAGCATAATGCAACATAAATGGAGAGCGACAGCGACAATGGTAGTGCTAGTGGAGGGCGACGACACTGATGGAGAGCAATGGCGGCAGTGGCAGTGCTAGTGGACGGCCGTAGTGGCGGCGTTGGTGGAGGCAGCAGTGGCCAGATCTTATGGTTCAAATCTTAGAGTTTTGGGGAAATGAGAGAGAGAGAGAGAGAGAGAGAGAGAGAGAGAGAGAGAGAGTAGTTAGGGATTTTAGGACAAACAGGGTTGGGGATTTCTGTTTCAAAAATGGGTTTGTTTAGATTTTTTTAATTGGGTGTTTAATGGGTCCATAATATCAACCCATTTAAGCCCACTTATAAACAAGTATTTTGAAAGTAGCTCAACAATAGCCCATTTATTAAAATTATTAAACCCAAACCCATTTAACATGGACATAGTTGGGCAGGTTAATGATTATGGGCTCACTTTGCCAGCCCTAGCCCATAGCAATTTCAAAGTGCAATAATTGGTCACTTGAGTAGTACTCTTCTATTGTGATCTACAAAATTATAATCCAAGTGAGTTCTATGGCATTTTGTACAATAAAGCAATGACTCCATAAAAACATTAGCATTGACATTACTCAAATCAGGTTAATGGTTGAGTCTTGGAACAAAATACAAAATTCCAAGGTTACGTGGGACATATAATTATAGATTAGTGTCCTCTCTTCTCCTTCAATGCAACACAAGATAAAGGCTGTCGGCTGTCCCATAGAGTGTGAGTCCACCTTCTTCCCAAATCAATTTTTTAGATGAGAAGGCATTTCTTCGAACACGTAAGAGCAGAATTTTTTTTTCCTTAAATGGGAACAATATTTGTGAGTTCCTTGTAAAAAAGCCTAGACAAATTTCACAAATCCTATTCCATGAGAACCATACCAAACAGAATAATTATTGTTGACTTTGCTTAAAACTTTTGTGTACCAATTTCAAAGTACCCATAATTTCAAGAGGAAACAGAACAAACACAAATCAAATCCAAATAACAAGATATATGGTCTCCTATCATAAATACAACTGTGAAACCTCGAGATGGGGCCAGACCGTGCAAAATCTGACGCGGTGATATATTGAATGCTAGAGAAATCCTTGACGTTGCATGCACAGTTTGCCATGAGGAACCTGGGTTGGAAATATATGAGATATGTTTTATTACCTTAGGTGGCCAACGTAAACAAAGAAATGATAAAAATATATATAATCTATTCTATTACCTATGGTGAGTAGCACACTGAGGAATGCTTGAATTGTTGGTCGTTGGTTTTGAAAAGAGACGATAGCTTTTGTTTTTACGATTGACATCAAGGATAGATAATGGTAACAAAAGCAGGCTCGGTTTGAAAAGTCGTAGCCGGTGGAAATGTCATTTGTTTTTTCATAAGGGGCATATGTGAAATACTTGGGCAAGCTTTGCTCTTTTAAAATAGTCGAGATTAACATAAAATCTTGTCATGTGAAGCCATGGATGGATCAAGACCCACTGATCTCAGACAAGTTATTTGGTCAGCATGTATTGGCTTTTTATGATAATATCGGACAATTTGACCAAAATATTGTAAACTTTCGACGAAAATGTCCTGAATGTTCTGCCATATTGGTGACTAGGCATGACCATGCCTACCGCACAAACATAATTGCGTATGTATTTCGTAATCGACATAATCGTGTATGCATTCCGTAATAAGTTTCCTTTAATTTTGGCCTCTATCGTGGGTTTTTGTCTACTACTACAAATAAAATTTGACTGTGTTAATAAAGTCAAAACACAGAAAAACATAAAAGGGGACATTGAGAGTGAATTTATTTTATGGGACATACTAATTTGTATTTTTACAACATATGCTAGACCCTTATTCTATATAGAATTAACATTGAAAATACAGTGATTCCACTCTAAAAGTATAATCTTTGTCCCTTAACTAAGTGTTTGATAGCCTCTATATGGGTATTAGTATAGATTTTTAGCAATAAACTGATCTAAAGTGTTTTTTATATATATTGTAGGTTTTTGGTGATAAAATGGTGGAAAAAGGGCTTAAAGAGAAGAAGACCGTCCGGACCGACCGTTCGGACAGTTAAACCGTTTGGACGGTGCGTTTGGACGGTGCGTTCGGACGGACAAATGACCGTTCGGTCGTCCCGTTCAGACGGGCGAATAACCATTCGGACGGTGCGACGGATATTGGAGTTCCAGAGTCTATATTTCCCGTCCAAAGCCGTTCTAGAGGCGATATTTTCTGTCCAAAACCATTCCAGAGTCGTCTTTTTCCGTTCGAAGAAATACAGAGCCGAGTTTCCTACTCCGAAGACCGTCCGAACGGTGAAATAACCGTTCGAACGGTTATGGCACCGTCCGGACGGTGCGTCCGGACGCATATCGGACATACTTTGGACGCACTTCAGACGGTGAGCACAGATTTGCCCTACAACCCAGCAGTCGAAGAAAAAACAGGGTTAAGTTAGATTTTAGGGTTTAGCTGTGCGTAGAGAGGGAAAATAGGGGAAAATCATGTATTTTGCTTAGATTTACTTTACTTTGTTGTATTTAGGGCTTTGGAAAGTATTCAAATAGATTTCTTGGGTTGATTTAATGTAATCTTTCACATTTTCTACATTTCAATAGATATTCACTTTTGATTTAAAGTCAAGATGTTGTCTCTACACTTTGGAAAGCTCTCAACCATGGATTCTTCAAGCTAAACTCATTATTTGGGAGCAAATGTGAAGATCTACCAAGGTATGCATGAAAAATGAAAGGGGAGTTCTTGAATCTTGTTGAATATCTATTTTGTTTATTTTTCTCTAATTATATTGGAATTAATTGTTGTAGGACTCTTAGATCTATAATCATAGTTAATAACATGTGATTTATTTCTAAAGAACCCATAAATTGTGATAAAACTTAATTCCAAAATAATTAGAGATCCTTAAAATTTCAAAGTTAAACTTTCCGAATCAAGGGCCTTTGGACAGTTCTTGATTTGAGTTAACCAAAACTCCTCTTTTCAAATTCCATGCTAGAATTGGTAGATTGGAACATTTGAATCCAAACCCCCTTTTTTAACCATGTTAAATCTCTACTTGTGCTCATTTGGAATTCCAGTTAAATTAAGAGTTAATTTAGTTATAAGTGTGGTTGTTGAAGTAGAATGTTCATAATTGTTAATTTACTTTAGCTAGAATCAAGTTGTAGGTTTCAATTTCAATTCAATTGTTTGCCTAGTTGCTAGTAAACCAAACCCTCAAACAGTAAAAGATTTTTGGTCAAATTTTAGCTAACATAGTAATCGATTTCACTTTTGGTTTGGGGTTGCAATTTGAATACATTTCTAAATTCTACTCGTTCCTATTGCTAAATTGGCATAGGTCTCATGGGAGAATACAATAGTGGGAGTATCCCACTTAAACTACAAGCACCTCCATTGCGGTGAGCGTGAAAGGGACGAATCAAGTTTTGGCGGCATTGGTGGGGACTTGAAGGAACGAGCAAAGTGCAAAAACGAAAAAAAAAAAAATTGCAAATCATAAAAACAAGGTGGGAATTGATCACCCACCTACAAGGGAAGCATTCATGGCTTCGGGCCCAGGTAATTTCTTCAAACTCAATGTGGATACTATGTTAGGATTTTTCTTTCTTTCTTTTCAATAGTTTCTTTTGTTTGATTAACTAGTAGCATTGCATGTTGTTAGGAGCATTAGAGGAGTTAGGTTAGTGTGTGCTTTATTTGCTAATTGGTGGTATTTTAGCACGTGGAGTAGGAGATTGGAGTTGAAAAGTTGTTGTTCGGTAAAGAGAAAAAGCCGTTGTCCGACATACATATATTGTTTGTGTATGATGTGTTGACTAGGATTGAGGCATACTATTTGCGCATTACATTTGCATGTCCCATTGGGCACGAATTGACAATAGACGCCTTTTACTAGTTGATCCACCATCACCGGCTAACACAACTTCTCCCGAAATTTCATTAGTGGTCGACCTTGGTGCACCTCCTATGGATGACCCAAATCCAGCAGTTAGGCTTCCTAATGATGCTCCACCCAATCCAAATATCTTACCAAACCCACCGATGGGTGGATTGCCACAACACCCATCTTTACATCCGGCCCACAGTTTAGGGGGTGAGAACATGGAAAATGCGAGCAACCATGGTGACATGGGGGCTCCCCAATTCCGAATGAGGGATTTCTTAAACCCACCACGGCAAGCACCAAGTTCTTGCCTTGTTATTCCGCCCCACTATACTGCTTTGAACATAAGGCCGGGCATGATGCAATTGCTTCCTCAATTCCACGGAGTTGATTCGGAAAGGCCTTATGCCTTCATCAAGGAATTTGAGGATGCATGCTCATTAGTGATGGACAACTTGTGTCCACGAGAAAATTTTTTTCTTAAAATCTTTCCATTTTGTTTAAAGGACACTGCCAAGACGTGATTCAATTCTTTGAGACCACTTTCCATCCACTCTTGGCAAACCCTTCAAGGAGAGTTTTTGAAAAAAAAATTTCTGGAAAATAGAACGGAGGCGCTTAAACGCCAAATCTCACAATTTTCTCCAATGTTGGGAGAATCATTTTTTCAGTGTTGGGAGCGGTTTAAAGAGCTTTTAGTTTCTTGTCCACACCATGACTTTACCGAATGGCACATTATCAACATCTTTTACCCTTCGTTAACGCCCCAACTCAAGCAATTTGTTGAGACTATGTGCGCAGGAACATTTATGGATAAGCAACCTCATGAAGCTTATTCATACTTTGATTACCTAGCTAATTTGGCTCGCAATTGGGCAACTACTGGGACCCAAAATCCCGAAGGTAGACCAAACACGCAAGGGGCGAAATATCAATTGAAAGAAGTTGATGATATGAATGCTAGGCTTGCCACAATGGCAAGAAAATTAGAGGCTCTAGAGTTTTAAGAATGTAAGTTCGGTGGGGAGTGAAGAGCCCAAGGGAATGTGTTGTGCGGTTTGTGAGACCAAAGAGCATGACACCACGTCATGCCCGGTTATCTTGGGGATTAAGGAAGCCTTGCATGGCTAAGCCAATGCTATTAGGCAATACAATTGAGGAGGGGAAAACCCCTACTCCAATACTTACAACCCGGGATGGAGGGATCATCCTAACTTTGGATGGCGCAATGAGGGGACTTCAAATCCCCAAGCTTATCAAGGAGGGTATAATAACCCTCAATCTTATCAAGCCCCTCCTTCACAATCGCACCCACAACATTACCAACCTCCACCAGTCACATCATTTCCTACCCAACTTAAACCATTCCAACCTCCACCTCAAGCTCAACCTAACACATACCACCCCCCACATCGAAAGCCGTTGGAGGATACTCTCTAACAATTCATCCAAACCCAAGGGGGGGTAAATTAACGGGTCGACAAAACTTTAGATGACATCAAGAGTCAATTAACTCTTCTTACTCAAGCGTTGACCCTTACTGAGAAGGGTAAGTTACCTGCACAACCTCAACCCAATCCTTCTAGGCAAGTCCATTCCACCAAAACCTTGGCCCAACCATCAACTAGCCATGAGAATGTTTCAGCTATTACCACTTTGAGGAGTGGTAAAGACATTGACAAGACCATCTTTCCTAGGGACCCTAAGGGTGGGGTAAAAGTGTCTAAGGTAGATGAGGGGTCGGTCGTTAATGAGGAAGAGTTTAGAAAAGGAAAAAGGGTTGAGAGAGTACCAAGTGAGAAAGAGGAGGTGAGTGAGAAAGAAACAAATGAGAGAGAAAAGAAGGAGGAAGGGAATTGTGAGAAGAAAGAGCCGAGTGGGTCCATGCCCAATGGTGAGGAAGTTTTGAGAGAGGAACGTGAGATCTTGGCTCACGCTCCATTTCCTCACCGGTTAGTTAAACCCAAGAATCAATTAAGTTCGGAGATTTATGAGACTTTCAAGCAAGTCAAAATAAATCTACCACTTCTTGAAACCATTAAACAAGTTCCCTCTTATGCTAAATTCCTTAAGGATTTATGTACTGTTAAAAGGAGATTAAATGTGAGGGAGAACGCTTTTCTTGCTAAGGATGTCCATTCCATTGTCCAAGTCAAAACCCTACCAAAGTACAAAGATCCCGACTGTCCTACCGTGACTTGTGTCATAAGAGACCATAGGATAGAGGGGTGCCTTCTAGATTTGGGGTTGAGTGTGAATCTATTGTCGTACTCGGTGTACGAGCAATTGGGCTAGGTGAATTGAAACCTACGAGGATTACACTCCAGTTGGCGGACCGATCGATCAAAGCCCCTAGGGGAATAGTTAAGGATGTCTTAGTGAAAGCTAATAAGTTTTATTACCCGGCCGATTTTGTGGTCTTAGATACTCACCAGGTTGTAGATTCCCATGCCCGGAACCACATTCCTATCATTTTGGGGCGACCCTTCTTAGCCACATGTGACGCCATCATCTATGTCTGGGGGGGTATTTTAAAATTTTCCTTTGGGAACATGTCCGTTGAACTTAATATGTTTAACGCGGGAAAACAACCGAGGGATTTAGAGGACGTCCGGGAGGTGAATCTTATTGATTCGATAATGCAAGAGCACTTCGAGAGACAAATGGTAGAAGACCCTTTGGAGAGAATGTTGACATTGAGTGAGGGTCTAGATTGCTTGGGAGATGAGGAAGAGGGAGATGTTTTTAATGAGGGTAGTAGTCTAAAGGTGTGTCCTATCATGGCGGTGGGTCAATGGACCCCCACTTTTGAACATTTGACCCCTAACCCTACCAAGCCCCAACCATCCGAACTAGAGGCTCCTACATCCAATAGGAAGCCTTTGCCTTCTACCCTTAAATATGTCTTTTTGGATAAAGGTGAATCTTATCCCGTAGTGATATCTTCATCACTTACGGAGGCTCAAGAAAAGAGCTTGTTGGAGGTGCTCAAAAAGCACCGAAAAGCCATAGGTTGGACAATTGCCGATTTGCACGGCATTAGCCCTTTAGTATGCACTCATCGCATATATTTTGAGGAAGGGGCTAAGCCGGTGCACCAAATGCAACGCCGATTAAACCCAACTGTGAAGGAAGTTGTGAGGGGTGAGGTGTAAAAACTTCTTGATGTGGTTATTATATACCCAATTGCCAACTCTAAATGGATGACTCCCACCCAAGTTGTCCCCAAAAAGTCCGGAGTGACGGTAGTTGAAAATGCGAATAATGAATTAATACCTACCCGCATCCAAAGCGAGTGGCGTATGTGTATAGACTACCGTCGTTTGAATGCCGTAACTACCAAGGATCATTTTCCCCTTCCCTTCCTTGACCAAGTCTTGGAGCGGGTAGCGGGACAGGCCTACTATTGTTTTCTTAATGGTTACTCCGGATATTATCAATTGGCAATCGCCATGGAAGACCAAGCTAAAACCACATTCACATACCCCTTTGGCACATTTGCTTACAAGCGAATGCCCTTTGGGTTATGCAATACTCCCGCCACTTTTCAGAGATGCATGATAAGTATTTTTAGTAATATGGTGGAGCGAATTTTAGAGGTCTTTATAGATGATTTTTCCGTATATGGGGACAACTTTGCTCAATATCTTCAAAACTTAGAGTCGGTACTAAACCGTTGTGAGGAGAGCAATCTTGTGTTGAATTGGGAGAAGTGTCACTTTATGGTGACACATGGTATAGTCTTAGGCCACATCATCTCCGGGAGGGGCATTGAGGTAAATCCCGCTAAGGTCGAGCTTATTCAAAAGCTACCCTCCCCTAGGAACGTGAGAGATGTGAGATCTTTTCTTGGGCATGCCGGTTTTTACCGGCGCTTCATTCAATCCTTTAGTTCCATTTCTAGGCCCTTATGTGCCCTCTTGGCAAAAGACGTTCCATTTGAGTGGACTCCGTCTTGTCAGCTACCTTTTGATAAGTTGAAAAAATATTTGACTACGGTTCCCATAATCCGGCCTCCAGATTGGAGCCTACCCTTTGAATTAATGTGTGATGCTAGCGACTTTGCTGTGGGGGCCGTGTTGGGCCAACGAAATGAGAGGAAACCTCATGTGCTCCATTATGCAAGCAAAACTTTGAATGAAGCCTAAATAAATTATACCACCACCGAGAAAGAACTTTTGGCTATTGTATTTGCTTTGGACAAGTTTTGCTCTTATTTAGTGGGGTCTCATGTGATTGTTTTCACCGACCACGCTGCACTCAAATACCTATTGTCCAAACAAGACGCAAAGCCTCGATTAATTAGGTGGATTCTCCTTCTTTAAGAGTTTGATCTTGAAATTAGGGATAAAAAGGGGGTGAAAAACGTTGTCGCTGATCATTTGTCCCACCTCCCTTTTGAGCACCCTACCAAAGATGACTCTCCTATTTGCGAGACCTTCCTCGACGAGCAACTCATGTCTTACAATGCCTTGAATCAAGCCTTAACTCCTTAGTACGCCAATGTGGCCAACTATTTGGCCACAAAAGCCATTCCTTCTCATTGGTCCGTATTGGACAAGAGACGATTCTTTAGGCTAGTAAGACAATTCTTTTGGGACGAGTCGTATTTGTTCAAATATTGCTCGGATCAAGTTGTACGGCGATGTGTGCCGGATGAGGAATTTGAAAGTGTAATGAAATTTTGCTATTCTTATGCATGTGGGGGCCATTTCTCTTCGAAGAAAACAGTGGCAAAAATTTTTGCAAAGTGGACTCTATTGGCCGACTATGTTTAAAGATGTGCATTCATTTTTTGTGGCATGTGATAGATGTCAAAGGCTTGGAAGCCTTTCTAGGAAACACATAATGCCCTTTAACCCTATCCTTGTTTTGGAGGTTTTTAATTGTTGGGGTATAGACTTCATGGGTTCATTTCCTAGTTCTTTTGGGTATCTTTATATCTTAGTGGCTATAAACTATGTTTCCAAATGGGTAGATGCAATACCGGCACGAACCAATGACCACCAAATTGTGGTCAAATTTTTCAAAGAATACATTTTTTCCTGGTTTCGTATGCCTCGAGCCATCATCAGTGATAGTGGTTCCCATTTATGTAATAAGCCATTAGGGATACTCATGAGAAAATACGACATTATTCACAAAGTCGGTTTGCCATACCATCCCCAAACATAAGGCTAAGTCGAATTAGTCAACCGTGAAATCAAGACAATCTTGGAAAAGACGGTTAATCCGTCTCGAAAGGATTGGTCTTTGCGCTTAATTGATGCATTGTGGGCCTATCGAACGGCCTACAAAACCATTCTAGGTGCCTCTCCGTACCGTCTTGTGTATGGAAAAGCATGTCACCTCCCGGTTGAGGTTGAACATGAGGCATATTGGGCTATTCGGCAACATAATGAGGGGTTGGGCGAAACCGGCAACCACCGGAAGCTCCAATTGAATGAGCTAGATGAAATAAGAAATGATGCGTATGAAAATGCAAAAATTTCAAAGACTAAAATGAAAGTCCGTGATGACCAACACATTCATCGCAAATCTTTTCATGTTGGTCAAAAAGTTCTTCTCTACAATTCCCGGTTGCATCTCTTTCTGGGAAAGTTACGGAGTAAATGGTCCGGCCCCTACGAAGTTAGGGAAATCTTTCCCTATGGTGCTATTGAGGTGCAAAATCTTAAGAATGGCACACCTTTCAAGATCAATGGGCAAAGGTTAAAGCCTTACTTTGAGCCCTTTCGAGGCGAGGTAGATTGTGTGGATCTCATTAATCCACCAATCTTGGCTTGATGATTGTCCCCTATGTGCTCCCACCCTCCCGTGTTGATGTCCCGGTCTCTTTCGTGTTAGTATTGCTTTGAGGACAATGCAACCTCTTAAGTGGGGGGTGGGGCGAGCTTGTTTTGCACTCGGGTTTTTGTGTAAAGTTGTATAGGTTGTTCTGTTTTCTTTTATTTATTTTGCAGTTTTTGTTGTTAATTTAGTTTTTGTTTAGTCTATTGAGTTTTTTGGGTTTTCCAGTGTATAAATCGAATTTTTGGGATTTACCGTTCGGACGGTGCGTCCGAACACGTTCATCCGTTTGGACAGTGCGTTCGAACACGTTTGTCCGTTCGGACGGTGCATCCGAACGCTTGTTTTACCGTTCGGAAGGTGAATTCGAACAACCCATTTTGTAATTATTTCCCGTTCGGACAGTATCCAAACCCGCGTTAATCGAACTGTTCGGACGGATTTTTGACCGTTTGGACGGTTATTACCCGTTCGAGCGGTGCGTCCGGACGGTATCCAATCGCGCGTCGAACGCTTGGCATCCCCTATAAATAAGCAGTGTCCGTATTGAGTTCAGACTCACTACAGACGCTATACGGGGAGTTTTTGAATGTTTTAAGAGTTCCTGGACGATAGCGGAGCCCTGCCAGAGCCCGAGCACGCACCCTTGACTCCTCCACCCTTTGTTTCACGTTTCCCTAGGTATTCCTGCATCCTTCCTCGTATATTTTATTCTTTACCTAGGAGACTTTATAGGGTTTTTAGATAGTTATGGCATGCAGAGGGGCCCCAGGTGTTTTTCCGGCTGGCGCAGCTGGTGCTGAGCCAGCCCCAGCCTATGATGTCGCTCGTTTTGTGTCGGAGGATGCTTTCAAGGCATTCTCCCAGACTTGGATTAAGAGGGGTGTAGTGATTGAGCACCAAATGGACCTAAAGCAGTTTAAGGGTCCTGGTTTTTTGTGGGCTGAGGCCTTTGAGGCCCGGGGTTGGGTCCCTCTCACTACCTTCGAGGGAGATGCCATATTTGTCTTACTCGCCGAGTTTATGGCGAACGTGACAGCCTGTTGTGTTACCCCAGGACACAAGCAGATCACGTCCTGGGTTAGGGGGTTTGACATTGGGATCACCCCCGCCACTTTTGTAGAGGTGTATGGGCTGCCTAGGGTGGCAGACCTTCAATATAGTTTCCCATCTAGGGGGGCCCTGGATGACTTCAGTATTGTTTCCGACGAGGTTTGCCTCCTAGGCACTGATTGGGGTTTGCGTCGGCAGGTGCCGGTCAGCTCATTGCTTCCGATCTACGCCCCCTTGTATATTTTTTATTGTCAGTCCGTTTACCCCATTGCTAGGCATTCTGAGGTTAAGAGGGGTAGGGCTAGTCTTTTGTGGGCTATTGGGGCGGGTAGGTCCATAGATCTTCCGTTATTTCAGTTTGGAGCCCTAGTGGAGGAGTGTACGCACCTGCGTGCTTAGGGATCTATCCATTTCGCAGTCCTTTTGACACGAGTGATCGAGGTTGCTTTCGGGGCCTCTGCTATTGGACTTCCTCGTCTCCCGCAGTCGAGGGAGCCCATTGGTAGATCCACCATTCAGTGGGGATTGAGATCTCATAGACTGCAGCAGCAGCAGGAGCAGGAGCAATTCCAGCCACAGCCACAACCACAGCCACAGCAGCCACAGCAGCAGCAGTAGCCGGGACTTGCTGAGCCGGATCTTGCTGAGCCGGACCAGTACGACCCCGATATTCATCAACATCAGCAGTAGTAGCACTTTCAGTTGCCACCGATGCCCGATCCGACATTACAGATGCTTGAGCAGATGCAGCAGACCTTAGATATGTTAGCTGTGGGATCAGCACAGCAGTCTGCTGACATTGCTAGGCTGGAGGCTGCCCATGCAGCTCATTTTGCAGCACTTGAGGGCCAGATCCGAGCTTAGTCTGAGCAGAGTACTGTATTCCAGGGCCTGATCCGAGCCCAGCCTGAGCAGATTACCACACTTCAGGGTCAGACTCGAGGCTAGACCAGGATCATAGATGAGCTTTTTGTTGAGGTCTAGGCCCTTAGGTCTGCTGTTGCACCGCTTCCAGATGACAATGGAGATGATTGATAGTTTAGGATTGTGATGCATTTTTGTACACACATAGCATATCATTGCATCAGATTTTGTACATTGTTTTGACATAGTGTATATTGTTTTGATATAGTGGATTATATTTTGAGATTTCTTTACTATACATCATTTACTTTTGTATCCCCTTGTTCTTTATTTTGTATTGTTGGATGTTTTAGCTACAGGTGTTCACAGATTTTGGTTTATGTTACTCGCCTGCACCATTTTGATGGGGATTTTGGTAGTGTATGGTATCAGTTTCAGTCTTCATTTTTCTCACGCATCTAGTTACATCTCTTATAATGCATGTTTAGCTAGCTTTTGCAATTGATGCGTTGACTAATTTTTGATGCACTAAAACATTGTTTTTGACATTAAAACCCGACTTAGATTGAGATGGACTCGTTTCTTTACTTTTAACTCCATGGAGAGTGCTTGATTCATGCATTGGTAGTAAGTTATACACCGTTCACATGAGTTATGCTTTACAACATATTTTTGTTACTCTACATTGCATTTTCGTCCATACTTAGTGGAGATTATCACCTTGTGAGTTTTAGAGCATTTACCGTCTTTTTGAGAGTCTACATTTACTCCAGGATTAATCTTTCATCCTCATTTCTCTTGAATAACTTCTTTATGCTTGCTTTTAGTTCATAAGATGAGTTCTGATCTTGACATTGATACTTTTACTATGTGGAATATTATAATTTGGCATCTTTATGTAATTCTAAGCCCATTTCTTTCTTGATAGCCATTATCCTTTTTGTCTTTCACCATATAACCCATTTATCATTTCATTTTTCACCAACTTCTTTCTCGAAAGATATCATTGAAATTTTTGTATTTCATATCCTTATTCTTTACTATGTTGGGAAGCAAAGATATAAAAAAAAAGAAGAAGAAGAAGAGTAAGAGAAAAGAAAAAGAAGTGGGTATATGATATATATTAATATATATATATATATATATAAGAAGAAGAAGAAGTTTTGAACATAAAGCAAAGTGGCATCGAAGTTATAAAGAAGGAGTTTTAAAAAAAAATGTGTTTATTGTTCGGATCTTTGGGTATATAACAAGGGAGTTGGATATGATATCTTTCCATCACCTCATTGATATGTGATGTGTTTTGTATTTATCTCTCATCATTCCTACTTTACCTCTTCGCCTTCCAAATCACTTAATCGATCCAAAGATGCTTCATTATAATTTTCATTAGAGTAAAAGTTTTATCTTGTCAATTCTTTGAATCATTGTGCATTTATAAACATTCTTTCAGGAAGTTATACCAAAGGCGATACACATACATATTGTCCGGTTGTTTATTTTGGATATGTTCACTTGTTTTGCCTTGTACATTTACTCTATTGTTGAACATATCATTATGTGAACTTTGTGGGTCTTTCATTCCGAGTGTATGCCCGGTGAGGATTGAATCAAAACTTTGTGGTTCGAAAATGCATAATTGAGTTCCTTATATGTAGCTTAGCATTGGCTTATCAAGCACACGCGCACAAACTTCTCTAGTATATGAATTTTTGCATAAACTCCTACATGTGTTTGAGGTTTGAGATGCGTCCATTGATATCTTGAGTGGGTTGTGCATATTTTATTTCTTTTATCGTCTTTAATTATTTTCTTTCTATAATACATTTTTTGCTAGGGACTAGCAAAAGCTAAGTTGGGAGGGTGTTGATTCCACTCTAAAAGTGTAATCTTTGTCCCTTAACTAAGTGTTTGATAGCCTCTATATGGGTATTAGTATAGATTTTTAGCAATAAATTGATCTAAAGTGTTTTTTTTATATGTATTATAGGTTTTTGGTGATAAAATGGTGGAAAAAGGGCTTAAAGAGAAGAAGACCGTCCAAACGAACCGTTCGGACGGTTAAACCGTTCGGACGGACAAATGACCGTTCGAATGCCCTGTTCAGACGAGCGAATTACCGTTTGGACGGTGCGATAGATATTGGAGTTCTAGAGTCTATATTTCCCGTCCAAAGCCGTTCCAGAGGCGATATTTTCAATCCAAAGCCGTTCCAGAGTTATCTTTTTCCATTCGAAGAAATACAGAGCTGAGTTTTCTTATCCGAAGACTGTCCGAACGGTGAAATAACCGTCCGAACTGTTATGGACGGTGCGTCCGGACGCATATCGGACGTACTTTGGACGCACTTCGGACGGTGAGTGCAGATTTGCCCTACAACCCAGCAGTCGAAGAAAAAACAGGGTTAAGTTAGATTTTAGGGTTTTAGCTGCGGGTAGAGAGGGAAAATAGGGAAAAATCATGTATTTTGCTTAGATTTACTGTACTTTGTTGTATTTAAGGCTTTGGGAAGTATTCAGATAGATTTCTTAGGTTGATTTAGTGTAATCTTTCACATTTTCTACATTTCAATATATATTCACTTTTGATTTAAAGTTAAGATGTTGTCTCTACACTTTGGAAAGCTCTCAACCATGGATTCTTCAAGCTAAACTCATTATTTGGGAGCAAATGTGAAGATCTACCAAGGTATGCATGGAAAATGAAAGGGGAGTTCTTGAATCTTGTTGAATATCTATTTTGCTTATTTTTCTCTAATTATATTGGAATTAATTGTTGTAGGACTCTTAGATCTATAATCATAGTTAATAACATGTGATTTATTTTTAAAGAACCCATAAATTGTGATAAAACTTAATTCTAAAATAATTAGAGATCCTTAAAATTTCAAAGTTAAACTTTCCGAATCAACGGCCTTTGGACGGTTCTTGATTTGAGTTAACCAAAACTCCTCTTTTCAAATTCCATGCTAGAATTGGTAGATTGGAATATTTGAACCCAAACCCTCTTTTTTTAACCAAGTTAAATTTCTACTTGTGTTCATTTGGAATTCCGGTTAAAGTAAGAGTTAATTTAGTTATAAGTGTGGTTGTTGAAGTAGAATGTTCATAATTGTCAATTTACTTTAGCTAGAATCAAGTTGTAGGTTTCAATTTCAATTCAATTGTTTGCTTAGTTGCTAGTAAACTAAACCCTCAAACACTAAAAAATTTTTGAGCAAATTTTAGTTAACATAGCAATCGATTTCACTCTTGGTTTGCGGTTGTAATTTGAATACATTTCTAAACTCTACTCATTCCTATTGTTAAATTGGCACAGGTCTCATGGGAGAACACGATAGTGGGAGTACCTCACTTAAATTACAAGCACCTCCATCGCGGTGAGCGTGTAAAGGACAAGTGATACAGCCATATTGATGATTAAACAATTCTGAGGAGTTCAATCATCTTTAAATAATGGAAGGGTAGTTTTCATTCTTGTAGTCACTCCAGAGCTGATTGTAAGACATCTCTAATTGTTATACTTAGCCTTGTAGTCACTCCAGAGCTGATCAACATTCATGTCCAACAGCTCAACGAAGTAATTGTCACTGTAACAGTTCTCATCTTCTTGTTGAGTTATGCCACAAACCCATTTCTAAGACTGTTACAATAGTCCAGAAACCAGGCTGTGACACTGTAACCTTGGTCCCAACGGTCGCCCTGCCCCGGTTGCACCTAGTAACTTGGCTGAAACCCAGCTTTCAACACCACAAAATCAGCAATCCCTTCGACCAGTCCTCCTGGAGCCTGGCCATTCCCATTCCACTGCCACCAGTGTGTCACCTCATGATGTAGAACTCCGGTGATCTCTCTTCTAACGTCTCCATTGTAGCCATCTATATAATTCACACTAACGCGAATATGATCGTTGCTAGTGTCGGCGATTCCATCGAATGTCTCAACGGACATGCTAATTTTTGGTGTGGTCCTTCTCTCTGCCTCGGAGTTTTGCTGCAAGAGCCTCCTTATGAATTCCGTGGCGATTTCAAGTGTTTGCTTGCTGTATTCGAGCCCGATTTCGTTTGTGAACCGGATTCCTCCGGGGGTGTTTGGTACATTGTTCGCAGCGCTGTATTCTACTGCATGGATTCCTTGCAGGGCTGCTAGAATCGCTAGAAAAGAAAGGAAGAACCTCATATTAGCCATTGTTGCCTTCTCTCTTGTTTTTTTTGGTTGTAGGCTCAGTTTACACAATAAGCCTGTTATTGCAGCATCGTTTATATAGAGATCGGGTGAACTAAGATGACGAGGAAAGGTGGACCAAGTCTTCACGCTCTTATAAGAAATTAAACTGGTCATGGGAATTCGGTGAGGCCAGGTACGGACGGAGATATTTCATTCAGTACTTCTTCCCGTTGCCGGTAGGGTTGATAAGTGTTTGGTACAGTTTGCACACAATTACCGGAGGACTTTTCATGCAGTCAAAAGGCAACTGCACACACCAAAGGACTTCTCATCCGAGTTTTCACTTTGATTTGATGAGTTGGGAGGATGATCAATGCTTCCCAACGTTTCATGTATGCAAGATTTAAAAATAAATAAATAAATAAACCAAGTCTCATATTCTTAGGAATTTGAGTTACTTTATCCACTGATGAAAAATATTTGTAACAGTAATGTTATATAAATAAAAAATTTATATTAAATTTTCATATAAAATGGCATGTTTAAATGAAAGTGTTTTACTTTTTAACAAAACGATATTTAATTATGAAATTACTATTATCATATTACTCTAATGTAAGATTATGTACAAAAATTTTATAAAAATAACAATTTCCAATTTGTAAAGGTCCATGTAGATGATATTGGTAGGATAAGTCTTTCATCCATCTTGCCCGATCATAAATGTCGTTTGTATGGCCACGGGACTTACGGGTGGCATGGAACTGTACCTAAATTTTGTCTTTGATGTTGGGGAAAATTTAGAAAATAAAAAACAAAAATCAGGAAAAACTGGTGCACCTGTATGTTTACTTTGACACATTTATGGTGGAAGGCTCTATGGCAAAGTCGAGTCGAGCAGAGTAGTTGGTTGTTCAAATTTAATTTAAAAATTTTAAACAAATTTAAAATTGTGTTCAAGTTTATCTTGTTTAACTCTTGAATAGATCTCAAATGAGTCTTAATTGAGCCGAACTCAAGTAATTTAAATATTTTAATGTATTATTATTTATTGAGTCAAGTTCAAAAAATTAACGAACTTTAAAATATATTTAAATTTAATTTATTTATATAATTAATTAATTTTGAACGATCTTTTAACGAATTAAATACGAGCCTACTTTGAATAACTTGATTCTTTTTATAACTCTAGTTGGAGTCTCGTTTTTCAGTCCAACCTAACATCCAAAATTTTGCTGTGGCAATTGAGGGACAAAAAAAACATAGATAGATAAGGCGGCCAAGACCTTGACTTTTACTTTAGGCTATGTTTTCTGTGACGGTGTGACCGTCACCCAAAATTTTGCGGTTGCCAAACTAGGCCTCTAGAAATAGTTTAGTCAAAGGTTCAGAATTTCCTGGTCGGCTGAACAAGTCAGGGGACACCAAGGTTGAGAAATCTTATCACATTTTCTTCTCAAATTTAAGAAAATGTCCGGCTGTAATAGAAAATCATCAGCAAATTGATTCGAAGTCTTGGATGTAAAATGTGCTACTTCAAAAAAGTTTATGAGAAAAATACTATTGCATCTTGGTTTTTCATTTCTGTACTTTTTTGTCGTCAATTACAGCACGTGAAACAATAGAAAAGATAAGACCACACCAAAAATATCTCATATAGTTCATTTTGATTGCATGTATTGTCTTTGCATGATAATATCAGACATTTGATAGAAACATTGTAAAATTTGGATGAAAATGTCCTAAATTGTTGATTAAACTCTTACGAGAAATTCAATCATCTCATCAGTTTTAATAAATGGCGGGCACTAGAATGCAATAAATGGCGGGCACTGATCATCAGTTTTACATAATCTAAGAGTTTAATTTTGATACACTGATCGTGTAGAATTTTTTTACACAAGCGGGCACTAGAATGCAATATATGTTCATAAGCCTTTCTTGTTTATGTTGTATTCAAATTTTAAAAGACATATATCATACTCTGGTACTCTCCTTGTGTAAAAAATTTTTAAACTGTTAGTACATCAAAGCTAAACTTATTTACTAAATATAACAAGAGTTCTTTCTTTCCTTTGTTTCTTTGTGGCACTAAAGTTTTGTTGGTGATTATTCCAATTGTTAAGTTATTGGGTTCGTTAAAAACATGACAATTAAAAGAAAACTTTTTCATTATCGTAATATTGTAACTGAAATGAATCATAGTTGTGCTTGAAGATGAGTTCTAACGGTTGATCTTAGGCTATCCTTCGCCAAGATAACCATCAGATGTATAATTGAGGCAACTGCAGCTAATTAAAAGAACACAAAAGCATCCAAAAGCAAGTTAAATAACTTATAATTTTCCCTTTACGAGAGTGATCTTGATGATACTCTCTCTCTTTTATTTAGACAATTGATTGACTATTAAAAACAGAAAATCAATTGTACAATACTTTCAGTGCTTATTCATATATATATATATATATCATATGTTCATTGCATAACACTCCTAGCTGTTATATTTGGCCTTGTAGTCACTCCAGAGCTGATCAACAGGCTTGCCCAGCAGCTCAACGAAGAAGTTGTCACTATAACCACTTCTCATCTTCTTGTTAAGTTCTGCCACAAACCCATTACTCAAACTGTTACAATAGTCTAGAAATCGGGCTGTGACATCGTAACCTTGGTCCCACCGGTCGCCCTGCCCCGGCTGCACCCAATGACTCGGCGCAAGATCAGCCCTCAACCTCACAAAATCAGCAATCCCTTCAATCAATCCTCCTGGAGCCGGCTGGCCATTCCCATTCCACTGCCAAATGTGCGTCATCTCGTGATATAGCACTCCGGTTATCTCTCTTCTAACATCGCCGGAGTAACCTTGTATATAATTCGCGCTAACGTGAATCTCGTTGTTGATAGCGTAGGCGACTCCACCCATGTCGTCGATGAACAAGCTCACTTGTGGCACGTTCTTTCTGTCTGCCTCTGAGTTCTGCTGGAAGATCCTCCATATGAAATCCGAGGCCGCGATTAGTGTTTGCTTGCTGTATTCGAGCCCGATTTCGTTTGTGAATCGGATTCCTCCAGGGGTTGTTGCTGCGTTGTTAGTGACAGTGTATTCGACTGCATGGGTTGCTTGCAGGGCTACTAGAATCACTAGAAAACAAAAGAAGAAAAATCTCATGATATTAGCCATTGAGAGACTCTCTATTTGCTTCTTTTTCTGTTTTTATTGTGGTACTAGAAGCCTGTTATTGCAACATCATTTATAGAGTGTGGCCTATGATCAGCAGTAGATGTGGACCGATTATTTAAGATAAGAAATTAAATGGGTCAAGAATTAGGTAAGGAACTCAGTCCGAAATTTGGTCAAATTTTTGAGTTCACTCAGTTAAACTCGTGAATTGACCAGGCCGATTGACTTTTATTGGGAAAAAGCCAAGACTTTGCATAGCAGAGGGATTGAACCAGCAACCTAAAGATAGGAAGAGCGTTGTCAGTGCCTCAAACGCTTTCTTTGATAATATATTTGCTGTTTTTATTATCAATAGGAAACTATACAGCATAACAATGCGAATCCATTATATTTTCATATTTTACCATGATGAAGCTAGTTACAAGAGAGTTAATACATAAAAAAAAACCTTTAAAATTATTTAAATTATGACATAAACATATGTTTTTATGTCTATAAATATATATATATATAGGCGCTCCCGCTCTCAAGGTATTTTAATAGAAGGTGCTCTCGCGCACCTACATCCGCTCGAAGAATTGGTGACTTAGGCTGGAAGGATTATAAGTGCTACCCGCAATGGCATGAATTTAAAAAACAAACCTTCTAATTTGCCCATTCTATTGATCATGTGTCCTAGTTTAGGAGTGGTGCCTGAACTGAAAATTTGTGTAACAACTATCCTTTTTCTTTTGTTTCATTTTTCATATTTTATGACCGGATGTTCGGACTAACTTATGCACACTTCTATTAATTTTAAAATCTTTGCAGTTTTTCATTTTGTACAAATCAAGTAATTACCGATTCAAAGACTTTGGAGTAGTCCCAAAAAGTAAATATCACTAAAAAAGTTTTAAACTTAAAATCTTGGAATAAGCAAGCTTATAAGTCTCAGGCCACCAAAAAATTTTCGGGTTGTGTAACTTCTATCTACTGTTGAGAAAAAGTTATATACAGTTCTATGCATGCATGCAAGTGGTGTTAATGGTCAATACTACTAGTCTGGTGGCCATCGGAGTTACAGGTGGCATGTAAATTGTTATCGTAACTAAAGTTTTGCCTTTGATGTTGGTGAAAATTTGAAGGAAAAAAAAAAGGAAACAAAAAACATGAAAAACTGGTGCAACCGTATGTCTACTTTGACACATTCCTGGTGGAAGGCTCCCATAGCGAAGACCTTGACTTGGGCTTTTTGCCCAACCTCACGCAAGTCAAATGAGGCCTAACAAGTCAAGGGACACCAAGGTTGAGAAATCGTGTCAAAATTTTCTTCTCATAATAAAGATATGGCCTTCCAGTAGTAATAGTTAATCATAGTCAAATTCAATAGCAGATCGATTGCAAGGCGGTTTGAATACAATTCAGATATTGATTTTCCATTTCTGTCCTCAATAATGAAAAATTTTGTCACCATAGAAGGATCAAGACCCAGAGAAAATTATGATCTCATGCACATTGTTTATTTTAGTTGCATGTATTGCCCTTGTATGAAATGTCAGACGTCTAATTGGACGAGGCTTATTTAAGCCATTGTGAAGTAGTTTTTTTCGTATTTAGAGGGATATTTTTAACCAAAATTAATTTTTTTAATTTTTAAATTCTTTTAGGTGGTCGTAGATTCATACAGACCCGTCATAAACAAAACATTAATTTTTTTTAATTAAAAAATCCACTAAAAATGAAAACAGTCATTTTAGTCAAGCTAGGGTAGTTTCTTTTTCTTTTTTTGTTTGTTTTATTTTTAGTGACTTTTTTAAACTAGAAATTAATTTTTTTTATGACGGGAACGAAATATTTAAAAAAACATAGCAAAAAAATTTTAAAATTTTAATTAAAAAAATCACTAAAAACAAAAAAAAACTTTTCATGGTCCAAAGATCCTAGGGTTTGGATCCAAATTCAAGAAGATAACGCACCGAGTCTATACTGTCTCCAAGCCAAAGCCTCGGTATTTGTGTTATGATGAGGCCTTGGTGACCTAACAATATTGGAATTTCTATAAGTCCTCGGTCATATCTTGTTAACATGTTCTCTTCTTCTTCTTCTTCTTCTTCTTCTTCTTCTTCTTCTTCTTCCGGGGGTAGTTGCAGCGTTGTTAGTGACAGTGTATTCGACTGCATGGGTTGTTTGCAGGGCTGCTAGAATCACTAGAAAAAAAAGGAAGAAGAACCTCATGATATTAGCCATTAAGAGACTCTCTATTTGCTTATTTTTTCTTTTTCCTCGTAGGCTCGTTTCGTACTAAAAGCCTGTTATTGCAACATCATTTATAGATGAGTGTGGCCTATGATCAGCAGTAGATGCGGACTAATTAGGCCAGTATAGTTTTTTTTTTATTAAATATACCACTTAAAAAAACATAAAGAATAAGTTGGTTTAAAAAATATTTAGTTAAGAGTGTTTAGTATTAGCATAAAGGATTTTTATTTACAAAAATAATCAAAGGAATCTCAAAGTAAATTAGATTGCATATTTGGAATGTTTTGTAAAACTAAGAAAAAATTCAACTTTAGTAATGGTAGTATAAAAATTAATTTTTAGAATTTTTAAAATTTTTAGTTCAATAGAATAAACAAAAAAAAAGCTTCAAATTTTTTACTTTTTAGCTTATCAGCTTAAAAACATAAAAAAAAAAAAAAGCTAATTATAAGTTAAAAAAAATTTGCTATCAAACATTAAGTGTTTATTTCAAGCAAAAAACTAAAAAAGTATTCCAAATAAGCTATTTTTAATTGGGCTTTGTGTTTAAAATAAGAAATTAAACGGGTCAAAGAATTGGGGAAGGACAAACTAAGTCCGAAATTCGGTCAAATTTGACAGTTGACTCAGTTAAACTCGTGAATTAACCTGGCGGATTGACTTTTATTGGTTAAAAAAAGATAGGAAGAGCATTGTCAGTGCCTCAAACGCTTTCTTTGATAATATATTTGCCGTTTTTATTATCAATAGGAAACTATGCAGCATAACAATGTGAATGCATTATATTTTCATATTTCACCATGATGAAGCTAATTACAAGGGAGTTAATGCATAGAAAACCTTTTAAATTATTTAAATTATGACATAAAAATATGTTTTTATTTTTATAAATATATATATACACTCTCCTCTTCCACTCTTAAGATATTTTAATAGAAGGGTTACCCGCAATGGCATGGATTGAAAAAGAGAAAAAAAGGAAACCTTCTAATTTGCCCATTCTATTGACCATTTCCTAGTTTACTAGTGGTGCCCGCACTGAAAATTTGTGTAACTTCTATCTTCTTTTTTATTTTTTTGTTTTTTTATGATTGGATGTGCGGGTTAATTTGTGCACAATTCAACTAATCTTAATATTTTTGTAGTCTCTCATTTGGCACAAATTAGATAATTACTTGTTTGAAAATTCTGAGGTTGGCTCTAAGAAGTTAATAACACTCAATAAGTTTCGAATCAAAAATTTTAGAAGAAATAGACTCCTAAGTCTCACCTCTTGATCACCAAAAAAAACCCTCGGGTAGTGTAACTTCTATCTACTGTTGAGAAAATGTCATTTACAGTTCTATGCATGCAATTGGTGTTAATGGCCAATCCTATTAGTCTGGTGGCCATCGGAGTTACAGGTGGAATGTAAATTGTTATCGTAACTAAAGTTTTGCCTTTGATGATGGTGAAAATTTGAAGACAAAAAAAAGAAACAAAAAACATGAAAAACTGGTGCAATCGTATGTCTACTTTGACACATTCCCGGTGGAAGGCCCCATAGCGAAGACCTTGACTTGGGCATTTTTGCCCAACCTCACACAAATCAAAGGAGGCCTCTAGAAATAGTTTGCAGCCATACAATACGTAAGACGGTCAGAGGACATTTAAGGTTGGGAATTGCCTGATCGCCTGAACAAGTCAGGGAACGCCAAGGTTGAGAAATCGTATCAAAATTTTCTTCTCATAACAAAGATATGGGCTTCCAGTAGTAATAGCTAATCATAGTCAAATTCACAAGCAGATCGATTCCAAGAAGGTTTGAATACAATTCAGATATTGATCTTCCATTTCTGTCCTCAATAATGAAAAATCTTGTCACCATAGAAGGATCAAGCCCCACAGAAAATTATGATATCATGCACATTGTTTATTTTGGTTGCATGTAATGATAATGTCAGACGTTTGATTCTACGTGGCTTATTTAAGCCATTGTGAAGTAGTGTTTTTTTTTTTCATATTTAGCCGCATTTTTTTAACCAAAATTAATTTTTTTTTCATTTCTATATTCTTTTAGGTGGTCGTAGACTCATACATACCTGTCATAGACAAAACATTAAATTTTTTTTTATTAAAAAAGGGATTGAAGACGAGAAAAGTCATTTTGGTCAAGCTAAAATAGTTTTTTTTTGTTTTTGCTTTTAGTGACATTTTTAAACTAGAAATCAATTTTTTTATGATGTGTACGAAATATTTAAAAAAACATAATAAAGAAATTAAATTTTGATTAAAAAAATACTAAAGACACAAAAAGCTATTTCATAAACAACTTAAATAAGCCAAAAAAAAGAGACTACACCGAGTCTATGACTTTATACTAGCATGAAAGGAGTGCATCTACAAGCCAAAGTGTCACGGGCTGCTCTTCAGCAACCCATGATGCCCTATTCCAATGCCTGAACGCCCTTGTCAGAGGGGCCAAGGAGTGCCCTTGCCCAACCAATGCCCAAAGGGTTGCCCACGCATTGCCTAAGCAATCCCTAAGTCAGCCCCAACACCAGCCCTTGCTACCCAACATGCTAGGTAGTTAGCCCGGCAGTCAGCCCAGCAGCCAGCATACTAGGTAGCCTATGCGCGCGCACCCCAGTGCCCATGCACCCCAGCACTTGCACGCGTGCCCCAGCGCCTGCATGCCCAGCGCCCAGCAGCGTGCCTGCCCACGCCAGCCTGCATGCCCAGCGCCCAGCAGCGTGCCTGCCCACGCCAGCCTGCGTGCCCATGTGCCCAATGCCCATGCCCAGCACCCAACCAGCCTACCCAACCTTCGGTGTGGCGTTTCTCATTGATTCGAATGGCGTTTAGGGTCAGGTCTTTTTGTGTAAATAGCTTAGGACATGTAGTTTTCGTTCTCAAAACTTGTAATTTTTAGACTTTGTTTAGATTTTTTGCCGAGGCATTATGACTCTTTGACCATTGTAATCTTTTCTCTTGCCAATTTTGTAATAACTCAGAATGCTATATTAGGGGGTACATGTCTTGACCACCTCCTAACTGGTGCAATTATAAATCTTTCAAGCTCTTTCTTACATGCTGTCAAGTATTGTAAGCGTTGTAAATATTGTCTTTCAATCAATGAAAATGTTTATTTTTCAGTGCAATTAATCTTTAATTTCTGTGCAACCATTGTGAATTGTGGGGTGTTATAAAGGCTTGTAGCTTGGCAAGCTTGCCCGAGGGGCATGGCAAGTGCCACATGTGGACTTTCCTAGATGGCAATAAATATACTTGGCCATCAAGGGTTGTCCCGTGACAGTTGGTATCAGAGCCACAATGTGACTGTGGCCTAGTAGCTTTTGTGTAGCCAAAATAACTTCAACACGGTGACTCAAGCACAGAAAATTGAGATCTTGGAGGGTAAGGTGGATGGATTTTCCAGAGTGGCCTTACGATTGGAGGAATGAATTAGGGCAATGGAGCAATAAAGGGGTCAAGTAGGGGCCTCAGCCAGCTCCACCCCATCTGGAGATGTCGAAGCCCTTCGGGCGGGGATTGTTAGTCTTCGGCAAGATTTGGAGGATGTAAATAATCGTGTTAATGTTGTGATACACCTCGTTGTTATGGGAACTGGAGGCAATGGGGAAAGAGGTAACCAGACCCCAACGTCACTCACTTTCTTTGAAGCGTCTTGCTTACGGGTGCTAGAGCCTCATGCCTACGAGGGTGCCAGAGATGCCAAGGAACTTGATTACTTTCTTTTCGACATGGAACAGTACTTCAGAGTTGTTCGTGTTGAGGAGGAACATAAAGTTTCTATGGCCACAATGTATCTCAGTGGTGATGCCAAGCTTTGGTAGCGCACCAAATACGATGAGATTTAGTAGGGGATTTGCACAATAACAACATGGGAGGAGCTCAAGGGAGAGCTCAAACTATAGTTCTTTCCTAAGAATGTGGAGTATAATGCTAGGCGTGCTCTATGCAAGTTAGCGCACACAGGCACCATTAGAGATTATGTCAAGCAATTTTCTGCCCTAATGCTTGATATTTGAGATATGTCAGAGAAAGATAAGCTTTTTTACTTCTTTGGAGGGCTGAAGCCATGGGCCAGGGTCAAACTACACCGTCTAACGGTACAGGATTTGTCCAGTGCTCAGTTAGTAGCTGAATGCCTAGTTGATTATGTTACTGAATCGTAACGCCAGCAAGACAGGAGTTCTTTTAGCAAGAGTGAGGGAGGCAGCAAGTCAGGTGGGCACGGTAAACCCAAGAGTAGGGAGCCGATAAAGGGTCTTTCCACAAGAGGGATGGAAGCAAGGGCAACAACATCTATTCCAAAGGGCAAGGGAAAGACTATAATCGAGATAAGCCCAGGGGGCCAATTACTTGTTATCTATGCCAAGGACCACATAAGATAGCAAATTGTCCGCAGAAGAAAGCATTGAATGCCCTCCAATCTTCTGGTTTTGATCTATGCCGGGAGGATAGTGGGGACAGTGGTAGCAAGAGTGAGGAGGACACTAGATCAAGGCATAATGGGAAGTACGGTTCGAAGACAGGCTCCATAGTAGGGGTATTTCACATGGTGAATGTAGTGAAGAAATAAGCTTCTAGTTCCAATGTTAAGAAGTGTAAGAGAGTTTATTCTAAGCCTAGACAGATTGAAGAGCCTGAAAATCCCACTAAGGGGAAGCAAAAGAAGGTCATCACCATGAGGCTCATATTTTTTAATATCAAGGTCAACGATAAGCCAATCCGTGCACTTGTGGACATTGGGGCCACCCACAACTTTGTGGTTAGTACGGAGGTAGAGAGATTGGGCTTGTCCCTGGAAAATGACACTAGTGGGATTAAAGCAATGAATTCGGCGACCCAACCAATCTATGGTATTGCCAAGTCAGTCACTGTTAAGGTGAGCTCATGGGAAAGGCGTATAAACTTCAAGGCGGTGTCCATGGATGACTTTCAAGCTATCCTTAGGTTAGAATTCTTAAGAGAGACCATGACAGCAGTGATGCCATACAACCACACCATGTGTATAATGAGAAAAAAGCCATGCCTCATTCCCACCATATCGATAACAACATTGAAAAGTTCATTTCAGCCATGCAGTTAAAGAAAGGGTCTAGGAGACATGAACCAACATGGATCGCTGCCCTATCTATTAAGGAGTTCTTGGAGGTGGGACCTATTTCCAAATCCATTGAGAAGGTCTTGAAGGAGTTCAAAGACATTATGCCTGAAGAACTTCCTAAGAGACTTTTTCCTAAAAGGAGGATAGATCATGAGATCAAGCTCTTATCATGGGGAAAACCACCAGCACATTCACCATATAGGATGGCCATTCCAAAGTTGCAAGAGTTGAAGAAAGAGCTCTCTGAGCTAATTGAATCGGGTTTCATACGGCCTTCCAAAACACCCTATGAAGCACCTGTGGTGTTTTAGAAAAAGCATGATGGTGGTTTGAGGATATGCATTGATTGTAGAGCTCTCAACAAGATTACCATCAAGAATCGATATCCTTTTCCACTTATTGCGGATTCATATGATCAATTGAGCCAGGCGAGATACTTCTAGAAGTTAGATTTGCAGTTAAACTACTATTAGGTGAGAATCAAGGTGGGGGATGAAGCAAAGATGACTTGTGTCACTCGGTATGGATCATTTGAGTTCTTGGTCATGTCATTTGGCCTCACGAATGTAGCAGCTACATTTTCTACTCTCATGAATGAAGTGTTCAGAAAGTATCTCGACAAGTCTGTGGTGGTGTATCTTGACGATATTGTGGTGTATAGTTCGACTTTGGAAGAGCACGTGAAGTATTTAAAGCTTGTGTTCCAAAAGCTAAGGGAGAACCAACTGTATGCCAAGCTAGAGAAGTGTTCCTTTGCTTAGGAGTGCATCAAATTCTTGGGGCATATTGTGGAGCGGGGAGAATTCAGATGGACCTGGACAAAGTCAAAGCAATCTAAGAGTGGCGGGCTCCTACAATTGTTTTTAAGCTAAGATCTTTCTTAGGCTTAGCAAATTACTATAGGCGGTTTGTAGAAGTCTATTCAAAGATTGCTACCCTATTGACAGAATTATTGAACAAGAACAACGAGTGGGTGTGGTAAAAGAAGTGTCAACAAGCCTTTGACGAGTTGAAGCGGTCTATGTCTAGTGATCCAATCTTGGCTCTTCTAGATGTCTCTAAACCATTTAAAGTGCAGACAGATGCTTTCGATTTTTCACTTGGAGGAGTTTTATTACAGGAAGGGCATCTAATGACCTACGAAAGTCGAAAGTTGAGTGATGCTGAACTGCAATATACGATGCACAAGAAAGGAACTTCTAGCTATAATTCACTGCCTCAGAGTGTGGAGGCATTATTTGTTGGGACAACGGTTTGAGGTAAAAACTGAAAACACAACTGTGAGTCACTTTCTATCACAACCAAAGCTCAACAGCAGACAAGCCAAGTGGCAAGAGAAGTTAGCTAAGTTTGATGTGGCCTTAAAGTACAAGGCCGGTGCTACCAACCATATAGCAGATACATTGAGCAGGAGGGCGGGGCTTGTCTCTTGTTAGCGTGTTTGCACCATTTTTACTCCGACAACTAGGGTGTGTGATCGCATTCACGCTTACTTGGATAAGGACTCATCGACCCAAAGCCTAGTGAACCTTGTCAAGGATGGCAAAACCCGCCAGTTCTGGGTGCAAGATGGGTTGCTCATGACAATGGGTAATCGACTCTATGTACCAAGGGTCGGGCGATTGAGGAGGGCACTATTAACTGAGTGTCATGACACACAATGGGCAGATCATCCGGGGTCTGAGCGAACTTTTGCCTTACTGGAGCAGGGATATTATTGGCCCCACATGCGAGATGATATCGATGAATATATGCACACTTGCCTCATCTGTCAGCAGGACAAGCATGAACATAAGAAGAAAGTCGGTTTGCTTGAGCCTTTGCCAGAGCCATCTAGACCATAGGAGAGTGTCTCACTTGACTTCATCAACAGCTTGCCCAAAGTAGGAGATATTGGGACAATTCTTTCAATCGTTGATAGATTCTCCAAATAAACTACTTTTTTACCTGCACCCAAGTATCCGTCAGTTGAAGAAAGGGCCAAACTCTTTTTCAAGTATGTGGTCAAATATTGGGGTATGCCAAAGAGCATTGTTAGGGACCGAGATACATGCTTCACCTATAACTTTTAGTCTGAACTTTTCAAGTTTTTCAGTTCACAATTAGATATGTCTTCGAGTTATCACCTAGAGACTGATGGCCAGATTGAGCGGTTTAACAACATGTTAGAGGAATACCTACGTTATTTTGTTAATGCTAACCAACGTAACTGGGTTCAACTCCTTGACATTGCTCAACTATGCTTCAATGCCCAAAAGAGCAGCTCAACTAGGAAGAGTGCTTTTGAAGTACTAACTTGTCAACAACCATTGCTACCCCATACAGTGGAAGGATGTTACACAGGGAAATCAGCCAGAGCCTTTTGGTTTGCAAAAGACTGGCAAAGGGATGTTGATATCATTAAAGCCTACTTGAATAAAGCAGTAAGATGAAAAAGTGGGTTGATGAGAAGATGTTAGGGACTGCGAAATTTTCCACAACCTAGCTATAGTGTATACGCATACTACCAAAAATTCTGATCTGATTAGCATAGTCTAATCTACGTGATTAGAATCATACCTTCGAGATCTCTCTAGTTTGATCCTGAATAACAAGAATCAGCACTAAGCACGAAGCAACCGCTCGAACTCAACCTTCGGACTTCTACTGTATTTCTCATATACGCCTTGCTCTACAGAGAGTGGGCTTGCCGCTACTAGGGTTTCTCTTCCTCACAAAAACGTGTATCTCTAAATTATGTGCAGAATGTGTAACCGTAGCAGCTGTTAGAGCGCGTATATATGTAGGCTACAACAGGGACCATAGGATTAGTATAACTAGGGTTTCCTACGCAAATAAGGACTCCTAATCCAACCAGGATTAATCCTTATTTACGTAAATTATAATTTATACCACTAACAAATTATAATTGCACTCCCTGTTATACTAAAAATTATATTTCGAGCTCCATATTATTAAATGTTTATTTGTCTCCCCACGTTAAGATTATAGATACCCGTCTATTAAATTAAATTACTGACAATTAAATTTAATAGACTTATTTAATTCCTTGAGACCTTCCACTTAACTTATTTGATATGTCGGATTCATAATCCACCTGTAGAGTTTGACATAATCAAAACTTATAAGCTTGCTCAATGAGGTATCATCAATCCCTATACGGGGATGTGGATTTCATCAATAATAAATATTCACCATATACGTAATGTTATTGTCCAACTCATTGAGTTTATTGACTCACAAAGAATCTCACTCTTCTATGAATCAAAACAATAAATACTACATGAACGTGTCTATTTATTATATTAGGATTAAGAGCATAAGCACTCACAATAATCATGAGGTATTAATTGTTTTACATAGTCAGTATAAAAACAATTACCTCAACACGGTCCTGTTCAATACACACAAAGTGTACTAGTGCAAGGAGTTGGAACTATACCATTCCTCATAGTCAAGACAGACCTATTAAAACCTTGTACTACAGTCCTACTGATGGTGTGTCCATTTCTATCTAAAACTGTGAACGATAAACTTATATTCCATAAGAACCGATAACCTGATCTTCCGTGTGTAAGTCGTACTCTATACACCAAATCATCTACTATATAGAATAAGAGACACACATGCACAATTATTAAATAAATAACGCTATGCAAACATTGCTCACATAGATTCTCAATAAAATGGAATAACTAATTTATTAATAAATACTAAAACCATTACACAAAACATGTCTTTTAGTATAAATTTCCAACAAGGCGGCCATTGGAGTTCAAGGCGGGAGATCAAGTTTTAGTCAAGCTCCTATTTGAACAATGTAAATTTATTCGGGGGTAAGATAGACGACTTGCTCGCAAGTACGAAGGACTAGTCACAGTTGTCAAAAAGATTGGTAAGTGTGTGTACAAGGTCAACACTCCTTCCTGGATGAAGATTCATCATGTCTTTCATATCAGCTTCCTCAAGCCCTATCATGCTGATGTGGAAGACTTATTCCGCAATGTTCTTACACGAACATTGATCACGGCCAAGCCTCCAAAGAAGCAGGTAGAAGCAATTCTAGTAGATCGAATGAACATCGCTTCTCGTAAAATATTCCTCGAGTACTTGGTGAAATGTGAGGGATTTGGAGATGATGAGATCAGTTAGGAAAAGGCCACATATTTTCGCAAACTTTGCAGATAAAATTGAAGCCTTTCTAGCTCAGAAGTCACGAAGGACGGCGATCTTTCGAGTGAGAGAGAATGTCACGAGCTACTTTTTAGCACCCTATGATGCCCCATTTCGGGCCCTGAATGCCCTTGTCAAAGGGGCCAAGGAGTGCCCAACTAATGCCCAAAGGGTTGCCCACGCATTGCCCAAGCAATGCCTAAGTCAGCCCCAACACCAGCCCTTGCTGCCCAGCATGCCAAGCAGCCAAACCAGCAACAAGCGAACTAGGCAGCCTATGCGCGTGCGCCCCAACGCCCATGCACCCCAGTGCTTGCGCATGCCCCAATGCCCATGCACCCCAGCGCTTGCGCATGCCCCAACGCCCATGCATCTGCGTGCCCCAACGCCCATGCGCTCAACCTGCCTGTGCACTTATGTGCCCAACACCTATGCCTAATGCCTAACTAGCCTGCCTTTGGCGTGGCATTTCTTATTGATCCGAAAGGCGTTTAGGGTCGGGTTTTTTTGTGTAAATAGCTTAGGACATGTAGTTTCCCTTTCTCAAAACTTGTAATTTTTAGATTTTGTTTATATTTTCTGCCGAGACATTATGACTTCTCGGCCATTGTAATGTTTTCTCTTGCCAATTTTGTAATGGCTCAGAATGCTATATTAGGGGGGTTATATGTCTTGACCACCTCCTATCCAGTGCAATTGTAAAGCTTTCAAGCTCTTATTTACTTGCTTTCAAGCATTGTAAGTATTGTAAATATTGTCTTTCAATCAATGAAAATGTTCATTTTCCAGTGCTATTAGTATTTAATTTTTGTGCAACCGCTGTGAATCGTGGGGTGTTATAAAGGCTTATAGCTTAGCGGGCTTATTCGAGGGGCATGGCATGCGCTACACGTAGACTTCCCTAAATGGTAACAAACATACTTGGCCCTCATGGGTCGTCCCATGACATAAAGCCTCGATATTTGTGTTATGATGAGGCCTTGATGACCTAACAATATTGGAATTTCTATAAGTCCTCGGCCATATCTTGTTAACATGTTCTCTTCTTCTTCTTCTTCTTCTAATTAGGCAAAAACCTTGACAATTCATAAGAAAAGTGGCTATGACAAATCTAATCCGTTGACCGCATTAGAAGGCTTTAAAAAACAGTAATATCCATGATTTGAAGAGCAATTTTTTTCCTTGTTAAAGAATACAATATAATTTTGTATTAGATGGAACTTAGAGAACCCAACTGGAACAAAAAAGAAACAAAGAAATAAAATTACAAACATAGGAGTAGATTGACAAGTACCGGAAGAATGGAAGTGCTGGAGAAGAAGTTTCATCCATAACCCTATTAATCCACTTTGAGACTATACACAAGACCAATAATCAATGGTTTCATAGATTCTCACATAGGTTGTAATGGAAATACGACCTAGGGAAATATGAAAATTGTCGTGCCTCGGTTTTTGGGTCCAAGATCCTTTCGGCTCGGAGATAAAAGTACGGAACTCTGTCAGTAGAACTCAACTGTGCGACTAGGTTTAAATTGAAAATTAATTTGATTAAGGGCTTTTTAGGAAAATAGGATTCGCCACCTAATTTGATTAAGGTGAGTTAGGTAACCTAAAACTAAGTATTAATCCGAATATTAAACTTAGAATTTTTAGAAAAGATTTTGAAAATTCCCTAAAGAGAGGGTTTTTAAGAAAATAGGTTGTTGGACAACCTTTGGAAAGATTTAAGCCCTTTTTAAAAATAACTCCATTTTGGTATTTCGAAAATAGAAATTAATGGTTCGGGAGTTGGTTACGTGTAGGGAAGATATCCTAAAATCATCACCTTACACCGCCCTTTTGGTACCTACATGTCTAATCACCCTTTGTTTACTCACTAGAATAACCATTTACCATTATCCACTTAATATTCACTTGAGAATTTTAAAAACGGGGTTTAGTCATCACTTTTAGGATTAATGAATCATGATGTAAGTTTGGAGGAAAAATGTTTGAAAGCATGGAAGCTTTAAGGGATTTTGAAATAGAAACTTCGAATTGATAGAAATATTTGAAAAGGGGATTGGAGCTGAAATAGAAGTTATGACCGCATCATTTTAGGTTGCCTACGTATCTCATTTGGTGAGAATCAGGTCATTTGTAGTTCGGGCAGGAGCCCGATGAAAAATAGGCGTATTAGCGCCTTTGAAAAGTTTTGAAGACACCCTGAGGTCTTTGAAAAAGTTTGAAAACACTTTGTGGTTTGGAGAGTTTTGATTTGGATTAGAATTTGAAGATTTTTGAAAAGTGCTCTTGAAATAGGGTTTTGAAATGCTTTGGAACAACTCAAGGGAGTTTTGGAAATGCTTTGAGATAACTCAAGAGAGTTTTGAAAATATTTTGAAGTCTTGTTTTGAAAACTTTGGAGGTAGAGTTTTGAAGTGTTTTAATAAACTTATATTCGAAAAAATTTTTGAAAGTGGTTTTTTAAAATACCTAGAACCCTATTATGGACAACCTTAGAAGTTGTACTTGATATATCACCTTCCTTTGGAATCCCTAACCATGAAAGGGGGTAGGGACACCTTAGGGTTATGAGTTCTTGAAAACGTTTTTTAAAATACTTTAAAGATAAAATGTAGGAGTATTTGAAAAGTTTATGAAGTTGTTTTTGAAATCTCAAGAGAGTAGGAGGTTTTGAAAAAATGAGTTATGCGAATAATTTTAAATAGAAAGATCATTTTAAAAGGGGTCCACGAGTTGGAACCTTGAAGTATACTAACTTAGGTTCGGTTGACCTATGCTTAAGGGTGACCTAAGGTTAACTAACTTGGGTTAGGTTAACCAAGGGTTAAGATGACCTAGGGTTAATCAACTAGGGTTTGGCTAACCTAGGGTTAAGGTGACCTAGGGTCAACTAACTTGGGTTAGGTTAGCTTAGGGTTGGACAACTAGGGTCAAGTTAGCCTAGGGTTGGACAACTAGGGTTAACTAACTAAGGTTGGGTTAACCTAGGGTTGAGGTGACCTAGAGTTAATCAACTAAGGTTGGGTTATCCTAGGGTTAAGGTGATCTAGGGTTAGGTAACTAGGGTCAAGTTAATCTCGGGTTGGATTGGAGGATGGTTTTGAAAGGTGGTTTTGGGCACTTTTGGAAAACAAATTATGTTATGCAAAGGACTTTGGTAGACAACCCTTTTGAAGATCATTTTCATAAAAATTTGACTCTAGCCAAGGATATGGTTTATATAGTTAGCATTTGAAAACCATTCCAAAGAAGGTTTTCTTAGGACCATTATAACATTTATCTTGACAAGAGTAGGGATTTTAAGAATCGACATAACGATGACAACTTTTGAAAAACCATTTTAAATGCAAGGATGGAGAGAATGAATCTTTAAAAACCATTTTCGAGAGAAAGAGTTTGAAAACCATTTTGAAAAGAAACCATTCCAACAAGTTAGGGTTCTTATGGCCAATGTAAAGGGAGGCCACTCAAGAGAGAGTTCCATGGGGTCATTCCAACCACTAATCTTGAAAGAATAGAAACCTTAGAAATCAAAGATTTTGAAAATCACTTTTGCGCAAGAATAAAAAGAGAAGGGAACCATTCTAACAATTTAGGGTTTCTATGGCCAATATAAAAGGGAGGCCACTCAAGAGAGAGTTCCATGGGGCCATTTCAACCACTAAACTTGAAAGAATAGAAACCTTGAGAATTAGAGAGTTTTGAGAATCATTTTTATGCAAGTTGGAATGCAAAGATAAAAAGGTGCAAGTTAGGGGTTAATGGGGGATTTTCTAATGTATAACTACGGTCTCATTCTAAACTTCAAGAGATCAAGTCTTAGAACCATTTTGAAAAGAATATTGAGCTTGAAAATGACATGGAAATAAGAATAATGTAAGTTTTGTAAAACATGGTTATAAACATGAAAATGAAGCCAAGCACACAAGATATGAACAAGATAGCAATATGTAAGGTGGTCATGAATACATACAAGACTTTAGGCTACACCACATAACCAAGGGGCTCCAAGGCCATACCATCTTAAAGTAGGCTAGTGAGAGATCCCCTACACAGTAGCTCTCACTAGCTTTCTTCTAGGCATGAACTAAGAGCACTCTTGCATCAAGCATGCAAGAAAGGGGGATAGAAGATATGAATTAAAATAAAGAATAGCCTAAGTAGGCTAGGAGGGAGAAGAGAAGAGTGGGGGAAGACAAAAACATAAAAGGAATACCACATTTTGCCTTCAATACACTTGCAATCTTCTATGTATGTTTGGATGTGAGCTATGAGGGCTTCAAGTGTGCTTGAGGGGCTGGAAAATGGTGTTCTATGGTGTGGAAGGCTAAGTAGATGGAGTGTATGGGTTAGGGAGAGATGGAATCTAGCCTAAGTGTTTGAGGTGTGGGATGTATATAGGAATTTGAGATTTTGGAGCAGTTTTAGTAGAGTTTTGCTTCAATTTTTGATTCTGGAATATGTAAAGGGAGAGGCCTGTATTTATAGGTAATCTGGGAGAGGCCAGGCGCATGTAGCACATGTGCCTAGCCAAAATTTACCCTGGCGCATGTAGCACATGCACCAATATTGTTCCATTGCCAGAACACCACGTGGCACCCATTGTACTGGCTAAATCCTGACAGTTAATCGAACTTTGGTCGATTTGATCAAAATCTAGGCGCATGTAGCATACGCTCCGCCACCGGGAGCGTTCGTTTAAACTTTGCATCGATAATTGAGCCAACCGGGAAGGTTTTGGAGAAATTGTTTACACTCGGGGTGTTCTCCTAGGGTTTCTCGTGAACTTTCGTGTTTTTGAAAAGTTTGAATGGTGTTCATAAGTGTGGAATATCATCTTGGGAAATGTGCATAAAATTGCATCTCTGTGGAGTGTCTGTGATACGCTTTGCGGGGGTTCAAAAGTAGCTGTTTTTGTGTCGTATGATCGAGGCTTTCGGGAAGCAATCTCTCCGATCGAACCGTACCGATGGAACGTACTCTGGGAATACTTTCGGGAATTTCTTAATTTATACATTTCTCAAGTCCTTTGACGGTGTGTTATAATCAGGGAATTAGAGAAAGAGTCAATCTCGATGGAGTGTCTGTGAGGCGCTCTAGGGATTACTGAAAGTTACAATTTTCGAGCCATGTGATGAGAAGCTTCAGGAAGCTATTTATCCGATGGAGCTGTATTGATGGAAAGACCTATGAACGGGCTTTCGGGAACTCCCTGGTTTACCCCTTTCTCAAGTCATTTGACGGTGCATTATAACTAGGGAATCGGGAGAAAAGACAATTTTAGCGGAGCGTTTGCGAGACGTTCTAAGAAACTTTTATCGAGTCGGGGTGTTTAGTGTCGTAAGATCCTCTTTAGGTTAAATAGGGGTGTATGGCATGACTCACCATTCAAAATTCTAGGACTGATGTTGTTTCGGGGCCTGTTCAGGTTGTTAGGGGTAAAATGGTCATTTTGATCGGGTTTGGTTGGAAATGGTCAGGAATGGATCGTAATGTTAAGTTAAGCATGCTGGGTCACTCTAGGATGATCTCGAGAGAGTCTTTCATTATTCGGTGGGATTTGTGCAATCTTGGGGCGTTCAGGGGCGAAATGGTCATTTTGATCGGAATTAGCCGAATTGGGACCAAAATGGGCCTGAATGGCGAGCGGAGTACATCTAACTGCCTAGTAACATTTTGGAAGGGTGGACTTATCGTTTTGAGGGATTTTTAATTTTCTTAAAAAGTTCCTAGAGGCCCAAGGGGCAGGTTTGGTCATTTTTCACCGAGTCGGGCTAGCAGGCGCTGGTGTTGACCTAGGTGTTGGTTTTCAAGACCGTCTGGCCTTTAAAAAATATCTGTGCGGTGTTGGTCCCTGAGACCGCTCGGCCTTAGAGAGCTACCTGTAGGGTGGTGTTGGTTCTTGAGAACGTTTAGTCCCAGAAAGCTACTTGTGAGGGTGGTGTTGTCTCTGAGAGCGCCTGGTCTCGGAGAATTATCAAATGATGGACATTCTACATTGGTGGGCTAGCAGGGGCCAAAAGTGAACCTTCTGAAATTTGACAAGGTGTTGGTCTTAATATTGCCTGATCTCAGAAGCTACCTGGATAGTGTTGGTTCCCGAGACCGCCCGGTCTTGGAAAATTGCCTGAAATGATTTTTATGGCTTCAATTGGGCTTTTTGGGCTCGAAAAATGACTAGTTGACTAGAATAGAGTTTGAAAGGCCCGTCTTGAAGCATGCACGAGTTGTGATGTTTGAAAACTAGATCCGGTCGGACTGAAGATTGTCGGGCGGGCAAAAATGGGGTGCTTACAAAAACTCAATATGTTAATTATTTATATTTGAAAACAATTATTTTGCTTCTTTTAGTTATAGTCTTTGAAGCCTGACTAACCCGGAATATATATAAAATAATATATTTTTATATTTAATATTATTTATGTGGGGTGGTAGCACACGGCCCAACCCAACTGGTAAGGCCCAATCCGTATGAATTAAAGCTGGGCTGGTGAGCAGCCCAAATTCGGCATTAAAGAACGGCTCGGCCTAAGCTGCCAACCTGGGCCCAAACCGCTAGCGGTCTCAGAGCATTAAATGCGCCAGCGGCTCTCCACGCGACATCGACATGCACATCCGATTAGTCAAATTTCTTAACGATGGCAGGACAGGCAAATGATGATACCTACCCAGCAGGCTATGATAACTTGCCGGTAAGCCAGGAGTGGAACTCTCCACCGATCACACTATAAATACCTGAGCCCTCGAAAGTCAGGTATGGACAATTAATCCCAAGTATACACAAGTTTTATTAATTAGACTCTCGATTAAGTTGGCTAACTTAATCATCAGAGTGTGATCGGCCCAAATAGAGTCGACCCATTCTAACTTCTCTTCCTTGTAGCAAGTTTGGACTTATCAACGTGGGCTTGAGTGTTCAACCCGGCCTTTTCGAAAAATCCCACCTACAATTGGTGCCGTCTGCGGAAAGGCTCAAAGAATCATGAGTTCGAACGATTGAAGGAAAAGAGGAGAGAACCATATTGAACGAGGTAATGGGGCTTCCTTTAGCAAAGATCGGACCAGCTCGACACATTACCAATCTACCCCTGTAGATCGGCACCGAGGCAGAAGAGTGAGGTCGAAAATACAGACCCCCTCCAAGAGACACTAGAAAGCATAAGGCAGACTTCGGAGGAACCTAGACTATGTCAGAGAGCAAAATTTCCATAGAAACCACCACCAGAACCTTGCCCCGTTGCCTTCTAGTGGACGAGTCCCCAGTGAAGATACACTTCGTTCGGCCGAAAGAGAGATTCGGCGGCACGGTGACGAGATTGCCTACCTCACTTCCCAAGTTCGGGCCATGAAAGTGGCATTCTCCAAAAGAGACATGCGCGGGGTAGAAAGGTCCCTAAACCATGAAAGAATGGCTAGAGGGAGGGATGACCCGGCACCGCAACTAAGAGGAAGCTACGCCTCTAGCACCGGGAACTATGACGACAGGCGAGTAGATCGGTGAAGAGGGAGAAGCACGACTCTGCCAAATGATGAATGTGCGGAAGATGGCCAGCACCGAAAGGACTAGAAAAGATGGTACAACAAGAAGCTAGAAGATAAGAAGCAGCAAACAAAGGAGCACACAGCCCACGACCTGGTAAAGAAGGCCTTGGACTAGATTGCATATACACCCTTCACAAAGGAGATCGAGTCTCACTCAATTCCTCAAAAGTTCACCCCACCAAAGTTCACCCTGTACGACAAAAAGTCTGACCCAATAATCCATGTCCGACATTACAAGCAGTTGATGGTGATATGGTGCGGTGACCAAACACTGATGTGCCGAATCTTCCCCTCCAACCTAGGGGATGTGGCCTTACGATGGTTCGACAAGTTGCCATCTAAGTTCGTGTCGAGTTGGAGGCAATTTACCGAGCTGTTCACCGCTCGATTCATAGCTAGCAGCCTACAGTCTAAGGAGGTTGATTTCTTGTTGACCTTATGAAAAGAAGAAGGAAAAGGATTACGAGCATACGCACGACGCTACTGGGAGGCCTATAATGAAATTGATGAGTGCAACAAACAACTGGCTGTGATTTAGTTCAAAATCGGCCTTCCCAAGGAGCATCGTTTGCGGCAATGCTTGATGAAGAAACCGACCCTCACCATATAAGAATTGATGTTAATAATTGAGCATTACGCAAGACTAGATGAAGATGTAGCTTAGTCAAGTTCAGTAAAGGTCAGTATTGTTGCCGAGAAGGCAAGCAAAAAGGAAGCTAAGAAACCTCGACAAGAGGACAGTAATCGAGGAAGAAAGATGAATGAGGGGGTCTACACGGTCTTTAAGGACCCCATCTATAAAATCCTGCCCCAGATCTGTGACAAACCATTTTTTAAATGGCCACCGAAGTTAGGGGGGACCCAACGACCCAAGATTAGAAGAGGTTCTGTTCCTACCACAGCAAGAAGGGGCACAAAATGGAGCAATGCCGGCATCTTAAGACCCACCTAGACGATTTGGCCAAGGCTGGCCATCTCGACCAATTTATTGATCGGGACAAGAAGTACCCCAGAAGGATGCCAAAGCAAGACCGCGAGTGGAAGAAGTACCCCAGAAGGATGCCAAAGCAAGACCGGTCCAAGTAATCAATGTGTTGCACGGCTCGACTGAATCGGGAATCGTCGACCCACATAGATACCGGGCCTAAATACAGAAGGCTGCATATTTAAGAGAAGTCATGCAGATACAACCACCGAGCAAGAAAATCAAGGTCAGCGATGGTCTTACGTCCATCACCTTCACTGACCAAGACCTCGTGGGGGTACAGACCCCTCATAATGATACCTTGGTTGTGACATTGAGAATGGCAGACTGTGACGTGAAAAGATTGCTCATTGACCAAGGAAGTTCGTCTAAAGTCATGTACTACAGCCTGTTCCAAAAATTAGAGCTCAAGGAATCTGACCTCTAGCCATCACTAAACCCCTTGGTTGGATTTAGCTCAGATCCGGTTTGGCCCATGGGGAAGGTGACGGTTCCAGTAACTGCTGGAGGAAATACGTTGCAGAGAGAATTCCTAGTAGTCAACGTACCCTCCCCCTACAATGCTATCATGGGCCGAACTTGGTTACACCTCGTGAAAGTTATCCCTTCGTCCTACCATCAACTGATCAGTTTCTCTATCCCTAGTGGAGTCAGAGAAATAAGGGAAGACCAGGTGGCTGCCAAATAGTGCTTCCTGACAGCATGCACGATTAAGACAAAGGCCAAAAAAGTACAGATGATGGGGTTGCACGAAGACACTCCCATTATTGAAGATGTTGGACTAACACCTGAGAATAAGGCCGTAGAGGACCTAAAGAAGATACACATAGATCAGCAGGATGATAAGTACTTCGTCATTGGCACCTCTTTGTCCAAAATAAAGGAACGGTCTCTGATCGAGTTATTGACAAGTTACCTTGAAGTGTTCGCCTGGACTCCTTATGATATGCTGGGGATTGATGCCCATGTTGCTTGCCATCGGCTGAATGTTGACCCAAAATGCCTACTTGTGGTTCAAAAGGGAAGAAGGGCCGTTACACAACATGTGGACGCCGTTATTGAAGAAACCGAGAAGCTTTTGGAAGTTGGGACAATTCGGGAAATCAATTACCCGAGCTGGCTTTCAAACACAGTGGTAGTAAAAACGAAGGACGGCAAGTGAAGGGTCTGTGTAGACTTCACTGATCTCGACAAAGCTTGCCCCAAGGACTTTTTTCCCTTTTCCAAAATCGACCAACTCGTGGATGCAACAGCTGGCTTTAGGAGGATGAGTTTCTTGGATGCCTACTGAGGGTATCACCAGATTCCCCACTATCTTGACGATCAAGAGAAGATGACCTTCATCACACCAAAGGGTATCTTCTGCTACAAAGTTATGCCCTTTGGTCTGAAGAACGTCGGGGCTAAGTATCAACGATTGGTCACCAAGATGTTCAAAAAATAGAACAAAAGCACTGCGGAGGTTTACGTCGATGATATGGTTGTAAAAAGTCAAGTCAGCCACTCCCATCTCGATGATCTCAAAGAAGTACTGAGCATCTTGCAGCAGTACAAAATGAGGTTGAATGCCTCAAAATATGTTTTCGAAGTTAGCTCGGGCAAATTCTTGGGGTTCCTGGTCACCCATCGCAACATCGAGGTGGATCCGCGACAAATCAATGCAATCCAAAGCATCCAAGCCCCAAAGAATGCTAAGGAGGTGCAGAAGCTAACTAGAATGGCAGCATCACTTAACAGGTTCATAAGCCGGTCATCAGACAAGTGCTGGCCATTCTTCCAACTCCTCAAAAGGCAAGAACAATTCAAATGGACTCCCGAATGCGACCAAGCTCTCAGTGATTTGAAAAAGTACTTGACTCAGCCACCTTTACTTTCTACCCCACCCAAACATAAGGAACTCTTTCTCTATCTTGCGGTGTCGAAGCATGCAATTAGTGCCGTACTACTTAGGCAGCAAGATTGGCAACAGCTACCGGTGTACTATATCAGCAAAACTCTTCTTGACGCAGAAAATAGATACTTACCCCTAGAAAAATTGACCCTTGCATTGGTAGTAACATCCCAAAAATTGGTTCATTACTTCAGAGCTCATACTATCAACGTCCTCACAGACCACCAGCTCAAACCCCTCTTTCGGAGGGCCGACTTATCTGGCAGATTGGCAAAATGGGTCGTAGAGTTGGGGGAGTTTGATATCAAGTTCCATCCAAGATCGACTGTGAAAGGGCATGTCCTAGTAGATTTCATTGCGGAATTCTCCGTCGAACTACCACCCGAAGCCGACCAACCACTACCTCATGCCCACAAGCATGACAGCCTCCCCCTAGATCTTTGGGAGAACATTGATCATTGGCAATTCTACGTAGACGAAGCCTCCAATGACTAGGGGGCAGGATCGGGTATAATACTCATCACACAAGATGGTTTGGCCATCGAACAAGCCATTAAGCTCGAGTTCACGGCCTCAAACAACGAATCTGAATATGAGGCCTTGCTCGCCGGACTACGCCATGCCATCGAACTCAAAATTTCTAAGATCATCATCTATTCAGACTCCCTGCTAGTTGTCAACCAGATTACGGGAGAATACGTAGCTAAGAATGACAGAATGATGCAGTACCTAGCTAAAGCTAAGGAATTGTTCAACAAATTCAGCAGTTACAAACTCTACCATATTAACCGGGATAACAACTCTCACGTCGATGCTCTGGCAACATTAGCAACAGCCTTGAAATTGGGATCGCAAAGAACGATCAACGTGGAGACTTTGGCCAGACCAAGCATTTTTTGTGAGGAAGAACAAGCCTTGGCTGTAGAACAGTTGGGACCATCCTAGATGAATCCAATTATTTCCTACCTCGACAAAGACGAGTTGCCAGAGGACAAAAACGAAGCCAGGCGAATCAAAGATACAGCTATCAAATACTGGCTATCACCAAGTAAGAAACTTTACAGACGTTCCTTCACAGGTCCATACTTGCATTGTGTTCACCCAGACAAAGTGCAATGTGTCCTATTTGAAATCCATAAAGGAATATGTGGAAGCCATGTCGGTGGAAGATTGGTAGCACATCGAGTTATCTCACAGGGATACCGGTTACATGCAAAAAGATACAGCCTAGTACGTCCTAAAGTGTGACAAGTGTCAGAGGTACTCTCCCATCATCCATCAACCAGCTGAGGATCTCACAACCATTACCAGTCCGTGGCCTTTTACTCAATGGGGACTGGACATAGTCAGGCCTTTGCCCCGAGCTCCGAGTAATAAGAGGTTCCTCATCGTGGCGACTGATTACTTCACTAAATGGGTGGAGGCGGAGCCTTTGTCAAGCATCAGAGAGGTCGATGCCAAAAGGTTCGCATGGGCAAGCCGAGATTTCCAATAAAACTATGCTCAATGGAATTAAAAAGCGGCTAGAAAGGGCCAAAGGGAAATGGGTGGAGGAGCTACCCAGCGTTCTGTGGTCCTGTAGAACAACCCCAAAGACGTCTACCGGCCAAACCCTGTTCTCTCTGGCATATGGCGTGGAAGCAGTCATACCTTTGGAAGTAGGGCTACCAACAATCAGATTGGCCGCCCTTAACACCGGGCTTAACGACCAAACTCTGGCAAAGAATCCGGATCTTGCCCAAAAAAAATAGGAAGCTGCCTTAATCAGACTTACTGAATATCAGTGACAGTTAAGACACTCCTACAACAAACAGGTTCGTCTGAGAAACTTCGCTCCAGGTGATCTAGTCTTATGAAAAGTGTTGTGGGCAACAAAGAACCTAGCAAATGGCAAGTTCGGCCCCAACTGGGAGGGCCCCTATAGAGTGGCATCCTAGGTCAGCTCTGGGCCATACCGGTTAGAAACTGTTCAAGTAGGAAGACAGTTGCCTTGGCCCTGGAATGCAAACAACTTGAAGAAGTTCTACTAGTAGTGCGAGGTCCCATATGATGTAACAACTCAACAAGTGTGTAAATTTTTTATGACATCAATGGAAAGTGAAGCTGTTCAAAACAAATCTACTATGAGCACTGTAGGACTACACCAAAACCAAGTGTAAAAACTTGGTCCTGTCAAGTTGGACAGGTCTGCCAAAGAAGGCCACAAAAACCAAGTGTAAAAACTTGGTCCTGTCCAAGTTGGGCTGGTCGGCCAAAGAAGGCCACAAAAACCAAGTACAAAAACTTGGTCTTATCCAAATAAGAGAATGTGGCCTATAAAGGCAGCAAAGAACCAAGCATTAAAGCTCGGCCTTACCCAAGTTAAATAAGTCAGCAATTGAAAAAAATGATAACAACAAAAGGGCGAAACGAATTTCAAACAAACAAGTAGAGTCAGAACAACTGATCGTACATTTGCTAAGAAAAAGTGATATCAATATGGAGGCAAAACAAACTTTTCATTAAATAGCAAAGTTGATTACAAAAAATATTTAGAAAAAAAGAAAGATTACAATTATTCTGTCGACTTCTCCCCCGGATGAATAGATTTCTCCGCCAAGTTATCCACACTTTCTTCTACAACCTGGGACGACTCAGCAGCAGTTTCTCTCTTCTCAGCGGTAGCCTTTTCCCGTGCAGCAGTAGCAGCCTCCAAAGCATGTTTTCTTTGATATTCAACATTGGCTATCACCTTCTGAGGGTCAACAACGCCTTCTTCGGTAGTGTCAAAGTAATCCGGGCACAAACGCCAAACGTCGAAAGACTTGTCCACACCGGTAATGAGCAGGGCGCCATTCCAACCCTAGCGGAAGATGACACGACTCAAATCCATCATCTCAAGGGCCAGGCGACCGGCCCCTCTTTCTTCACCCCTCATCAATGTGACCTCCTCATCGCTTGGCCACCTCGGCTTGGAGTGCCTCAAACTCCGCGTTAGCCTTGTACAGATCAACAGGCTGAAGGTCGAATTTCTTCTTGAGATCGGCCACTTCCCTGTCCCTTTTGTCGTAGTCCGCTTGCACCATCTTAAGCTTGGCAAACGCTTATTCAACCTGCTTTCTGAGGTGATCCGTTCCTTGTTAGCCTCGATCTACCCTTTCTTCAAGTAGCCATGCTCTTCTATAAGGCGGTGCTGCTCCTCAGCAAGTTTTTGGAAGCGATAATGAATTCAGGCAACCCTACACTTGAAAGCAAAAATTGTGTCAGAACGATTTTTTAGCGAAATCCCTAAACCAAAATAAAAGTCAACGCCGACCTATGATTACACCCTAAAAGTGTAACCATAAGCCCTTAATTTGCACATTGTTATACTTAGATTGTAGTTAATTATCTTATGTTAGTTAGATATTTGTTTAATTCTATTTTGTGTGTATTTTGTAGGTTATAGGAGTTAATAAAGGTAAATAGACGCAAAGAATGATCAAAGCAGGTACAAAACGAGCAAACCAATGATGAGAAGTCCAACCCGTCTCAGTATTTTAGCCATAACTTTTCACTCTGATTTTCGATTGAGCTGATTTTTGTGACATTGGAAAGAAAACTTCAAGAGCTACAACTTGTCATTTAATGTATATTAGCTAATCGGCCTCTAAGGTAGTCAAAATCGAGCTGGAAGGTTGCTGGGCCGAATCTGTGCATAGTGCTCGCCCGAACGGTGCGTTCGAACGGTCACTGTTCATCAGACAAGTACTGTTCACCCGTCTGAACAGTTACTATTCATAGGACAGTTACTGTTCACCCATTCGAATGTGCGTTCGGATGCACTTCAGACGGTTGTCAGACGCAGTGTCCGAACGGTATTCAGACGGTTACCGTTCATCCAGATTGTATTTTTTGCGTTCGAAGCGGCGTTTTTAGGGTTTTTTGTAGGTTTTTTGAGTAGTTAGGGTTAGTTTGAACAGGGGTAGCGGGAGAGCTCCTCCAAGGTTGGTTTTTTTTCACTGTTCTTCATTTTTAGCTTAGATTTAGCTTTGTAATGGTAATATAGGAGTAGAACTTGTAACTTCATTTCATTGTATTGTATTTTCTTTCACTCTCTTGTACTTCTTATATTTTTCTTGTATCCAAACACTCTTAATCTTCAAGTAAATTTAAGTCTCTATATGCTTTCTTTACATTTTTATATGTTTTTATGATGTGTTTAAGTAGTTAGATTTATCTTGGGTGTGATTGTGAAGATCCACCAAAGATCTTCAAGTTTTTCAATGGAGATTCATGAACTTCAAAGTTTTATTCCTAGATTTGTATAATTCTATTTGGTTGGGTGTTGGATTTATTTGAAAACTTAGATTCATAACCCATTTGGTAATATTTGTGCATAAGTCAACAATTGGTATAGATCTTGCACATTTCTAAGGTTTGTTTCTAGGGTTCTATTAATTAGTTTAATCTCTACACTCAACTAAATATGAATTCAAGGTTTTATGGTCAAAATATTCCGAATCAAGAATCCACGGTGTGATTCTTGATTTGAGTTATAAAAATCCTCTATTAAAATTATTGTTGTGAATTGGTGGATTGAATCAATCATATCCCAGCTTTCCCCTTTAATAGCTCTAAATTTAGTTTTAATTTGTTTTTAATTTAATTGTCTAGCTATTGCTTTAATTTTTATTGCACTAGTTTAGTAAATCAAAACCCCATAAAAAACCTAAAGATTTTCGGTCCTTTTATTTTTTCTTTTATTTTAGATCCAATTCCCCACATAATTGTAAATCAATCCTAGGTTAGGTTAGTATGAATTGAGTGTTAGAGCCTATATTTGGCTAGGTCCCTTGGGAGAGAACGATATCGGATTACCGGTTTATACTTCATCACGACCCCTGTACTCTTGCGGGGTACTAACTCCATTTTGTAATTTTCGGAGCGAGTCACGTTTTGGACTTACCAGTAGTGAGTCATGGAAAGCCCCTATGAAGACGGTTATGTCGCTTGTATCTCCCAACTTGGCCATATCTTTTTTCTGAAGAACACTCTTCATAACACCGAAGGCCACCTCGATCTGGTCGATCACCAAATCCGCCGTTGTCGTAGGTCGGCCCAAAATATCCGGCATAATGGTTACAACCTCGCCGACTTCCTCCATCGCGCCTTTTCCAGCGCCGACCCTTGGCTTCTTAGGTGCAGGAGGCGGTGCAACAACCCAGTGTGCCTTCTTCTTTTATTGTCGTGTTTCCGACCTCTTTAGAATAGCGGCGACTTCCTCCACCTGGGCGGCATCCAGTTCGGCAATTGGAGGAACTGCAGAAGTTGTGGCGGCCTTCTTTAATGGCTTGCCTGCTGCAACAAACATATGCTCCCTGAAACTCATTCCTTCTTCCTCGACTGGAGATGGGGTGGACTCTTTTGTTCTGGCAAGAACTCTAACTTGGCGATCCGGGATAGTATGTGGCGCCGAACTTGAGCCCAAACTGTTCGAACTTGAGCGGGCTTCACACGATTCTTCAGCAACGTGCTCTGATGGAGGAACAACTGCAACCGTTACTCCGGTGGGGGCAAGAGCTCGTTCAATAGCAATATCGACGGGGATCTCTTCAAAATCTCCCTCAAAGCCTTCCTGCACTAATCTTGCAAGGACACTTTGTGGGACCCCCGTCTCGGTTGTGAAGGTTGAGTAACGGAGAGGGTAGTTGAGCAAAATGTGTGTGGTCCAAGCAATATGCTTCAGTCTGCCCTCGCCAAGAAAATTCAAAACTTTGTTAAGATCAGTAAAATTGACAAGCCAATCCCGAGCTTTCAACCGCTTCTTTTTTTTGCAAAAGACCATAATCAGATTCGGACCCACATCAGAAATAAATCACACATAGATTAATGGAACGACATCAAACCTATCTCAAGGGAAACTCTAGAGCATCAGAACACCGATCTGTCTCCCTCAGGAACGTTACCGAACTCCCAGGGTCTGGTCACCCAAACCCTAACATCGTTAACACCCTTCCCGGAGGAGGGTAGACACTTCACTAGCTCTTTGGAGTTGTTTACAGCTCGCAGGTAGACTTTGGAACTCCCCTCAACCTTATAAAGCTTATAGCAATAATCCAGTTCGGCAAGCCCCAGGTTCACACCCAGGCGCAGATTAATTTTAGCATGCCAAAAATGATTCTATAGACATTCGACGACAACTAGGAGGGCGACACTTTACTCTTTATTATAAACTTGTGGAGAAAAGAGTGAAGGGAAAACCTAAGGCCTTCTTCTATGATAGCTATGATCGGGAACGACACTCCCTTTTCGGTCTCACCCATACAGTGATCGTTGGGATCGACTAGCTCTAAGCCGATCTCATTTGGGATCTCGAACCTAGCTTTAAAGGCGGCAATGGCCGCTGGACTATCTAGCATTTTCCTAAGACGAGATGCCATCTGGAGACAGCTGTCAAAAAGGCAAGAAGGAAAACAAAAAGAAGAATAATAGATGTGTGGGCGTAAAAAGACTTATAGTGGAGATGGGAGCAAAGACAAGTAACGCACACAATGGACAGAAAGATGATGAGCAACTAAATGCCTTTCATCGGAGAAGGCATCTCCCTTTTTATATACATCCAAGCCGTCGGTTCACGCGCGGGAATAAGGCAGCAGTCATGTCGCTTCGTTGAACCATCACATTAGCCATCGATTCAATGGCACCACATCAATGAAGCTTTAAATCCGCGCCGTCCGCGTGACCCAGTAACTGTAGAAACGGTCACCCAATTGAAAGGGCGCCGTAATTACCCATTACAACCCTTGACCATTTGAAAGTTCAAAATGACGCAAGGGCTGGAGGGCAATTGTGGGGCGGTAGCACACGGCCCAAGTCAACTGGTAAGGCCCAATCCGCATGAGTTAAAGCTCGGCTGTTGAGTAGCCCAAATTTGGCATTAAAGAACGGCCTGGCCCAAGTTGCCAACCTGGGCCTAAATCGCGAAAGGTGAGCCCAAACCGCTAGCGGTTTTAGAGCATTAAATGCAGAGTTGACCCACATTAAATGCTCTAGCGGCTTTCCATGAGACGTCGACATGCACGTCTGATCAGCCGGATTCCTCAGTGACGGCAAGACAGACATATGATGATGCCTACCCGACAGGCTATGATGACTTGCCGGTAGGCCAGGAGTGGAACGCTCCACCGTTCACATTATAAATACCCAAGCCCTCGAGAGTCAGGTATGGACAATTAATCCCAAGTATACACGACTTTTATTCATTAGACCCTCAATTAAGTTGGCTAACTTAATCATCAGAGTGTGATCAGCCCAAATAGGGTCGACTCATTATAACTTCTCTTTTTTGCAACAAGTTTGGACTAATCAACGTGGGCTTGAGTGTTCAGCACGGCCTTCTCAAAAAACCTCACCTACAATTTGACATTATTTTTTATATTAAATTTAATATTATTTAACCTTATCTTTGGAAAAAAAAATATTATTAAGATAAATGAGTAGGCTTGGGAATCATAGTTTTTTATTTTGTGCGGTCTTAAGATTTGGTTTTAGGTCCGATGAGAAATTTTTTTACTGTAAGTCCGACCCAACATGCCTAATGTCCACCTACGTGAGATACACCTCTAATGTTTGGGTGCATCTCAACTCCAGATAACACCATGTGCATGCATGATCATACACCATATACAAAGAATTTGGTTTTTAAAAATAGAGAGACCAAGAATATATAAACCAAACTGGATTCTACCTTAACATACATTAGAGTTGTTACTCCCGCGACCAGTCTATAATTTGTTCCTTTAGAGAGACAGATCGCATTCCAACCCATAATATCTCATCCATCTTTTTCTTGGATAATTCATTACTGTATGGTGACTGAGAAAACACTCATACAGTGGCTCATCCTATTCGTTTACATAACGGAGTAAACTAACATTGCCTGCTTTGTTGCTATACTTAGCCTTGTATTCTCTCCATCTCCTTACCTTAGTATGTCTATTTTCACTGACTTTGCTTTGTCCTGTCCCACCATAATTAGTCTTGTATTCGCTCCAAAGCTGATCAACTGACTTTCCCAACAGCTCATCGAAGTATCCACGCTAAAAGCATCCCTCATCTTCATGTTCAGCGCCGCCACAAATCCCGGTTTAAGACCCTCACAATATTCCAGAAATCTAGCAGTGAAATCGTACCCCTGGTCCCAACTGTCGCCCATACCCGGTTTCGCAAAACCCGGCGGGTAATACTCCGCCTTCAATACGGTGTAATCGGCCACGCCTTCCACGACCCCAACCGGAGGCTGGCCCTCGTCGTCCCACTGCCACACGTGCGTCATTTCATGGTATATCAAAGAAGTGAACTCCCATGTCACATTGCCCTGGTAGCCTTGTAAATACACGGCACTGACCGTTATTGTTTCGCCGTAGGTGACGGCTTCGGCCCCTTGGAAGTTGTCTATGACCATTGAAACTTTCTCGACGTTCTTTCTTTCTGTAGAGTTGTTTTCTTCAAACATGTCCCGTATGAAATTTGTGGTAGTTTCCATGGTCTGCTTAGCATATTCGATGCCGGTATCTTCCGTGAAACGGGTTCCACCCGGGGAGGTTCCTGCCTTGTTGTTGACATCAAATTGGACAGCGCCAATGGCTTGTAGAGCTGCCAGGGCTAGCAGAGACGAGTGGAGAAGATATAGGTAATCAACCATGGCTGTGTATATCTGCACAACGGTGAGCTGAGCGTCCTCTTAATATAGAGAATTGACCTACATGTATTTACTCACGTGAACTCTGCTATTAGGAATAAAAATGGGCAAAGGTTGTCCCGTGAAGTTACTAATCATATGCTTTTGCAACCTCAGATGCCCCACATTATATATTCTTTTAGATCAAATCACATAGCATGTATGTATATAGGCATTTATATGTCTCATTAACTTTCCTTGGAAAAGCCACTTGCCTGTAGGAAAATATATTCAGGGCCTCTTGAAACATCTTTGAAACAATGTATCATCTTTATAGAATTCCAAAAGTCACTTTAGAAATTTAAACTTGTTCCAAAAGTTGTGACCAAATTCAATGCGGAGACAATTATAATCTAAATATAATTTTCTTTCATCTAAATTGAATTATTTCAACACTATGTACCAAAAAAAAAAACAAAAATTGGAAAATGGCTTGATATCACACGTCCTATGATCTATGCATATGGAGGCATGAGATCAACATGGTATTACTCAATTTTAATCAAAATACCTTACATATAACTATTATAAGTTCATTTTTTTTCCAGAATTTAAGCAAAAGCAGGGGCATTGGGTGGGACACTTATATATGACTCATTCTATTCATTCGACGAAGCACTAGACTGACTGAGATATATGCCCTGCTTAGCCCCCATACCTATCCCTGTATTCTCTCCTCCTACTAAGATTTGTATGTTCATTGGCACCGCTTTCTACTCTATGACCATGCTTGGCTTTGTATTCTCTCCAAAGCTGATCAACCGGTTTCCCCAGAAGCTCAACAAAGTAATGACCACTGTAAGTATCCTTCATCTTCTTCTTAAGTGCTGCCACAAAACCAGGTCTAAGACCCTCACAGTACTCCATAAACCGAGCAGTAATATCGTAACCCTGATCCCATCTCTCACCCATTCCCGGTTTTGCAAAACCGGGCGGATTATAGTTGGCCTTCAAGACCGTATAATCGGCCTTCAAGCCTTCAAGCTCAATAAAGTAATTACCACTGTAAGTATCCTTTATCTTTTAGCTTAGATTTATATTTGTAATGTTAACGTAAGAGTAAAAATTGTAACTTTTATTTATTGTAATGTATTTTTTTTTCACTTTCTTGCACTTTCCTTCACTTTCCTTGTAATCAAGCAATTTTAATATTCAAGTAAATTGTAAATTTAATTCTCTTTATGTTTTCTTTATATTTTTACATGCTTTTATGATAAACTCAAGTAGTTGGATGACCTCTTTGAAAATTCACATTTACTCCATTGCTGAGTATACCGTTGTGAGAACCATATTGAACTTTAATTGTGAGTGTATATCCGGTGAGGTTTGAATCAAAACATTTAAAGGGTCGGATTTGCTTAAATGAATTCATTTATGTTGTTTAGCATGATACTTCACCCACACACATGAACCTCTCTTTTGCATGACTTGTTGCATATTTTTACAAGTGGTAAGAGTTTGGAGTGACATCTAATGTTGATTTGAGTAGGATTAGGCACGCATTCCTTATTCTTATCTTGATTGGCAATTCACAAAAGGATGTTTGTGGATATCATCACTGTAAACCCTCACGAGACACCACTCGTCTATTAGGGGTAATCTAGAGGTTTAAAGATTTGCTGCATAAGTTAAATATACCCGTGACTCCTATGAAAGTGGAGATTATCCTTTATGATTTGGATAGTTTTTGCTAGGGACTAGCAAAATATAAGTTGGGGGGTTGTGATTACACCCTAAAAGTGTAATCATAGGCCCTTAATTCGCACCTTGCTAGATTTATATTAGTGTTAATTTTTTTATTTTAGTTAGATATTTGTTTGATTGTGTTTTGTGTGTGCTTTGTATGTTATAGGAGCTAATAAACGCAAATTGAAGCAAAGAATGATTAAGGTGAATAATTCAGTCATGAAAATTCAGGCCCATCTCGGTATTTTGGCCATATCTTTTTACTCTGATATTCAATTGAGCTGAATTTTGTGCCATTGAAAAGAAGACTTCAACAGATACAACTTGTCCTCTAATGTGCATCAGCTAAATCGGCATCTAAGGTGGTCAAACTCAAGCTTCAAGGTGGACAGATGAATAGTAACCGTTTGATCGGTCTGGCAAATTTCAGAGAGGTTTTACCATTCAATCGGTGAGCAGTGTCCCATAAATAGTAAACAGTGAATAGTGACCGATCGAATGGTCACTGTAGCGTTTGATCGGTCGTTCAATCGCTGAATAGTGCCGATCGATCGATTATTACAGATCTGGTGTATAAAAGCTGTTGTTAGAAAAAATGAAATAAGAGAAGATAGTTAGGGTTTGTCGCAGCCAAGGAGGTGGCGAGAAAGCTCCTTCAAGGTTAATTTTTTATGTTTTTATTCATTTTTAACTTAGATTTATGTTTGTAATGTTAATGTAGGAGTATAAATTGTAACTTTCTTTCATTATAATGTATTTTCTTTACTTTCTTGCACTTTCTTTCACTTTCCTTGTAACCAAATAATTTTAATATTCAAGTAAATTGTAGATTTAATTCTCTTTATATTTTCTTTATAATTTTTACATGCTTTTATGATGAACTCAAGTAGCTAGATGTATTTTGGGCATGACTGTGAAAATCCACTAAGGATATTCAAGTATTTAAATGGAGATTCATGAACTTCAAAGTTTTATTCCTAGATTTCGATTGTTCTATTCGGTTGAGTGTTGGATTTATTTGAAAACTTAGATTCAGAACTCATTTAGTAATATTTATGCACAATTCAACAATTGGTATAAATCTTGCACATTTCTACGTTTGTTTCTATGGTTCTATTAATTGTTGCAATTTATACACTCAACTAAATATGAACTTAATGTTTTATGGTTAAAATATTCCGAATCAAGAATTCACGATGTGATTCTTGATTTGAGTTATAAAAATCCTCTTTTGAAATTCTTGTTGTGAATTGGTGGATTGAAACAATCATATCGAAGCTTTTCATTTTAATTGCTTTAATTTTTATTGCACTAGTTTAATAATCCAAAATCCCCATAAAAAACTAAAAGATTTTCGGTTCTTTTATTTTTCATTTTATTTTAAATTCAATTTCTCACATAATTACAAATCAATCCTAGGTTAGGTTAGTGTGAGTTGAGTGCTAAAGCCTATATTTGATTAGATTTTTTGAAAGAGAACGATGGTTTATATTTCATTGCGACCCCGTATTTTTGCGAGATACTAACTCAAGTTTGGGAAAGTTTTATTTTTACAGAATTTTAATATAAAAACCTCTTTCATAATGATGTGATAGTGGTATCATTAGATGTGACAATGTTATTTTTAAAATCATGTATCAAGATAATAGGTGTTTTAATTTGAAATGAAAGAATCTATGAAAATTTTGCACAAAAATTCAGTTTGTATAAGAAGGTTGAGAAATCATATTTGGATTTCTTTTCTAAAAATTAAGATAAGGTCCAGTAGTAATAGCTAATCTTCGTCAAAGCTGATTGATTCCAAGTTTGGAATAGAATACTTAAAGGTTTACGAGAACAACAATTTGGATACTGGTTTTCCATTTCTGTCATTTTTGTTTAAAACTAGTTCTTGTGCACATGGGTTGCACGTGAAATGTTTTGTCGGGATATTTCATAATGTGCATTTTATTAAAAGATATCAGGTAACTTTTGATGGTCTTGAATCTTATTAAATGGACACATACTTTGCTTGAATGATATCATATTTGGTAACCTATGTAAAATATTGTGTCACGGATGTTCAAAGCACCTAAAAGAATCCTTTATTAATATTATGAAAGGCAATAGGTTGTATCTTTCATACCTAGAGAATAATAGCTATGGTTCACATTCATATATAATATAGATCTTAGCCATAATATATCTTTATTGTATGATTATAGTTTATATAAGAAAACATTGAGCATGATAATTTGGTTCTGTCATATTAAAAATAGAGAATTTGATTGTCATTTCCGTTTTGTATGCAAATTTGACCTGTCAATTTTATTACTATCCTGAACTATTGAAACTGGTCTTGATCAATGCTTTCCCTGAACTATTCAAGCTATTCTTGATTAGTGATTTTCTTAAGCACATGACGCAGACATTTAATTTAGGGAACAAGATATTAATTCCATCAAAAGGAAACACAACGACAATTACACAAATATTAAGGTTGGATGATGGCTTTGACATTCGGGTGACCAAAGGCCAAGGTACGTTTGCTAGGAGAATTCACCATAATGGCAACTTTTCTGCACCACTCAAGAGGCAAAGCTCGCTTCCCTTCTTGAAGAGACCAACACGCCAAGGGCGGAGGTTCCCTGGGGAGCCTAATTTGATTCTCATTTTTAATGTTCAATATTTTTTAAAATTTTAGTTTAGTCCATCTCAATATTCTCCAACCTAGCCCTTTGTACTGCTTAACCTAACAGTTTTTATTGTAGTTTAATTACTTAACACCACTCACTTTAATTTTAATTTTTAAACCTAATAAAATTAAATTAATTACTTGAACATTAAAAAAGCATCCTAAGAGAGAGATAGAGATGTAGATTTCTGATTTTTACATTCAGACTCTGGAGCCCGTAGCTGTTTGACAGAGAAATCATTCTTGACCCAAAATAAATAAATAAAAAGACGACAACTAGTTGAAAATGGAATAGTGCATAACTAGAAGTTGTTTTGACATTCTTCAAGCTAAGTAAGTGCGAAACTTGCCTTTTATTTACAAATTCAACACATGTTTGAATGTTTGATTCTTTTTTGAATAATTGAAATTTTTTATGATTGAAGTTGAACATGGGGCATAAAGAGATAAGATTCAATCTAATAGAATTTAGCAAGGCATTAAGTGCAACAGTTGAGAGACTAACTTTCCAATCTTCCATGGACTGAGAGGATTCACTTTGGCATAGCTCAAGGCGAATGAAAATACTAGCTCCGCCCTTGGGCACGGCATTTGGAGAAGGTGACTTGACGGTTGCTTACACTTTCTATCTTCTTGATTTCGATCTTCAGTTAGCCTTGGGTGCTCTTATTATTCATCATCTTGTTCATTGTGACCATGCAAATTCAAGACAAGATGAAAGAGAAAGGTATTTATGTGCTTGGGAAGAAAGGTAACGGTATGCTATTTTGAGATATATTTATAATCTAGAGATGTGTTTCCTCCTTTAAGAAATTCCCAACATTTTGCTAATCAAAGATCCTTAATGTATGCCAAACTATTGTAATAAGAAAGGGCATTGTTCATCTAAGTAAGTTCTGTATTATTCAAAAAGATTGTCGATGTAAAAAAAAAATAGCATTTTCCAATATATATATACTAGTTCTTGTGCACGTGCATTACACGTGACATATTTTCTTGGGATATTTCATAATGCGCATTTTGCCAAAAGATATCAGGTAACTTTTGATGGTTTTGAATCTTATTAAATGGACACATGCTTTACTTGAATGATATCATATTTGGTAACCTATGTAAAAAGATATTGTATCACGGATGTTCAATACACCTAAAAGAATCCTCTATTAATATTATGAAAGGCAATAGGTTGTATCTTTCATACCTAGGGGATAATAACTATGGTTCACATTCACATATAATATAGATCATAGCCATAATATATCTTTATTTTTTTTATTATAGTTTATATAAGAAAACATTGAGCATGATAATTTGGTTCTGTTATATTAAAAATAGAGACTTTAAAAAAAAAAGAAAGAAAAAACCATGACCCAAAAAAGAAAAGGAAGGAAAACAGTTAAAGTTGCAAATATCGCAATGCTCACATTACCTATCAAAGTTCAAGTTTTCCTAATTTTATTTTAAAGAACTTAGAAAAGGAGTAATGAAATGTTGATACGTTTCATTCATTCTCAGCTTAATCCACTCTCATATTCATATTATCCCAATTTGTAAACATTTATAGTTTCCATTCCATCAAGATGTTCATCAATTTATACTTCTATTGCTTCGATCTCCCCTGACACATAAAAAAAACTAACCATTATGTAACTTTTTTATTAAAGCTTTAGACTTACACACCTGATCATTAAACAATATGATTTTGTACATTGTTCTAGCTCCTTTGGAATTGGTATATGGTTCTACCATACCTTTTCTTAGAACAATTGTCTTTATTGTTCCATCTCCATTGGAAGGTCGAAGTTCATTGACTCCCAATAAAGCCTTTCAAATGAATTTCATTTTCCTACATTACTCCTATGAAAACAATATTGAAGTGATGTTAATAGCGTATGATAAACTATCATAAACATTACAATACATCCCAAGAGAGACCCGTAAGTTGCACTTAGGGAATTTTCTACGCTTGAACATGGAATTGAAAGAATAACACAGGAAACTTTGTAAGCAAATAAAATCAAATGCATTTTTAGTGAAATCAATTCACCTCGGGTACTTGGTTGAATGACAAACAGATATAATCTTGCATGCACCTTTCTTGCTTTTCTTGCATTGGCAATTAAGCACCAAGATGTTATTATGCTTCACATAAATACATGCTTGCTTTTCTAGCACTGGCAATTAAACACCAACAAGTTATTATGCATCACATAAATACAACCAAGCCACACTGACGACCTAGTCAGCCAAATTTCTTTTTTTGGTCTTTATTATTTAAGGCACATTAAAAAAAAAGGAAAAAAGAAAGGGGGAACATAACTTTCTCAATTTCTCATAAACCGAACAGTGGCATAAGGAAAAAAAGAAAATGAACTTATTAGAAAATCTTGACACAGATGATAGCAAACTATTTGATTCTGGGGAGATGAACCTAGTTGGTAGCAAAATCTGTCAATAGATGCTTTCATTGTTGATTACACCTTAAAAGTGTAATCATAGACTCTTAATCCGCACTTTGTTAGATTTATATTAGTGTTAATTTCTTTATTTTAGTTAGATATTTATTTGATTATGTTTTGTGTGTGCTTTGTAGGTTATATAAGCTAATAAAGGCAAAAAGAAAGCAAGAATAATCAAAGCGGGTTCAAGGCGAATAATTTGTTCATAAAAATTCAGACCTGTCTCGGTATTTGGGCCATATCTTTTTACTCCGATGTCCGATTGAGCTGATTTTTGTTCCATTGGAAAGAAGCCTTCAAGAGCTACAATTTGTCCTCTAATGTGCATCGGCTGAATCGGCCTCTAAAGTGGTCAAAATCAAGCTTCAAGGTGGAGGAATGAATAGTAACCGATCGATTGGCTTGGCAAACTTCAGAGAAGGTGATTTACCGATCGATCGGCCAATCGATCGGTGAACAGTAACCCGATCGATAGTTGAACAGTGCCCGTGAAAAGTAAAAACAGTTTTTTTTACCAATCGAACGCTCCAATTGCAGTTTGATCGGCCGATCGATCGGTGAACAGTGCCGATCGATCGGTCGATATAGATCTGGAGCTTAAAAGCTTTGTTGTCCGAAAAAATGGAGGGGAGGAAGATTTTTTTGGGTTTGTAACAGCCAAGGAGGTGGTGTGAAAAGCTCCTCCAAGGTTGGTTTTTATGTTTTTGTGTATTTTAGCTTAGATTTATGTTTGTAATGTTAATGTAGGAGTAGAAATTGTAACTTTATTACATTGTAATTTATTTTCCTTCACTTTCTTGTCATTTTCTCTCACTTTCTTAGCAAGCAAACACTAGTTTTACTTAGTTTAATGTTAGATTTACCTTCATTTATGCTCTTTATTATGGATTTTAGTAGCTAAACATCTCTTGGGTGTGATTGTGAAAATCCACCAAGGATCTTCAAGTATTTTAATGGGGATTTATGAACTTCAAAGTTTTATTCCTAGATTTCAATTGTTCTATTCGGTTGAGTGTTGAATTTATTTGAAAACTTAGATTCATAACTCATTTGGTAATATTTATGCACAATTCAACAATTGGTATAAATCTTGCACATTTCTAGGTTTGTTTCTATGGTTCTATTAATTATCACAATTTATACACTCAACTAAATATGAACTTAAGGTTTTATGGTCAAAATATTCCGAATCAAAAATCCACGGTGTGATTTTTTATTTGAGTTATAAAAATCCTCTATTGAAATTCTTGTTGTGAATTGGTGGATTGAATCAATCATATCCAAGCTTTCCATTTTAATTGCTTTACATTTAAATCAATTGCCTAGTTAATTGCATTAATTTTCATTGCACTAGTTTAGTAAATTAAAACCCCATAAAAAACCTAAAGATTTTCGGTCATTTTATTTTTCCTTTTATTTTAGATCCAATTCCTCACATAATTGCAATTCGATCCTAGGCTAGATTAACGTGAGTTGAGTGCTAGAGCCTATATTTGGCTAGGTCCCTTGGGAGAGAACGATACCGGATTACCGGTTTATACTTCATCGCGACCCTCGTACTCTTACGGGGTACTAACTCCATTTTGTAGTTTTCGGAGCGAGTCAATTGTCTTCGTCATGTCAGTGCATATGGTGTTATTTTGCTAAAATAGTTTTTGCTTGTTGTGCCTTTTTACCACAGAAAAAAATGAAAATGGGAAAATTTCATAGCTAAAGACGTTTAACTTGTACGTATGATTCAAGGTAGTCTACATCTCAAGGTGACTCTATTCTTAATATTTTGCAAGTGCCACAACATATAGTTATCTTGATTTTTTTTTGCAATCTTATTCTCATTGGCAATCATCATAATTGAACATCAGATATAGTAACAGTAAGAAGCGAAGAAAAATAATAATGATGACAAAAAGAGAAGTTTGTAGGGGAGCAAATTGAGGAATGACTCGGACATTTGTGAATTTTTTTTTTAAAAAAAATTTCTTCTCTAGTTCATGTTGAATTAAGAATGGTTGATTTCTTAAAATAGGCTTTATAAATTCTCCTAAAAAGTGAATTGAGAAGATGATGTTAGTAGATACCTTTTGTGATCTACTCTCCTCATCTTTGAAATATCGAAAAATCAAGCCAGGTTCCTGCATGAAAGCAGAAGTCATAACATATATGAGCTTTGAAAATGTATTACAAACAACCAGTACAATCTGCATAGCATATATTTCACATTCAGACAATCATGATGTATGATTATCATATGAGATGTTACCTTCCTATCATACTCTAGTAGATATCCAATTCAACTTACTCTAATCATCAAGTTTAGAAAAAAAGAAAAAAGAAAAACAATAATCATTTCAAGTATTCAGTGAAAGGTAACACCCAGTGAAATTTAGAAGTTTATGCTCCATGTGGTCCATGAAATAACAAAGAGAAAAGTAAAAGCTTAAATAAGACTTCTTTCCCATTCAAGTTTAAATTCAATTTATTTTGTACTCATTTAGACTTCTTTCACTTTCAGACTTCTCTCCCATGCAATGAATCCAACCTAAAGGGAATTCAACCAAAAAGGAATTAAAAAATAATATGAAGGCTGATCATGATACCAAAAGAATAATCCTAACTACGAAAACTAATTCAACAGAGCAAGTGACGCTCAAAACTAACCTTAATTCTTTCTTGAACGAGAGGAAGATAGTTACAAAATGGATTTGCCAAAACTACGATGATTGACCTTCAATCTGCATTCAAGATGAAATTATTTTGCATATTCATCTTGAGTTTGAAGTGGGAAGAAGTCTTACCAGTGATTCATTTGGCATCAACTTCGATCAATAGTTAATGCTATGTTTGCATTAAGTCCACCGAAAATTCTTGCTACTCCAAAGTTCAAGGTTTGGTGTTTCATATCACAATCTAGCAAAACATTGATTGTTTTGAGATCCCTGTGAATACTTATTGAACTGGACTCATTGTGAAGGTAGAGAATACCTTGTGCAACGCCCATAGCAATTTCAAAGTGCAATAATTAGTCACTTGAGTATTACTCTTCTATTGTGATCTACAAAATTATAATCCAAGTGAGTTCTATGGCATTTTGTACAATAAAGCAAGGACTCCATAAAAACATTGGCATTGAAATTACTCAAATCAAGTTAATGGTTGAGTCTTGGAACAAAATACAAAATTCCGAGGTTACGTGGGACATATAATTGTGGATTAGTGTCCTCTCTTCTCCTTCAATGCAACACAAGATAAAGGCTGTCGGCTGTCCCAAAGAGTGTGAGTCCACCTTCTTCCCAAATCAATTTTTTAGATGAGAAGGCATTTCTTCGAACACCTCAGAGGCAGAATTTTTTTTTCCTTAAATGGGAACAACATTTGTGAGTTCCTTGTAAAAAAGCCTAGACAAATTTCACAAATCCTATTCCATGAGAACCATACCAAACAGTATAATTATTGCTGACTTTGTTTAAAACTTTTGTGTACCAATTTCAAAGTACCCATAATTTCAAGAGGAAACAGAACAAACACAAATCAGATCCAAATAACAAGATATATGGTCTCCTATCATAAATACAAGTGTGAAACCTCGAGATGGGGCCAGACCGTGCAAAATCTAACGCGGTGATATATTGAATGCTAGAGAAATCCTTGACGTTGCATGCACAGTTTGCCATGAGGAACCTGGGTTGGAAATATATGAGATATGTTTTGTTACCTTAGGTGGCCAACGTAAACAAAGGAATGATAAAAATATATATATAATCTGTTCTATTACCTATGGTGAGTAGCACACTGAGGAACGCTTGAATTGTTGGTCGTTGGTTTTGAAAAGAGACGATAGCTTTTGTTTTTACAATTGACATCAAGGATAGGTAATGGTAACAAAAGCAGGCTCGGTTTGAAAAGTCGTAGCCGGTGGAAATGTCATTTGTTTTTTCATGAGGGGCATATGTGAAACACTTGGGCAGGCTTTGCTCTTTTAAAATAGTAGAGATTAACATAAAATCTTGTCACGTGAAGCCATGGATGGATCAAGACCCACTGATCTCATACAGGTTATTTGGTCAGCATGTATTGGCTTTTTATGATAATATCGGACAATTTGACCTAAATATCGTGAACTTTCGACGAAAATGTTCTAAATGTTCTGCCATATTGGTGACTAGGCATGACCATGCCTACGGCACTAACATAATCGCGTATGTATTCCGTAATCGACATAATCGTGTATGCATTCCGTAATAAGTTTCCTTTAATTTTGGCCTCTACCGTGGGTTTTTGTCTACTGCTACAAATAAAATTTGACTGTGTTAATACAGTCAAAACACAGAAAAACATAAAAGGACATTGAGAGTGAATTTATTTTATGGGACATACTAATTTGTATTTTTACATATATGCTAGCAAGTCCCTTATTCTATATATAATTAACATTGAAAATACAGCCATATTGGTGATTAAACTATTCTGAGGAGTTCAATCATCTTTTAATAATGGAAGGGTAGTTTTCAAATTGACGAAAGCTAAAAGAAGAGAATTATTATTCTGCATCTAATTGACAGAAGCAACTGTGTGGAGATTGGAATCATAATAGAAAATCAGTTGTACAATACTTTTCAGTGTTTTATTCATATATATGTATATATATATGGCATATGCCCATTGGAAGACATCTCTAATTGTTATACTTAGCCTTGTAGTCACTCCAGAGCTGATCAACATTCTTGCCCAGCAGCTCAACGAAGTAGTTGTCACTGTAACCAGTTCTCATCTTCTTGTTGAGTTCTGCCACAAACCCATTTCTAAGGCTGTTACAATAGTCCAGAAACCAGGCTGTGACACTGTAACCTTGGTCCCAGCGGTCGCCCTGCCCTGGTTGCACCCAGTAACTTGGCCGAAACCCGGCTTTTAACACCACAAAATCAGCAATCCCTTCGACCAGTCCTCCCGGAGCCTGGCCATTCCCATTCCACTGCCACGAGTGTGTCACCTCATGATGTAGAACTCCGGTGATCTCTCTTCTAACGTCTCCATTGTAGCCATCTATATAATTCGCGCTGACGCGAATATGATCGTTGCTAGTGTCGGCGATTCCATCGAATGTCTCAACGGACATGCTAATTTTTGGCGTGGTCCTTCTGTCTGCCTCGGAGTTTTGCTGGAAGAGCCTCCATATGAATTCCGTGGCGGTTTGAAGTGTTTGCTTGCTGTATTCGAGTCCGATTTCATTTGTGAACCGGATTCCTCCTGGAGTGTTTGGTACGTTGTTGGCGGCGCTGTATTCTACTGCATGGATTCCTTCCAGGGCTGCTAGAATCGCTAGAAAAGAAAGGAAGAACCTCATTTTAGCCATTGTTGCCTTCTCTCTTGTTTTTTTTGGTTGTAGGCTCGGTTTACACTGTAAGCCTGTTATTGCAACATCATTTATACAGAGATCGGGTGAGCTATGATGACGAGTAAAGGTCGACCAAGTCTTCACACTGTTATAAGAAATTCAACTGGTCATGGGAATTCGGTGAGGCCAGGTACGGACGGAGATATTTCCTTCATTACTTCTTCCTGCTGCCGACAAGGTTTGACAAGTGTTTGGTATAGTTAGCACGCAATTACCGGAGGACTTTTCAAGTCAATGGGAAACTGCACACAAGAAAGGACTTCTCATCCGAGTTTTCATTTTGATTTGATGAGTTGGGAGGATGATAAGTGCTTCCCAACGTGTCATATACGCAAGATTTCAAAAAAATAAAAAATAAAAAATAAACCAAGTCTCACCTTCTTAGGAATTTGAGTTGCTTCTATTCACTGATGAAAAATATTTATAAAGGTAATGTTATATTAACAAAAGATTTATATTAAATTTTTATATAAAAAATATATTTAAATGAGAATTTTTTATTTTTTAACAAAATATTTATTATAATAATATTTAATTATACAACTATTATTATGATATTACCCTAGTGTAAAATTATGTATAGGAATTCTGTAATAGCATTTTTCAATTTGTAAAGGTCCATGTAGATGATATTGGTAGGATAAGTCTTTTATCCATCTTGCCCGATCATAAGTGTCGTTTGGATGGCCACGGACTGACAGGTGGCATGGAACTGTACCTAAGTTTTGTCTTTGATGTTGGGAAAAATTTTAAAAATAAAAAACAAAAATCAGGAAAAACTTGTGCACCTGTATGTTTATTTGACACATTATTGGTGGAAGGTTTTATGGCAAAATCGAGTCGAGCAGAATAGTTGCTTAAATTTAATTTAAAATTTTTAATGAACTTAAAATTGTGTTTAAATTTGGTTAATTTAACTCTTGAGCTGATCTCAAATAAATTTTAATTAAATTGAACTCAAATAACTTAAATTTTTTTAAGTATTATTATTTATTAAGTCCAATTTAAATAATTAATGAGTTTTAAATCGTATTTAAACTTAATTTATTTATATAATCAACTGATCTTGAACGATTTTATAACAAACTAAATATGAGCCTACTTTGAATAACTTGATAATTTTCATAACTCTAGTTTAAGTATCGTTTTTCAGTCCGACCTGACATCCAAAATTTTGCTGCGGCAATTGAGGAAAAAAAAAAATAGATAGGTAAGGCGGCCAAGACCTTGACTTTTACTTTAGGCTATGCTTTCTGTGACGATGTGACCGTCACCCAAAATTTTGCGGTTGCCAAACTAAAATAGTTTAGTCAAAGGTTCAGAATTTCCTGGTCGGCTGAACAAGTCAGGGGACACCAAGGTTGAGAAATCGTATCGCATTTTCTTCTCAAATTTAAGAAAATGTCCGGTTGTAATAGAAAATCATCAGCAAATTCACCAGCGAATTGATTACAACTCTTGGATGTAAAATGTGCTACTTCAAAACAGTTTATGAGAAAAATACAACTGCATCTTGGTTTTCCGTTTCTGTCCTTTTTTTGCCTTCAATAACATCACGTGAAACAATAGAAAGGACAAGACCGCTCGAAAGAGATCTCATATAGTCTATTTTAGTTGCGTGTATTGTCTTTGTATGATAATACCAGACATTTGATAGAAATATTGTAAAATTTGCATGAAAATGTCCTAAATTGTTGATTAAACTCTTATGAGGATTTCAATCATCTCATCGGTTTTAATAAATGGCGGGTTCTTTGGTAGGCTTCAAATTGATGAAAGCTAATTAAGAAATCCGCATCTAATGATTTATGTAAAAACTAATGTATTTTTCACTAGATTTTGTTGAATGATGTGGATTCTGATGCTGACAAAAACCAAGAAAGAGCACAATAAATTGTCTCTCCCTCTCTTTCTGTTACGGCCCTAATTTCTCTCCTTACCCTGTAACTCAACATATAGTTTTGCTTTTATAAAGTAGGGAGAAGGGGGACAATGGCCCTCTCTGGAATTTTACAAACTTTTGAGGCTTTACTATGTAAATAAAGGGATTTACTTCCTTGTAGTTTAACTAAAAATTACATTATCCCATATGGTTTAGAAGTGAATATATAATTTTTGTATAGTTTGACTTAATTGTAAAATTGGTAAAAACTATTAAAATTAATGACAATTATGTCACAGAGATATTTTTATCATTTCATCTTTCTAAAATAGAATATCAACAAAATGATTTTGTCCTTTTATGTCAAACCAACAGGTTGTTCTTCACAGGACATATTTGCCACTTCACCAAATCTATAACTATTCCTTCCATTTTGTAGATAATCCAAATCAGAAGGAATTATGTGTTCGCAGTGAGTCATTTGAATTTTACTGAAATTATAAGTGAATAAAGTATAATTATTCCATAAATAAAATATAATAGAGATGAGCTCCAATGTTGTCTTTCCTGAAATTGTAATGAAAGATAAAAGGCCAATAAATCAATGGTTTGAGTAAAATCACAAAAACAAGCTAATGACATTTTATCAAACTAGTGAATTCAGTTATTACTCCTTAATGATAATTTACTAAGAATTTAATTTTGATGCACTGATAGTGTAAAAAATTTTTACACAAGCAGGCACTAGAATGTGACATGTGTCCATAAGCTTTGCTTGTTTATGTTGTACTCAAATTTTAAAAGACACGTATCATACTCTGGTGTCTTTCTTGTGTAAAAAAATTATAAACTGTCAGTGCATCAAAACTAAGCTCATTTACTAAATATAACAAGAGTTCTTTCTTTCCTTTGTTTCTTTGTGGCACTGAAGTTTTGTTGGTGATTATTCCAACTAATAAGTTAATGGGTTCGTTAAAAACATGACAACTAAAAGAAAACTTTTTCATTATCGTAATATTGTAACGGAAATGAATCATAGTTGTGCTTGAAGATCAGTTCTAAAGGTTGATCTTAGGCTATCCTTCGCCAAGATAACCATGAGATGTATAAGGAAAATACTATTCTTTCAGAATTTATAATCAGAATGATGTGGTAGTAGCAATTTAGTAATTAAAATGCATATTGGTGGGTTCTTTATTTTAAAGTAATAGGCCCACAACTCAACCATATCATTTTGGTTATATTTTCTGGTTATATATTCTGGTTGTATAGCATTACTCGATGTATAATTGAGGCAACTGCATGCAGCTGATTAAAAGAACACAAAAGCATCCAAAAGCAAGTTAAATAACTTATAATTTTCCCTAGACGGGAGTGATCTTGATGATACTCTCTCTCTTTTATTTAGACAACTGATTGACTATTAAAAACAGAAAATCAATTGTACAATACTTTCGATGCTTATTCATATATATATATATATATATCGAATGTTCATTTTATAACACTCCTAGCTATTATACTTGGCCTTGTAGTCACTCCAGAGCTGATCAACAGTCTTGCCCAGCAGCTCAATGAAGAAGTTGTCAATATAGCCACTTCTCATCTTCTTGTTAAGTTCTGCCACAAACCCATTACTCAAACTGTTACAACAGTCCAGAAATCGGGCCGTGACATCGTAACCTTGGTCCCAATGGTCGCCCTGCCCTGGCTGCACCCAATGACTCGGCGCAAGATCAGCCCTCAGCCTCACAAAATCAGTAATCCCTTCAATCAATCCTCCCGGAGCCGGCTGGCCATTCCCATTCCACTGCCAAATGTGCGTCATCTCGTGATAAAGCACTCCGGTGATCTTTCTTCTAACATTGCCAGAGTAACCTTGTATATAATTCGCGCTAACGTGAATCTCATTGTTGATAGCGTAGGCGACTCCATCCATGTCGTCGATGAACAAACTCACTTGTGGCACGTTTTTTTTTTCTGCTTCTGAGTTCTGCTGGAAAATCCTCTATATGAAATCCGAGGCGGCCATTAGTGTTTGCTTGCTGTATTCGAGCCCGATTTCATTTGTGAATCGGATTCCTCCGGGGGTTGTTGCTACGTTGTTAGTGACAGTGTATTCGACTGCATGGGTTGCTTGCAGGGCTGCTAGAATTACTAGAAAATAAAGGAAGAAAAATCTCATGATATTAGCCATTGAGGGACTATATTTGCTTCTTTTTCTTTTTTTTTCTTGTAGAACTAGAAGCCTGTTATTGCAACACCATTTATAGAGTGTGGCCTATGATCAGCAGTAGATGTGGACCGATTATTTAAGATAAGAAATTAAACGGGTCAAGAATAAGGTAAAGGCGAACTCAGTCCGAAATTTGGTCAAATTTGTGGGTTCACTCAGTTAAACTGGTGAATTGACCAGGCGGATTGACTTTTACTGGGAGAAAGCCAATACTTTGCATGGCATAGGGATTGAACCAACAACCAAAACATAGGAAGAGCATTGTCAATGCCACAAACGCTTTCTTTGGTAATATATTTGCTGTTTTTATTATCAATAGGAATACAGCATAACAATGTGAATGCATTATATTTTCGTATTTTACCATGATGAAGCTAGTGACAAGAGAGTTAATACATAAAAAAAATCTTTAAAATTATTTAAATTATGACATAAACATATGTTTTTATTTCTATAAATATATATATATATATATACACGCACTCTCAAAATATTTTAATAGAAGGTGCTCTGGCACACCTACACCCGCTCGACGAATCGGTGACTTAGGCTAGAAGGATTATAAGGGCTACCCGCAATGGCATGAATTGAAAAAAACAAACCTTCTATTTTGCCCATTGTATTGATCATGTGTCCTAGTTTAGGAGTGGTGCCTGAACTGAAAATTTGTGTAACTTCTACCCTTTTTTTTTTTTTTTGTTTCATTTTTTATATGTTATGACCAGATGTTCGGATTAACTTATGCACACCTCTACTAATTTTAAAATCTTTGTAGTCTTTCATTTTGTACAAATCAAATAATTACCGATTCAAAGACCTTAAAGTGACCCAAAAAATAAATATCACTAAAAAAATTTCGAACTTATAAGTCCCGGCTTTAACCACCAGAAAATCCTCGGGTTGTGTAACCTCTATCCACTGTTGAGAAAAAGTTACATACAGTTCTATGCATGCAAGTGGTGTTAATGGTCAATACTACTAGTCTGGTGGCCATCGGAGTTACAGGTGGCATGTAAATTGTTATCGTAACTAAAGTTTTGCCTTTGATGTTGGTGAAAATTTGGAGGAAAAAAAAAAGGAAACAAAAAACATGAAAAACTGGTGCAACCGTATGTCTACTTTGACACATTCCTGGTGGAAGGCTCCTACAGCGAAGACCTTGACTTGGGTGCCCAACCTCACACAAGTCAAATGAGGCCTTACAAGTCAAGGGACACCAAGGTTGAGAAATCACATCAAAATTTTCTTCTCATAATAAAGATATGGCCTTCCAGTAGTAATAGCTAATCATAGTCAAATTCACTAGCAGATCGATTCCAAGGAGGTTTGAATACAATTCAGATATTGATTTTCCGTTTCTGTCCTCAATAATGAAAAATCTTGTCACCGTAGAAGGATCAAGACCCACAGAAAATTATGATCTCATGCACATTGTTTATTTTGGTTGCATGTATTGTCCTTGTATGATAATGTCAGACGTTTGATTGGACGAGGCTTATTTAAGCCATTGCGAACTAGTTTTTTTTGTATTTAGCAGGATTTTTTAACCAAAATTTATTTTTTTAATTTTTAAATTCTTTTGAGTGGTCGTAGATTCATACAGACCCATCATAAACAAAACATTAAATTTTTTTAATTAAAAATCCACTAAAAATGAAAACAGTCATTTTAGTCAAGCTAAAGTAATTTTTTTTTTGTTTTATTTTTAGTGACTTTTTTAAACTAGAAATTAATTTTTTTTATGATAGGTACGAAATATTTAAAAAAACATAGCAAAAACAAAATTTTAATTTTAATGAAAAAAATCACTAAAAACGAAAAAAGCTATTCATGGTCTAAAGATCATAGGGTTTGGATCCTAATTCAAGAAAGATAACACACCGAGTCTATACTAGCATGAATGGAGTGCGTCTCCAAGCCAAAGCCTCGGTATTTGTGTTATGATGAGGCCTTGATGACCTAACAATATTGGAATTTCTATAAGTCCTCGGCCATATCTTGTTAACATGTTCTCTTCTTCTTCTTCTACTAGTTAGGCAAAAACCTTGATAATTCATGAGAAAAGTGGTTATGACAAATATAATCCGTTCACCGCATTAGAAGCTTTAAAAAACAGTAATATCCATGATTTGAAAAGCAATTGTTTTCTTTTTTAAAGAATACAATATAATTTTGTAGCAGTTGAAACTAAGAGAACCAAACTGGAACCAGAAAGAAAGAGAAAAAAAAACCAAAGACATGGGAGCAGATTGACAAGTATCGGAAGAATGGAAGTGCCGGAGAAGAAGTTTAATCCACAACCCTATTAATCCACTTTGAGACCGCACACATGACCAATAATCAATGGTTTCATAGATTCTCACATAGGTTGTATTGGAAATGCGACCCAGGGAAATATGAAAACTCAATACGTAAACCCTTCATATTTGAAAACGATTATTTTGCTTCTTCTTCTAGTTGTACTCATTTTATGACTGACCGTGAAACCTGCTTTTTTTTTTTTTTTGGTTTTGTTGTTGTGGGATTAGGACTGGCATGGAACAATGGCACGTCTAAACCTGCTCATTATTCATGCTGCTTGGGCAGACTTGAGTATTATTTTTGAAGTCTGGTCTGATCCAAAATATATATATATATATATAATAATATATTTTTATATTTAACATTATTTTTATATTAAATTTAATATTATTTAATATTATCTTTGAAAAAAATATTTTTAGAATAAATGAGTAGGTTTGGAAATCATAGTTTTTATTTTGTACGGGTTTGAAATTTGATTTTAGGCCCAATGAGAAACTTTTTTAGTGTAGGTCTGACCTAACCCATGCTGCCTAATGTTCCACCCTCATGTGAGATACAACTCTAATGCTTGGGTGTAGCTCAACTCCAAATAGCCTAGTGTCCACCCCAATGTGAGATACACCTCTAATGCTTGAATGTATCTCAACTCCAGAAAGCCTGTGTATCTCAACTCCAGATAACCTAGTGTCCACCCCAATGCGAGATACACCTCTAATGCTTGGGTGTATCTCAACTCTAGATAGCCTAGTGTCCATCACTACGTGAGATACACCTTTAATGTTTGGGTGTATCTCAATTCCAGATAACACCATGTGCATGCATGATCATACACCATAGACAAAGAATTTGGTTTTTAAAATAGAGAGACCAAGGATATATAAACCAAACTGGATTCTACCTCAACATACATTAGAGCTGTTACTCCCGTGACCAGTCTATAATATGTTCATTTAGAGAGAGAGATCGCATTCCAATCCATAATCTCTCATCCATCTATTTATTGGACAATTCATTACTGTATGGTGACAGTCTGACAGAGAAAACACTATTTTGCTTACATAATGGAGTAAACTAACATTGCCTGCTTTGTTGCTATACTTAGCTTTGTATTCTCTCCACCTCTTTACCTTATTATGTCTATTTTCACTGACGTTGCTTTGTCTTGTATAATTAGCCTTGTATTCATTCCACATTTGATCAACTGGACGCTAAAAGCATTTGTCATGTTTGTTGAATGTGTAAACTTGACTCAAGATCTAGAAGTCTCCAGAGTTGAAGACGGAAAGCTATGGAAGGTTGCAGAAGAATCAGGAAGCTTCAGACAGCGGAGAGTCAAAGCCATGTATGTTGTATTTGCTACAGTGGTCCGCCATTGATGACCGACAGCGAAAAATTTTCACCCTTCTTGATGCTTCATTTAAGTAGTATAAATATAGGTATTGGGTTGTGATTGTAATATATATCAATGAGAAAAAGAGGGTAGTAAAGAAAGAGAGAGTGCTATGTAATTAAGTGATTTTTTAATGAAAATTCATTGTGTTTTCTATCTCTAATTGTTAGAATAATTTGTTTTATACCCAAACATATGATTAAACATATGGTATTAGAGCTAGATACAAGCTATCACAGAGCACAAAATATTGCAAAATCTAATTTTTTACAAAACAAAGCATAAAGCCTTTCTTTGTCCACAATTCAAGTTGGTCAAAACCACATTTTGATCACACCAGAAGATTCGTCTCGATGATACGGGTCCAACGCTACGAACGGTGTTGAAAACAAAGGTCTAACGTTTCATAGATCTAAAATTGAAAGTTTAAGATCGGTAGCCATTTTTTAAAGGAGAAGACGAAGTGATGTCAGCAGACGTCATCGCTACAGTGACGCTATAGTGACTCTATAGTGAGACTAAAAAAACCTGCCAACACAAGTTTTTGAATTGCAGATTGGCCCCAAGAGGTTGGCCTAATTACAAATTGGTGCCTAGAATTTGGCCTAATTACATATTGACCCTCAAAGTTTGGTCTAATTACAAATTGACCCTTAAAATTTGTCCTAATTTCAGATCAGCCCCTAAAAACTAAAATTATTCACTAAAGTTCCTACCATGTAAAGAAGGCAAGTTCGAGTAATTTCTTCCAACCTTAACTTCCGCGGCTATGCAAAGATAATTATGAGAATTGGAGTATTCAAATGAGAGTACTCATTAGGTCACAAGATTTGTGGGATATTGTTGAACGAGGTTATGCAGAACCGGCCTTCAAAGCTGGAGAAGAAGCTCTGAGTGAGACAGCAAAAGCAACACTTAGAGAGGTAAGAAAAAAGGACAAAAAGGCGTTGTACTTGATCTACCAGGCACTTGACGAAGCCAATTTGGAAAAAATCTCCCCAATAACAACTGTCAAAGAGGAATGGGAAGCCCTTCGAACTTCATTTTGCGGCATTGAGAAAACAAAGAGAATTCATCTTCAAATACTAAAATGTGAGTTTAAAATACTGGAGATGCACGAGAATGAGTCAATTTCTGAATTGCCTATTAGAACTTTGACTTTGGTGAATAAAATCAAACGCAATGGAGAAAAGATAGAAGATATTTTGGTAATAAAAAAAATACTTCGATCCTTAACTTCTAAATTTGATCATGTAGTTGTGGCTATTGAAGAATCAAAAGATCTCGATTCTATGACAATCGATGAATTAATAGCTTTACTAGAGATTCATGAACAACGAATCAACAAGAAATCATCATCAAAGTCTTTTGATCAAGCACTCCAATCAAAGCTGATGCTGCAAGGAAATAAGAAAGAAAAAAGAGAAATGTCACAAACATTTTGAGGAAGAGGTCATAGTCAAAGAAGACGAAGTTTCAACAACAGAGGAAGAGGAGGAAGGAGCTATAACAACATTTGACGAGAAGATTCCAGCAACAATCTTTCCAAAGAGGACGAGGATGAGGACGAGATAGAATAGGTGGTTTCAATGATCATCAGAATATTGATAAAAGAAATGTGCAGTGCTATAGATGTCAGGACTATGGACATTATATCAACGAATGTCACGCACAGACTTCAAAAGTTACAATTGACCAGCAAGCTAATCTGGGTGAAATAAGTGAGCCAAAGCCATGATATTAATGGCTCATTAGACAACTGCAAAAGATAAAGATGTATGGTTCTTAAATACAAGAGCCAGCAATCACATGTGCGGGAGAAAGCATATGTTTGTAGAGCTTGACGATACTACGGAAGGACATGTCTCCTTTGTTGATCTTTCAAAAGTTCTAGTGAAAAAAAGAGGTAACATTCTTATCAAGGTTAATAATAATTGTCATAATTATATTTCTGATGATTTTATGTGCCAAATATAAAGCATAACCTGTTGAGTCTAGGACAGCTCCTAGAAAAGGGTTATGATATAATATTGAAAGATTCTCACCTATCAGTCAGAGATAATCGTGGTAATTAGCTTATACATGTCAGAATATCCAAGGATAGAATGTTTGCTCTAAACATTCATCATGATTCACCGAAATGCTTAAGGGCCATTATTATCGACAAAAGCTGGCTATGGCACTTGAGGTTAGGACATCTAAATTTTGAGGGCTTGAGATTATTATCAACGAAGAAGATGTTGAAGTGGTTACCATATATTAATCATCCTAATGAAGTTTGTGAAAGTTGTGTCCTCAGCAAGCATGCAAGAACAAATTTTGCAAGACAGACAAGCTGGAAAGCAAATAAGCCACTGGAGCTAGTGCACACCGATGTATGTGGTCCGTTGAAGCCAATATCAAATGGACAAAACATGTATTTTCTCATGTTTATTGATGATTATAGTAGGAAAACGTGGGTAAATTTTCTCAAAAGAAAATCTGAAGTGTTGAATATTGTTTGTAAGGGTGGACTGAGAGCCTAGGGTTGACCAGGGCGTGGGCCTGTCTGAACGTCCTAGCAGTCACTGAAGATGGCTCACTCAAGTCTCCTGGCTGTGGAGGGGGCGAGAAATAAGGGTAGACAAGAGAGAGAGAGAGAGAGAGATTCACGAGCCTGTGGTAGCTTATGTAATAAATGTGACTAAGTTGTCCTCTTTGTCATAAATGTGCTGAGAGTATTTATAGTGAGTAGTGATTGACACTGTGCGGACACGTGGCGCCCCTTGACTGGACAGGCCTGAGCCTCACCATTATGACCTGGGGAAGCCATGTTAAGGGTCGCGATGGGTGATTGGATGCACGCTCTGCCATGGTGTCAGGCACTTGTCCAGCCATGGCTAGCCACGTGTTTATTGTATTAAATATGCGTCGGGTCAGCATTTAATGCTTAAGATATAGTATTTAAGTGGTTCTGAGGGTAGATCTCTCTCTCTTAGCTGGTTGATGGGACCGGTCCCCCTGGCGCTCGTGAGACGCGCGGCTTAACGGTCCCTTTGGTCTTAGTCTCTATTCCACTGCCCATGGAGAGGGGTCCCGAGCGAGGGTGAGTTAGATAGTTAGGGCCTGAGCCTGTTAGATAGTGAGGCGCGGGGCCTGTCTTGCATAGGTGCTTGTTTTGGCCGGAGCTGTGCAGGCGCGGCGGGGCCTGGTTTGAATGAAACTCTTGGAGCTGTTTGAACGAGGCTTAGTGGCGGGACGCTGAGCCTTCCGCAAGGGCGAGGGCGCCGCGCTAGTTTGTCCAGGCATAGTTTGACCCATGTTTGACTTTGGGGTACCTAAGGGGCCCACGTGGCGCCCGCTGACTGGGTACCTACAAATATATTTAAAGAATTTAAAGCCAGTGTTGAAATGCAAAGTGGATACCAGATAAAGACATTGCAGTCCGATCAAAAAGGAGAATATACTTCTGATGCATTTGAAGATTTTTGTAGAGAGCATGGCATCAGACACCAATTCACACCAAGATACATTCCTCAACTCAATGGAGTCGCTAAAAGAAAAAACCGCACCATTCTTGACATGGCACGTAGCATGCTCAAAGACAAGAAGTTGCCTAAAGTTTTTGGGCAGAAACAGTATCAACAACAATATATCTGTTAAATCGATGTCCCACCAAAGCCGTACAAGATATAACACTAGAAGAACCTTAGAACAGACACAAGCCTAGTGCTAACCATCTACGTGTATTTAGCTATGTTGCATACGTGTAGATTCTAGAAGCAAAAAGAACCAAGCTAGATGACACAGGACAAAAATATATTTTTATCGAATATGGAGACAAGACAATGGGGTATAAGTTATATAACCCTTTAACAAAAGAAGTAATCATAAGTCGCAATGTTATTTTTGAAGAAGATAAATCTTGGAGCTGGGACAATGCAAAAGAAATTGAGAAAATTAATTTGATTCTTGAAGATAAAGAAACTCAGCAAGTTCAACAACTAAGAATAGAATACATGGATCCACAGACTCCTTTACCAGGGTCACCTACATCAGCAGGAGCATCACCAGCATCATCTATTATAGAAAGACCTATAAAAACGAGAAGTCTCAGAGAGCTATATGAGGTTACTAAAGAACAAGAACTAGGTGATATGTTTGAATTATTCTGTTTATTTATTGACAGTGAGTCAATCTTTTTTGAAGAAGCAGTAATAAATAAAAGATGAAAAAAAGCAATGAATGAAGA
>CM065377.1:5707500-5890000 GCA_033060915.1 Euryodendron excelsum
GCTTACTGCCCAACGTGACACAAATAAGGCCTCTAAGAAATAGTTTGGGACCATAGAATAAGTCAGAGGATACGAAGGTTGAGAATTGTCTGGTTGAGAAATCGTATCACATTAATACCGTGTTTGAATCTTTATTGACCCAGGGTTCGGACAGGGCAGCGTGCCGTGTTTGAATCCTCATTGATTCAGGGTTCGCGCAGGGCCAGGGCAGCGCGTCTGGTAAACTCAAATTTGAATAGGTCCTCCTTTCAAAAAATTAGGATGAGGGTCCAAATACCACTCTAAGGAAAGACTATATAAACTCATGAAAGAGTTTATAGTTAATCAACGTAGAATAAATGTATCCTACCCAAGTTTAAGTATAGTTAAGTTGGACACTTTGAAAACCAATAACTTGTTAACTCCTCTATGGATTTGAATATATATATATATATATATATAAGGCCTTAATCTCCCCATTGAGATTAACTCATAACCTGCTCAAAAAGATGTGTGAATCCCACATTTAATATGGCTCAAACTGATAAAAACATCACAATTTCTTCTGACATTGGAAAAATGAGCTAAGGGAAATATCAAATCTCAACATGTAAATTCATAATCTTTGAAAATGGATATTTTGGTTCTTATTATAATTCTAGACATTTTTAATTCCGAAAGTGATGCACGCTATTTTTTTTACTTTTTTTGTGCGTGAGAGAGATGCACCTCTAATGTTTGGGTGTATCTCACTTAGAATAACTCTATGTGCATGCATGATCCTACACCATATACAAAGAATGAGGTTTTTGAAAATACGGAGACCAAAGTATTAACCAAAATGGATTCTATTAGAGTTGCTACTCCCCGTGACCAGCCTATAATAATACTATACTCCTTGAGACATAGAAACAGTGAGAGAGTTCCAAATAATATCTCATTTTCCTTTTGACAGACAATTCATTACATATGATTAGGCCTGTCAGTGGATCGGGTCTGGCCTATATCCAATTCAGACCTGATCCGACAGATCCAGATCCGATAAGCTAGACTTGATCCGATAATCTGATAGACCCGGATCCGAATAATCCAATTGTTGTTAGATCGGATCTGAACAAATCCACCAGATCCGATTCGATCTGATCCAATTTAATTTAGACAAGTCATAATTTTATTTTTAATATATTAATTTTTTTATAAACAAATTATTCTCTCCTCAAAAATTTAACTGTCGGGTCGGATCGGATCCTCATATCCGAATCCAATTACTAATAGATTGGGTTTGGAAATGCTTATCGATCCATTGCTTATTGGATCCGGATCAGATTTAGACCTTATCAGATTTGGATCGGATTCGAGTCTGGCAGATCTGGTCCAGACCCGGCCCATGGACAGGCCTACATATGATGGTTGGTATCAAAATTCAACAGTCAACAGTGAAAGGGATTTGGAAAGGAATTAAAAGATGGTTTGTTAATTATTAAGAGTTTGAAAAGGAAAAAGATTATTCAACATTCTTTATTGATATAGTTTTTAGAAATAATAATAATTTAATATAAATAAAAAATTAAACAAAATAAGAAAAGCAATAAAATGTCATAATTTGGTGCTCCACTTATGTAAAAAAATAATACACTAACATCAAAATTAAACTCTTTTATAACGGAATAACTAAAATTGCCTGCTTAGCCTTGTATTCTCTCCGCCTCCTTACCTTAGTATGTCGATTTTCACTGGCGTTGCTTTGTCCTGTCCCACCATTTTTAGCCTTGTATTGACTCCACAGTTGATCAACTGACTTCCCCAGCAGCTCATCGAAGTACTCGACGCTAAAAGCATCCCTCATCTTCATGTTCAGCGCCGCCACAAATCCCGGTTTAAGACCCTCACAATATTCCAGAAATCTAGCAGTGAAATCGTACCCCTGGTGCCAACTGTCGCCCATACCCGGTTTCGCAAAACCCGGCGGATAATACTCCGCCTTCAATACGATGTAATTGGCCACGCCTTCCACGAGCCCAACCGGAGCCTGGCCCGCCCCGTTCCACTGCCACACGTGCGTCATTTCATGGTATATCAAAGCAGTGAACTCCCATGTCACATTGCCCTGGTAGCCTTGTAAATACACGGCACTGACCGTTATTGTTTCGCGGTAGGTGACGGCTTCGGCGCCTTGGTAGTTGCGTATGACCATCCGAACTTTCTCGACGTTCTTTCTGTCTGTAGAGTTGTTTTCCTCAAAAATGTCCCATATGAAAGTTGTGGTAGTTTCCATGGTCTGTTTAGCATATTCGACACCAATCTCTTCCGTGAAACGGGTTCCGCCCGGGGAGGTTCCTGCCTTGTTGTTGACATCAAATTGGACAACGCCAATGGCTTGTAGAGTTGCCAGGGCTAGCAGAGAAGAGTGGAGAAGATATAGGTAATCAACCATGGTTGTGTATATTTGCACAACGGTGAGCTGAGCCTCCTCTTAATATAGAGGATTGACCAACATGTATTTACTCACGTGAACTCTACTACTAGGAGTAAAAAATGGGCAGAGGTTGTCCCGTGACATGATATTAGGAGATTAAACAAGTTACTAATTGTTTGTTATGTTTGATGGTGAAGCGTAAGGTTGACTTACGTGGGGCCCGTCAGGGAGTTCTAGCAGTCACTGAAGCCGACTCGCTCGAGTCTCCTGGCTATGGAGGGGCGAGAACCGAGAGGGCAAACAAGAGAGAGAGAGAGAGAGAGTTTCACGAGCCAGTAGTGACTCGCATAATAAATGTCATTAGGTTCTGTCGTCCTTGTCATAAATGTGTTGAGACTATTTATAGTAGGGAGTGATTAGCACTGTGTGGACACGTGGCGCGCCGTGGTTGGGTAGGCCTGAGCTCTGCCATCATGACCTGAAGAAGTCCTGTCAGCGGCCACGGCGGGCGATTAGATGCCCTCTGCCATGGAGTCGGGCGCTTGTCCAGCCACGGCTTGCCACGTGTCCATTGCATTAAATGTGCGTCGGGTCAACATTTAATACTTAAGATATGGTGTTCAGGTGGCTCTGCGGGTAGATCTCTCTCTCTTAGCTGGTTGACGAGACTGGTCCCTCGCGCGCTCGTGAAACGTGCGGCTCAACGATCCCTTCGGTTCTAGCCTCCGTTCCACTGCCCGTGGAGAGGGGTGCCGAGCGAGAGTAATTTAAACAGTTAGGGGCCTGGGCCCGTTAGATGTTGAGGCACAGAGCCTTGGGTCATGCTAGGCGCGGGGGCCTGTCAGGCACAGGCGCTCGTTTTCGCCGGAGCCGTGCAGGCGCAGGGCCTAGCTTGAGAGGAGCTCTTGGAGTTTGCTTGAACGAGGCTTGGTGGTCGGGCGCCAAGCCTGTCGCGGGGGCAAGGGCGAGGCGCGGGTTTGCCCAGACATAATTTGATCATGATTGATTTTGGGGTAGCCAAGGGGCCCACGTGAACCGCCAGATGGGCAAATGGGGTGCCACGTAGCACCTGTAGATTGGGTACCTACACTAATCATATGCTTTTGCAACCTAAGATGCCCCACATTATGTATTCTTTTAGATCACATCACATAGCATGTATGTATATAAGCATTTATATGTCTCATTAACTTTCCTTGGAAAAGCCACTCGTCTGTAGGAAAATATATTTAGGGCCTCTTGAAACATCTTTGAAACAATGTATCATCTTTATAGAATTCCAAAAGTCACTTTAGAAATTTAAACTTGTTCCAAAAGTTGTGGCCAAATTCAATGCGGAGAGAATTATAATCTAAAAATAATTTTCCTTCATCTAAATTGAATTATTTCAACAGTATGTACCAACAAGAACAAAAAAAAAAAAAAAAAGAAAGAAAATTTGGAAATTGGCTTGACATCACACGTCCTATGATCTATGCATATGGAGGCATTTAATCAACATGGTATTACTCAATTTTAATCAAAATACCTTACATATAAGTATTGTAAGTTCATTTTTTTTTTCCAGAATTTAAGCAAAAGCAGGGGCATTAGGTAAGAGAAAAAAAAAGTTGCTTTTCAAAACTTGTTTCTTTGTTTAAAACAGGTCAAAAAACAGCTTAGTTTTAGAAGTTTCTTTCACCCAAACTTTAGTTGATAGCTTTTAGTTTTCAGAAGTTTAGCCAAATGGGCCCTTATGTATAAAAATGATGCATATGATTGATCGATGGATGGTGCCAAGCCCCGTGGTTGCCTCCCTTTATTTGTATTTTTCTTTGTTTGTTTCTATTCAAATAATTAATATTAACATGGAATCCAATTCACCCCTAAATTACACTCCCTCTCTGTTCAAAACGTTTTCTTAACCCTTCAACTCGGATTAAAGATGGCCAATCGTAACTTCTGTATCCTTTGCATACGTCATGTTGCCTGATCGATTCTCTATACATTTGTTATAATAAAGATACATAAATTTTTCATCAGTTGCAAAGTCAAAAAAAAATAAAGTGTGATATTTTGGGTAAAAAACTTATCAGCAAAGGATATGTCCTTTGCTCCTAGCATGATCTTTAGGGAGAATAACATCAACGTAGCATGAGAGAGAGAGAGAGAGAGAGAATTCCAACTAAGCAATCCCAGTAACATCTGCTTCATCTCTTATTTAGACAGTTCATTTCCTTTACTATATGATGGCCGAGAGACACTAATATATGACTCATTCTATTCATTCGATGAAGCACTAGACTGACTGAGATATATGCCCTGCTTTGCCCCCATACCTATCCTTGTATTCTCTCCTCCTACTAAGATTTGTATGTTCATTGGCACCGCTTTCTACTCTACGACCATGCTTGGCTTTGTATTCTCTCCAAAGCTGATCTACCGGTTTCCCCAGAAGCTCAACAAAGTAATTACCACTGTAAGTATCCTTCATCTTCTTGTTAAGTGCTGCCACAAAACCAGGTCTAAGACCCTCACAATACTCCATAAACCGAGCAGTAATATCGTAACCCTGATCCCATCTCTCACCCATTCCTGGTTTTGCAAAACCGGGCGGATTATAGTTGGCCTTCAAGACGGTATAATCGGCGATGCCTTCAATCAGCCCAACCGGGGCCTGTTCATTCCCGAACCACTGCCACACGTGTGTCATCTCATGATAAATCAAAGAAGTAAACTCCCATTTTACATTGCCCTGGAGGTTTTGCAAATTCACTGCACTGACGTTGATCGTGTTCTCAAAGGCGATGGCTGCCCACCCGGAGTAGTTTTCAATGACCATGAATACTTGCTGGTAGTTCCTCCTGTCGGCAGCATTGTTTTCCTGAAACATCTTCCATATGAAATTTGTGGTGGTTGCCATTGTCTGATTAGCATATTCATTGCCAATCTCTCTATCGAATCGGACTCCACCTGGGGTTGTTCTTGCCTCGTTGTTGACATCAAATTGGACAGCACCAACACAATGTAGCGCTGCCAGGGCTAGTAGGAAAGATAGGAGAAGATATAGATGATATGCCATGGCTTTGTACATTGGTGACTAACTAGATATATCTTATATAGAGTTTGGACTGACGTATTTACTTAGGTGACTAATACAAGATTATGGTCTCCCCTCATGATTGTTCCATATTCGTGACCCTATTTGTGAGTAATCTCAAGTCATTGGTCACTTGATTGTCCTCATTATTCCTCCAATGAGGAGGGTGATATTGTGCCGGTTGAGGGGCATATGGTTGTGGTACCGGTTGTGTGGAATAGGTCACTGTTTGACCTTGGAAGGGTTGCGGTGGTGCTTAAAAGGGTTGTGGGGGTTGTTGGAAAGGTTGAGGGTTTTGCGGGCCCTCTTGTTTCCACCCAAAGTTAGGGTAATTCCTCCAACCCGGGTTGTATGTATTGGAGTAGGAGTTATTCCCACTCCTCTGGTTTTGATACCCCCCTTGAAATTGGCCAACCACATTTACTTGGCCGTGCGATACTTCCCTTACCCCCGGTATAACTGGACTTGATGCAGTGTCATGGTCCTGTGTATCACAAGCTAAGCATGGTGAAGGTGTCTCAGCCAGTACAACAGTGGTGGCCTTAGAAGTTTCCAAAGTCTCTAATTTACGTGCGAGTGACGTGACTCTAGCTTGTAAATCTTCTACTTCCCCTAATTGATGTTTTGCTCCTCTATGTGTGGTGGGTTTATGTATGGAGTTTTGAGTTCCCGTACTGGCCTAATCTTTGGCCATGTTGGCATTAACCCAATCTCTAGTCAATCCGCCAAGATAGTCAAAGTAATTATATGTCTCTATAGGGTTCTTTTCTGGATAGGTTCTCGCGCACATAAATTCTATAAACATCTTTAGTTGAAGGGTCAATGAAGAATATAACGTGTTTATAATGTGTCATTTAGGAAAACTGTGATGTGGACATGCGAACAATAGGTCCTTGAACCTCTCCCAACATTGGAAGAAAGTCTCACCACTATTCGGCGTAAATTGAGGGATGGCACGTCGCAATACCTTAGTAGGGATTTTTAGGGAAGAATGTTTTTAAGAACTCCCCTTGCAGTGTATGCCATGAATGTATGGACATAGGTCTCAGTGAATTAAACCACCTCTTGGCCTTATCCTTTAGAGTGAATAGGAAGAGTTTTAACAGTAAAACCTCCTGCTGACATGAATTATTTTGAAAGATGGAGCATACATTCTTACAGTCCTTAATATGTGTGTATAGTTGCTCTGAGTCTACACCATGAAACTGGGGTAAGGCTAGTAACATTCTTGGTTTAAGATTTAAAGTGGCTTGGTGTGTAAGAAGTACTATGGCAGAGGTAGGTGTTTGCCTTTGAGGATTCATGTAGTCTCTTATGGTAAGGTTTTGGACAACCTCGTCCCCTTAGTTACTCCTCTCGAGGTTGTCATTATTGCCATCGTTTATGTTTGCTATTGGGATGGGTCCTAAGTCAACAATCAAGAAAAAATTGGGTAAATCAGACTGGACAGAACAAGTGAGTGATGAAGTCAAATAATCAGGCTGAAGATTTCGTAAAGGATCAATTAATTCAAACAAGACGCTTGTGAATATCTCTATAGTGATATGACATAAATATGCAATGCACACATTAGAGACTATCCGCGCTTCTGTAACAATCAATTCATAATTTGTCCTTCCTTCCCTCCAATCTCCGCATAAATATCAACTCCGTTGCCCCAAAGGAATTTAAAAACAACCCAACCAATCCTCCAATCTCCACATACAAAGCAAAACCACCAATAAGCAATTAGCACATAGCCTAACCGCCTCTAATTCTGCCTCCTAACTAAAATATGCTTAGACCCTTAAAAAGAAGAAAAATAAATAAGATCCTAAAATTCTAACACAAAAAAAAGACGGAAGAAGTTACCGAATTGACCTCAGCCAACGATTCCTTCATGGTTGTAGGTAGATGGTGAAGTAGTCCGCCGAATTTTGCGTTAACTGAGGTTTGTGTTCTAGCACGCCTCTTGCGGTCACTTGTGCGAAAACAAAGCTCCCCAGCAACGACGCCAAAACTTTGACTCAGCCTCCAAATGCGTGCTCACGATATCCTAAGTGTAGGATGGAAAAGTAGTATAACTTCGAAGTACGAGATTAATCTACAAGGAGCAGATTACATAGAACTACAAGAATTAGGACACTTCTCTCAATTGCTCACAAAAATCCTACGGCGTGCTTCTAAAAAAAGAAAAGAAAAATCTGATTGATTTGAAAAGGTGTATTTATCTAAACTAATCCGAAATCAAGATTAAATAATTTAAAAAATATGTAGTTTTGAACTATTAAGAAAATCATCCCAAGATCAGTTGATCCAATCAATTGCGTCTCTTGGAATTCTGAAGGAGATAATTTAATAACTCAAATCCTTCGACTACATCGCGAGTCTCGGATTCAGAAGATTTAGCGATAAAAACAAAGGTTTTTTAAAACTTCAACTTCTAGAATAAATCGGGTTGTTTGAATCAAGGATGAATACCATTGATTCGCGCAGTGCATATACTAAATATAGATTCACGCATAAATGTTACCGAACATAATCAAACGTTCAGGTTTTCGAAAGTTTTTAGAACGAAAAAGAAGAACAAAGAATAACTAGAAAATTTAACTTTAAAATCAAGAGCGTACCTTCTTCGTTTATCCAAGATATTCAATTGATCTTTGCTTTTGATCCCAAAATGAAAATATTTAGCTACTCATCTCCATAATATAAACACAATTGCATAAAAGTAAATTGAATATATTTAATGCAAATCTGAAAATCTTATTCAAGAATGGTGAAGAACTATGAAAACTCTACTAGAAACAAGAATAAAATCTTAATCTACTGCTGCTGCTACTCCTAAAACAATATGAAAAACGCTAATCCTAAAATCAACAACAACCCCAGTTTTTATAGGCTTCCAAGAATCTATAAATTCGAAGGACCGTTTGAACGCTTGTGATACTACTCGAACGTACCGGACCATCGTTCGAACAGTGCGTCGAACGCACTTCGAACCTAAACTTGACGTGAACTTGTTTGACATAACATTCGAACTCAACTATTCACCGTTGGAATGCCCTTCGAACGCTCACTCCAATTTAGCACGAATTTATCCTCTTTAACTAGGATTCCTGAAAAATGAATATAAACCCAAATTAGTAACGAATTAGAATTAAAATAACATAACTAAACCTATTCTAAAACTAACAAATAACTAATTAAGGCATGTAAAATACACTTTTAGAGTACAATCACATTTTCGGCCATTGTAATGTTTTCTCTTACCAATTTTGTAATGGATCAAAATGCTATATTAGGGAGGGTATATGTGTTGACCACCTCTTATCCGGCGCAATTATAAAGCTTTCAAGCTCTTTCTTACTTGCTTTCAATCATTGTAAGCGTTGTAAATATTATCTTTCAATCAATAAAAATGTTCAATTTCCAATGCCATTAGTCCTTAATTTCTACACAATCACTGTGAACCGTGGGATGTTATAAAGGCTTGTAGCTTGGCAGACTTGTCTGAGGGGCATGACAAGCGCCACACGTGGACTTCCCTAGACGGCAACAAACATACTTAGCCCTCAAGGGTCATCTCGTGACACAAAGCCTTGGTATTTGTATTATGATGAGGCCTTGATGACCTAACAATATTGGAATTTCTATAAGTCCTCGGCCATATCTTGTTAACATGTTCTCTTCTTCTTCTTCTTCTAATTAGGCAAAAACCTTGACAATTCATGAGAAAAGTGGTTATGACAAATCTAATCCGTTGACCGCATTAGAAGGCTTTAAAAAACAGTAATATCCATTATTTGAAAAGCAATTTTTTTCCTTTTTAAAGAATACAATATAATTTTGTAGCAGTTGGAACCAAGAGAACCCAGCTGGAACCAAAAAGAAACGGAGAAATAAAACGAAAGACATAGGAGTAGATTGACAAGTAGCGGAAGAATGGAAGTGCCGGAGAAGAAGTTTCATCCATAACCCTATTAATCCACTTTGAGACCATACACAAGACCAATAATCAATGGTTTCATAGATTCTCACATAGGTTGTATTGGAAATACGACCTAGGGAAATATGAAAACTCAATATGTAAATTATTTATCTTTGAAAACGATTATTTTGCTTCTTCTAGTTGTAGTCTTTGAAGCTTGACTTGACCCGGAATATATATAAAATAATATATTTTTATATTTAATATTATTTAACATTATCTTTGAAAAAAATATTTTTAGGATAAATAGGTAAGCTTAAGAATCATAATTTTTATTTTGTGTGGGCTTAAGATTTGGTTTTAGATTCGATAAGAAATTTTTTTAATGTAGGTCCAGCCAAACATGCCTAATGCCTACCTATGTGATACACCTCTAATGTTTGGGTGTATGTCAACTCCCCATAACACCATGTGCATGCATGATCATACACCATATACAAAAATTTTGGTTTTTAAAAATAAAGAGACCAAGAATATATAAACCAAACTGGATTCTACCTTAATATACATTAGAGTTGTCACCCCCGTAACCAGTCTATAATATGTTCCTTTAGAGACAGAGATCGCATTCCAACCCATAATATCTCATCCATCTTTTTCTTGGACAATTCATTTCTGTATGGTGACTGAGAAAACACTCATACAATGGCTCATCCTATTCGTTTACATAATGGAGTAAACTAACATTGCCTGCTTTGTTGCTATTCTTGGCCTTGTATTCTCTCCACCTCCTTACCTTAGTATGTCTATTTTCACTGACTTTGCTTTGTCCTGTCCCACCATAATTAGCCTTGTATTCACTCCAAAGCTGATCAACTGGCTTCCCCAGCAGCTCATCGAAGTACTCGACGCTAAAAGCATCCCTCATCTTCATGTTCAGCGCCGCCACAAATCCCGGTTTAAGACCCTCACAATATTCCAGAAATCTAGCAGTGAAATCGTACCCCTGGTCCCAACTGTCGCCCATACCCGGTTTCGCAAAACCCGGCGGATAATACTCCGCCTTCAATACGGTGTAACCGGCCACGCCTTCCACTAGCCCAACCGGAGCCTGGCCCGCCCCGTTCCACTGCCACACGTGCGTCATTTCATGGTATATCAAAGAAGTGAACTCCCATGTCACATTGCCCTGGTAGCCTTGTAAATACACGGCACTGACCGTTATTGTTTCGCGGTAGGTGACGGCTTCGGCCCCTTGGTAGTTGTCTATGACCATCCAAACTTTCTCGACGTTCTTTCTGTCTGTAGAGTTGTTTTCCTCAAACATGTCCCATATGAAATTTGTGGTAGTTTCCATGGTCTGCTTAGCATATTCGATGCCGATCTCTTCCGTGAAACGGGTTCCGCCCGGGGAGGTTCCTGCCCTGTTGTTGACATCAAATTGGACAGCGCCAATGGCTTGTAGAGCTGCCAGGGCTAGCAGAGAAGAGTGGAGAAGATATAGGTAATCAACCATGGCTGTGTATATCTGCACAACGGTGAGCTGAGCCTCCTCTTAATATAGAGAATTGACCTACATGTATTTACTCACGTGAACTCTGCACACTTGTTTCACGTGAACTCTACATGTAGTTAGTGCACATGACAGCAATTATCGAAAACATGCCGGTGTGGAGACTCCGGTTATTCCAAGCCACCCATTGGAGAAAGTGCCACTGTTGGAAGCAAAAACAAGTGTGCAAGCACCAACTATTATTTATTTGGAAGCATTAACAAGTGTGCAAGCACCAAGTAATAGTGGGAATAATGATGACCTGGCCCCTCTTAGCCGGGTGGATGAATCAGACATGTCATCTACTATGGGTATTTCAAATTCAAACTCCGTAGTTAACGTGGGCAGTGGGCACATCTCGCTTCCCATTAATGAAGCCAGCTCACCTGTTAGCTCCAAGACCAAGGATGATAGTTCCTCTTTCCCAACCAACAATTCAAAGCCAAGGGGCTCTCACAAGGTCACTATCTCGAGCAGTGCCCCCAAACCACTTAAAGAAGCAATGCCGGTCAGAAAAGTAGGTCCAAGAGAAACTCTGTACAAGAAGCTCATCAACCAGTCTGCAAGCAATGGTGAAAATGTTTCTCCAACTAATCAGCCTATAGTAAAGACTACCAGTACCAGAAGAAGAAAATCAAAACAACTCATTGAACTTGGTTACCAGAAATCTAAAGTCCATTTCAAGTCAAGATCAAGGGTCTCTAAAAGGAAAGAGGCAATAGACTCATCTCTGTCTTCCCTGCCTTCTCAGAATATAAAAAATAGGAACAAGGCATCATTCACCAGCTGGAGGAGGACATCATATCCAAGGCTATAAACACTGTGGAACTGGGGAAGAAATTGGGAATTAACTTCAACGGGAAAGAAGACCTCACTCTGGCCGTTTTATCACAAGCAGAATGGGAAGATTTGGAGAACTTAAACAAAAAGAAAAATAGGCCTGCTGGTACATTTACTTGAGAGATTATGCAAGCTTTTGGAGTCCATGAAGATAATCTCTTGGAATGTAAGGGGTCTTGGAAAACTAGAAAAAAGGAGGATGGTAAAACAGTTAATAAAGGAGAGGAAGGTTGACATGCTTCTGGTGCAAGAATCAAAATGGAAGGATTGTAGCTCCCTAAAAGTAAAATCAGTATGGGGCTCAGATGATTTTAACTGGGTAGCATCGAACTCAACAGGAAGCCTGGAGGTCTATTATGTACGATCCTCTGAGGGAAGCTTTGTGGAACCAACTTTATCATATCAAAAAAACCCATCAATTGCCATGTTGTATAGGAGGGGACTTTAATGAAGTGCTCAAGATAGGTGAAAGAAAGGGGTCAACAGTGCTCACAAAAGGAATGAAATGCTTCAAAAGTTTTGTAATCAAGGCTGAACTCTCAGATTTACCTATGGAAGGCAGGACCTTTACTTGGACCAATATGCAGAAAGATGAAAAGTGATATGGCCATTTGGAAAGCTGAACAAAATGGGGTGTTCTCATGCAAATCTTTTTGCAAGTCCCTTGAAATGAGATTAGGCCTGGATGATTTCAAGTATTACTTCATCTGGAAATTGAAAGCACCTTCAAAAGCCATCTTTATCTGTTGGTTAGCCTTATTAGGAAAATTGAAAACCAGAGTGTTACTAGCTAACAGATCATGTTTGGGCCTAGAGCCTAACACTAATTGTGCTTTGTGTAAAACTCATCCAGAATCCTTGGATCACCTCCTACTGCAGTGCATATTCTCATGGAAGGTCTGATCAGGCCTGCTAGATTGGTGGGGTCTACAGTGGGTATGTCCAGTGAATCTAAAGTCCTTTACGGATTGGTGGTTTGGATTCAGGTTTACACCTCTCAAGAGATTAGTTTGGGGCTCCTTGTTTGTTGCAGTAATTTGGAACTTATGGAAAGCCAGGAATGATCCTATCTTCAATCAATCCCAGCCAGGGTGATATGATTTAATTGAAAACATCAAAGTACTCACAGCTCTTTGGTCCAAGGCAGAGTTATCTAATGAGTCCTTTAGTTTTTATGATTTTATTTATTGTATTCAATGTCTTGTAGGGTAAAAGTTGGTCACTTGCCAGCTATCTTTGGTCCCTCTGGAGCTATGGGCTGATAGCATCCTTCTTTGCCTAGCTATTGCTGGTGCAGCTTTGGATACTTTCCTGTATTTTTCTCCCCTATTAATGCATTCTTCTTTTGCTGCTCAAAAAAAAAAAAAAATTAGGAATAAAAATGGGCGAAGGTTGTCCCGTGAAGTTACTAATCATATGCTTTTGCAACCTAAGATGCCCCACATTATATATTCTTTTAGATCAAATCACATAGCATGTATGTATATAGGCATTTATATGTCTCATTAACTTTCCTTGGAAAAGCTACTCGTCTGTAGGAAAATATATTTAGGGCCTCTTGAAACATCTTTGAAACAATGTATCATCTTTATAGAGTTCCAAAAGTCACTTTAGAAATTTAAACTTGTTCCAAAAGTTGTGGCCAAATTCAATGCGGAGAGAATTATAATCTAAAAATAATTTTCCTTCATCTAAAATGAAAAAAAAAAAAAGAAAGAAGATTTGGAAAATGGCTTGACATCACACGACCTATGATCTATGCATATGGAGGCATGAGATCAACATGGTATTACTCAATTTTAATCAAAATACCTTACATATAAGTATTAAAAGTTCATTTTTTTTCCAGAATTTAAGCAAAAGCAGGGGCATTGGGTGGGAGAAAAAAAAGTTGCTTTTCAAAACTTATTTCTTTGTTTAAAACAGGTCAAAAAACAGATTAGTTTTAGAAGTTTCTTTCACCCAAACTTTAGTTGATAGCTTTTAGTTTTCAGAAGTTTAGCCAAATGGGCCCTTACGTATAAAAATGATGCATGTGATTGATCGATGGATGGTGCCAAGCCCCGTAGTTGCCTCCCTTTATTTGTATTTTTCTTTGTTTGTTTCTCTTCAAATAATTAATATTAACATGGAATCCAATTCCCCCCTAAATTATACTCCCTCTATGTTCAAAACGTTTTCTTAACCCTTCAACTCGGATTAAAGATGACCAATGATAACTTCTGCATCCTTTGCATACGTCATGTTGACTGATCGATTCTCTATACATTAGTTATAATTCGGATACATAAATTTTTTCATCCGTTGCAAAGTCAAAAAAAAAAAATAAAGAGTGATATTTTGGGTTAAAAACTTATCAGCAAAGGATATGTCCTTTGCTCCTAGCATGATCTTTAGGGAGAATAACATCTACGTAGCATGAGAGAGAGAGAGAGAGAGATTAATGTGGTTTGTGGGAAAAATTAACAACACAGTTGTGAGTCACTTTTTATCATAACCAAAGCTCAACGGCAGACAAGTCAGGTGGCAAGAGAAGTTGGCTGAGTTTGATGTGGTCTTAGAGTACAAGGTTGGCACCACCAATCATGTAGCAAATGCACTGAGCAGGGGGGCGGGGCTTGCCTCTTGTCAGCGTGTTTGCACCATTTCTACTCCAACAACTAGGGTGCGTGATCACATCTGCGCTCACTTGGATAAGGACTCATCAGCCTAAAGCCTAGTGAACCTTGTCAAGGAGGGCAAAACCTACCAGTTCTGGGTGCAATATGGGTTGCTCATGATAACAAGCAATCGATTCTATGTACTAAGGGTCGAGGGATTGAGGAGGGTACTATTAACTGAGTGTCATGACATACAATGGGCAGATGATCTGGGGTTTGAGCGAATTTTTGCCTTGCTGAAGCAGAGATATTGTTGGCCCTACAAGCAAGATGATGTTGATGAACATGTGCCCCACTTGTCTCATCTATCAACAGAACAAGCGTGAACACAAAAAGAAAGCCAGTTTGCTTAAGCCTTTGCCAGAACCATCTAGACCATGGGAGAGTGTCTCACTTGACTTCATTACCGGCTTGCCCAAAGTAAGAGATATTGGGACAATTCTTTCAATCGTTGATAGATTCTCTAAATATGCTACCTTTGTGCCTGCACCTAAGTATCTGTTAGCTGAAGAAATGGTCAGACTCTTTCTCAAGTATGTGGTCAAATATTGGGGCATGCCAAAGAGCATTGTTAGTGACCAAAATACACGCTTCACCGACAACTTTTAGTCTGAATTTTTCAAGCTTCTCGATTCACAATTAGATATGTCTTTGCCCAAAAACTGATGATCAGACTGAGCGGTTCAACAGCATGTTAGAGGAGTACCTACGTCACTTTGTTAATGCTAACTAATGCAATTGGGTTCCACTCTTTGACATTGCTCAATTATGCTTCAATGCCTAAAAGAGCAGCTCAACTGGGAAGAGTTCTTTTGAAGTACTAACTGGCCAACAACCATTGCTACCCCATACGGTGGAAGGACCTTACACGGGGAAGTCACCAAGAGTCTTTCAATTTGCAAAAGACTAGCAGAGGGATGTTGATATCGTTAAAGCCTACTTGAACAAAGCAGCAAGCAAGATGAAGAAGTGGGCTGATGAGAAGAGGCGACCATTGCAGTTCAAGGCGGGGGATCAAGTTTTAGTCAAGCTTCTGTTCGAACAACATAAATTTATTCGGGGGGGAGACAGACAACTTGCTTGCAAGTACGAAGGACTGGTCACAATTGTCAAAAAGATTGGTAAGTGTGGGTACAAGGTCAACCCTCCTTCGTGGATGAAGATTCATCCCGTCTTTCATGTCAGCTTCCTCAAGCCCTATCATGCCGACATGAAAGACTTATCCCATAATGTTCTTACACGACCATTGATCACCAAGCCTCCAAAGAAGTAGGCAGAAGCAATTATAGCAGGTCGAATGAACACCGCTTCTTGCAAAACATTCCTCGAGTACTTGGTGAAATGGGAGGGACTTGGAGACGACGAGACCAGTTGGGAAAAGGCCACAGATTTAGCAAACTTTGCAGATAAAATTAAAGCCTTTCTAGCTCAGAAGTCACTGAGGAGGGCTACCTTTCGAGTGGGAAAGAATGTCACTGGCTGCTCTTCAACACCCTATGATGCCCCATTCCAGTGCCTAAATGCCCTTGTCAAATGGGCCAAGGAGTGCCCAACCAATACCCAAAGGGTTGCCCACGCATTGCCCAAGCAATGCCTAAGTCAGCCCCAACATCAGCCCTTGCTGCCCATCATACAAGGCAACCAGCCTAGTAGCCAGCGCGCCAGGCAACCTATGCGCATACGCCCTAGCACCTGCATGCCCCAGTGCCCAGCCGCACCCTAGCGCCCTAGCCTGCGTGCCCCGGCGCCTGTGCGCATGCCCCAGCGCCCATGCACTTGTGCACCCCAGCGTCCATGCGCCTAGCATGTCTGCGCGCCCATGTGCCCAACGCTTAGCCAGCCTGCTCAACTTTCGACGGGACGTTTCTAATTAATTCGAAAGGCGTTTAGGGTCGGGTCTTTTTGTGTAAATAACTTAGGACATGTAGTTTTCTTTTCTCAAAGCTTGTAATTTTTAGATTTTATTTAGATTTTTTGCCGAGGCATTATGACTCCTCGACCATTGTAATGTTTTCTCTTGCCAAATTTGTAATGGCTCATAATACTATATTAGGGGGGGGGTACATGCCTTAACCACCTCTTATCCGGTGCAATTGTAAAGCGTTCAAGCTCTTTCTTACTTGCTTTCAAGTATTGTAAGCGTTGTAAATATTGTCTTTCAATCAATGAAAATGTTCATTTTCTAGTGCCATTAGTCTTTAATTTTTGTGCAACCGCTGTGAAACATGGAATGTTATAAAGGCTTGTAGCTTCGCGGACTTACCCGAGGGGCATGGCAAGCGCCATACGTGGACTTTCCTAGACGGCAACAGACGTACTTGGCCCTTCAAGGGTCGTCTCATAGCACAAAACCTTGGTATTTGTGTTATGATAAGGCCTAGATGACCTAACAATATTGGAATTTCTATGAGTCCTCGGCCATATGTTGTTAATGTTGGAAGTGAGAGACTAAAAGTTTCAAAACTTCCTATATCCTACATTGAAATCTGACTGTTACACTTTTAATATAATCCATTTGTTACAGATTTTAAAATGATATTAATTCTTGGCTGTTATATATTTTGAATATCATAATATTTGTCATTCAGAGGCCAATTTATATGACTATTACAGTGGCTTAATAAGCCATCATCAGACCAGTTGCACATAGAGGCCTATATAAAGGCCTATGACTGACTTTAGTGTATATACTAGCATTCACAACAAATCTGATATAAAAAATTCTATTCTTCCATTTTCTACATATACTTTCATTACGTTTTCTGGGCAACGCGGCTGGGACTGTTCTAATTCTCCCGGCAGACGTGACTTCCGAGGAGAGAGGCTGTGAGCAATCGGGTTGAATCTTGGAGCAGCTGCTATCCGTTATCACCTTTACGTGGGGAGGCATAGTTGCTTTAGGACAGTGATACCACGCCTCACGATTCTCACAGGCCAGATTTTTCCTTTCTCTATTGTAAGCACCCCATTTTTTACCGCTCGGCAGTCTACACTCCGTCCAGACTTGTTTTCAAGTCATTGTGGGCATATTCCAATCGAAACCAATTCTCTAGGTCCAAATTCCGTCTTTCCATCGCTTCGCGGGCTTGTCAGGCCCAAGTAGAGGCAAAATAACCAAAATGCCCTTAGGGGCATTGTCCTTTCCTTTCCGATTCCAATCCCACTCTCGAGACAGTTTATTCCTCGAGACGATTCCAATCCAGGCACGTCTCCTCGGAGACGATAAGTCCCCTTTCTAATCCCACTCTCGAGACAGTTTATTCCTCGAGATGATTCCAATCCAGGCACGTCTCTTCGGAGACGATAAGTCCCATTTCCAATCCCTCTCTTGAGACAGTTTATTCCTCGAGACGGTTCCAATCCAAGCACGTCTCCTCGGAGACGGTAAGACCCCTTTCCAATCCCTCTCTCGAGACAGTTTATTCCTCGAGACGGTTCCAATCCAGGCACGTCTCTTTGAAGATGGTAAGACCCCTTTCCAATCCCACGCTCGAGACAGTTTATTCCTCGAGACGGTTCAAATCCAGGCGCGTCTCTTCGAAGACGATAAATCTCCTTTCCAATCCCTCTCTCAAGGCAGTTTATTCCTCGAGGCGGTTCCAATCCAAGCGCGTCTCCTCGGAGACGGTAAGACCCCTTTCTAATCCCTCTCTCGAGACAGTTTATTCCTTAAGACGGTTCCAATCCAGGCACGTCTCTTCGGAGACGGTAAGACCCCTTTCCAATCCCACTCTCGAGATAATCTATTCCTCGAGACGGTTCCAATCCAGGCGCGTCTCTTCGGAGACGATAAGTCCCCTTTCCAATCCCTCTCTCGAGACAGTTTATTCCTCGAGACGGTTCCAATCCAGGCGCGTCTCCTCGGAAATGGTCAGACCCCTTTCCAATCCCTCTCTCGAGACAGTTTATTCCTCGAGACGGTTCCAATTCAGGCACGTCTCTTCGGAGACGATAAGTCCCCTTTCCAATTCCTCTCTCGAGACAGTTTATTTCTCGAGACAGTCCGAGTAGCGAAACTACTCACAAAACCGTTAGAGTAGCTAAAATACTCACAAATAGGTCGATATAGGGAATTGCCAACAAACCCTTGTGTCAGGACGACCACCGTTAGAGTGGCGGAAACACTCAAAACCCAGGTCAACACTAGTGTCTGTTAGCCCACTTTGGTGAAAAATGACCAAACTGTCCTTTAGACCTTTTCTGAGACTTTCCGGTCAAGATGACTATTTTGCCCCTAGCCATTCGAACGCCCCGAGAACCACACCAGCTCTGGGTATCAAACCGGTAATGTCCCGAGAATACTTTTTATAGTATTCTCAACCTTCCTTTACCTTTTCGGATCATTTCGAGTCAGTTCCGGCCAACCCAGTACAAAATGACTGTTTTGCCCCTGGAGGCCGGTCTCCTTTTCCGACCACGCCGGCTTTGGGAATCAAACCGGCAACCTCTGGGAACATTCTAAATAATGTTTCCAGATCCCAAGTCTTCTTTCCGGACAGCCCGAGTTTGTCCTGGCAATTTCCCGGTCCGATTGACTATTTTGCCCATAAAAGCCCGGTCAATCTTTCTGACACATCTTATCCTCACTTTTCAAGTCAAATACCTTAAGGACACTATTTTAAGTGTTCCTGCTCCTTTCCGGCCTTCCGGGTCATTCCCGGCTCCTTAAAATCATTCTCGGACTTTCCGGAGTCACTCCTAGTAAAGCCAGGCTAAAAATTGCATGGTAGTCACTAGTACAAGCGCCCAAATCTAGTCAAAGATACGTTGCTTGCCGACCTTAAACATTTCCTAATTGGCTAGTGGCGCCAAGCCAAAAAATGGCCTGGCGTCACTCCTAGTGGCGCCAGTATAAAATTTGGCCTGGCGCCACTGCAACAGGCGCCAGTGTTGTCCAACCTCTATAAATATAGAGCCTCATTCAACGTGAAGGGGATCCGCAAACTCAACCTAAAAATCATATAATTCGATATACAGAGCTCGAGCACTCCCTAAACCCTAGCCTCCTTAGGTTCTCTAAACCCTAGTCACCATACACAAACCGTAGTCTCATATACACTCCTATACATCCCCATACACTCATACACTAGCCTTCAACCATCCTTTGAAGACTTGAAGAGCTGCAATCCAAAGCTTGAAGACAACTCTTGAGGATTGAAGACGAAGATCAAGACAAAGACTCAAAGACCGAAGACAGCACGGCGCGCAAAATAAACAAGACATGCGGTAGGCTCCCTATTTAAATTTCCGCACTTCCCCCCTCTCTTCTCTCTCCTAACCCACTTGGGTTTTCTCTATTTTAATCCCCCATCTCTTTCCCCCCCTTTCTTTGCATACTTGAAACAAGGGGATTCCCGGTCCATGTGTAAGATTGGGCTATTGGAGAGTCACTGTGTCGGGGGCTTTCTTCTAGTCTAACCAGAGACCACGTGGGTCCGGCCCCCTTGATTATGTGGTGAAGCCTCAGCCTTGTATGTTCACGACCCCAAATTGCATTTTGCATATCATACTCTTGCATCTTCCAAAATTCGTTTTCAAACTCGTTTTTAAAATCGTTTTCAAACTTGTTTTCAAAATTGCATCAAAATCTCTTTTTCAAAAACTTGTTTTCAAAATCACAATTCTAGGGTGATTCTAGCCTTTCCATGGCTAGGGTTACTTTAGGAAAGTGTTACATTAAAAGTAACCTTTTGGGTCTATATTTTCAAATCTTATTGTTTTCCAAAATCACTTTCTTAAAGTGGTGCTAGCCTTCTTATGGCTAAAATCACTTTAGGGAAGTGAGACGTTTTCATACCTTCCAAAAACTCTCTCTTCAAAAATCTCTTCTTAAAAATTTCTTTTTCAACATACTTTCCTAAAACTCTCATTTCCAAAATTGTTTTCTAAAAACTCCCTCCGAAAGTCTATTTTCCAAACTCCCTTTTTCAACTCCTTTCTAAAAACCCTTTCTCCTCAAAATTCACTTTCCTAAACTCTCTCTCCAACAATCTTCTACCAAAAATCTTCTTAGAAAAACTCTCTCCAAAAATCTTTTCAAAAACTTTCTTTCCAAAATTTTTCCAAAAACTTCTCCCTAGGATTTCCTTCCGAAAACTCGTTTCCAAAAGCGTACTTTCCAAAAATCTCTTTTCTTAAAGCCCAAGTCAAGCCTTAAAGCTAACCATTAGGAAACCCTAATTTTCTTTCCAAAAACATGATTTTCAAACTTTGCCCCAAACCTAGGTTTTCAAAACCTCTTGTTTTCACATCCAAACTATACACGTTTCCAAAACCTATTTTCTACATCGAAACTATAATTTTCCAAAACTAGGGTTTCCAGAATCTCCCTTTCCAAATCCTTACCAAATCCAATCTTCCCTTTAGGAAACCAAATCAAGTCTCCCCGTTTAGGAAACTAGATCCTATCCTCTGTCTTTGAAAACAAAATCAAACCTTCCCTTTTAGAAACAAAATCCAATCACTTCCCAATCCCAATCTTTTCTAATTCAAATCCTTCCTAAACTTTTCTTTCCTAAATCTTAAGTTTCCAAAACTTAAACATAAAAATCTTTCCTAAGTTTTAAAACTTAACTTTCAAATCTTTCCTAATCCAACCCTTCCCTAATTCAACCCCCTTCCCAAATCTTAACTTTCCAAATTTAAGTTTTCAAACTCTTCCTAAACTCAAACCTTTCCTAATCTCAAGATTTTCTAAAATTCTAAAACTTTCTAATTCTTAAACTTTCTAAATTTCAAATCTTTCCAAATTCAAAACTTTCTAAATTTGAAACTTTCTCAAGTTAAATCTTTCTAACCCTAAATCTCTCCAAAGTTCTAAACTTTCCAAAACTTCAACATCTTTCCAAATCTAAGACTTTTCTAAACTCAAAACTTTCTTAATTCAAACATTTCCTAAACTGAAAACTTTCCTTTTTCAAACCTTTCCCAAAACGAAACTTTCTTATTTTCAAAACTTCCTTGTTTTCAAAACTTTTCAAATTCAAAACTTCCCTTTTTCAAACATTCCAAAATTCAAAACTTTCTTAATTTGAAACTTTCCAAATTCTAAACCTTTCTCAAACTAAACTTTTCTTAATTCAAAACATTTTTAAATTCAATACTTTCCCATTTCAAAACTTTTCTAAAGTTGAAAACTTTCTTTCCTAATTCAAAACTTTCCAAAAATGAAACTTTCCTAATTCGAAACTTTCCTAAATTGGGTCTTTCCTAATTCGAACCTTTCCTAAATCCAATCTTTCTTAAACTCTTGAGTCTTTCCTAAGTCTCATCTTTCTTAAGTCTAGGTTTCTTAAACCTTCATCTTTCTAAAACAAGTCCAAATCTATCTCTACAAATCAAGGTCCAAATCTTCTCAATTTCAATTTCCAATCTCCTCTTCTAATCTCAAATCGAATCTAATTTTCAATTCAATTTCTTTCTTCCAATCCAATCTCTCTCTCTTCAAATCAATCTATTTTCAATCGGACTCCGGTCCGAACTACGACTAACCTGATTCCCCCAAAGGGATACGTAGGCAACCTTCATAGGTGCGGCCACAATACTTTTCAAACTTTCAATTTCACCCTCATGGGTGCGGTTTCCAAAATCTTTTCAAATCTCAAATTCCAATCTACTTTCAAACTTCCAATTTCAAATTTCTATTTCCAAATTTTCAAACTTTCCAATTTTAATTCCATCTCTTCAATCGATTTTCAAATCAAATTAATTTCAAATCAATCTCTTTCCAAATCTATTTTTCAACTCTCTTCTATTGCACTTGCATATCATGCATCATGTTAGTTTCTTTTTAAACATTGTTTTTCTAAAAATGGATAGAATTGAAAATTTGTTAATTAAGGACTCTCATAGGTGAATCTAGGGTAGATTGACATGTAGGTACCGAAAGGGCGGGGTAGGGTGATAGCTTAGTGCGTCTTCCCTACACGTAACCAATCTCCGAACCTAGATCACTGATTTCAAAGACCAAAAGGAGTTATTTTTTCTAAAAAGGGTTAAATGTTTTCCAAAGGTTGCCAAACAACCCGTTTTCCTAAAAAAACCCTCTCTTGAGGATGTTTTCCAAAATCATTTTTCAAAAACCTTAAGTGTAGTCTTTGGATTATTCTTAGTTTTTAGGTGACCTAACTCACCTTAATCAAGTTAGGTGGCAACTTCGAATCTTTTTCAAAAGCCCATTATTCAAATCGATTTTCAATTCAAACCTAGTTGCACTCATTCTTCTAGGAGGGTGAGTTCTAATGAGAGAGTACAGCATTTTTCCCGCTTGTGTGAGTATTCCTCAAGTGCGAAAAATTTGGGCGCGACATCTATATTCTGTTTAAAATTTCTAGTATGTTTTGAATACACATTTGTTCTTTATATTCTGATCTATAAATCTGCAGTATTTTGCTAACAATCTAAAGCAACTATGAAGTATTTTGTGTGCTGTCATCATATTTGGTTCATGTAGATAGGTTCTAGTCCTTGTTTGTGGTTTAGTTTTTTTTTTTAGAGAAAACGAAACAAGTTTTCTGGTTTTATTAAAATAGCTTTTGTGCATAGATATAAATCAGTTTTGTTCTGTACTTTGTGAGAAAGGTTCAAGTTTAGTTTGGAAATAAAATTAAACTTTCTGCTTTAGGTTTTCTACTCTCTGTTTTAAAGGAAAAAAAAACAATTTTCTAGTTTTGTTTTGGCTAGTTACATGGTTAAAGGTTGTGAATGACTGTTGGGTTTATTTGCTTCATATCTACTATTGTTTATATATTTGATCATTTGTAGTGACATAGTCATTTTGATTCTCACAGAATTTAAGAGATCTCTCTGTTAGCCCTTTTGAACATTTAGTGATAAAATGGCTCGAGTGGAAGATGCAACTAGTGTTAAACCTGAAAAATTTGATGGCCAACACTTTTGTAGGTGGCAAAGACAAATAAAATATTGGTTGACTGTTTTAGGATTAATCTCTGCCTTAGATGAAACTAGTTCTAACCAAGGAGCCGAGTTGTCCTCGTGGATGACTCGTGAGGAAATTGAGTTTCATTGTCATAATCGAATTCTTAGTGCCTTGTCTGACCATCTGTATGACATATATCATAATACCACCAAAACTGCTAAGGAGCTTTGGGACATCCTAGAAGCTGAATATGGGTTAGAGGATGCTGGAATTAATAGGTTCAAAATCTCAAATTTTACCAGTTACAAAATGGTTGACGATAAGCCTATAGGAGATCAAATCCATGAGTTTAAAGAACTTTTGTTAGAGGCTGAGAAAAGTGGAACAACTTTTGGTGAGGATTTTAAGGTTTCATATATTATTGATAAGTTACCACCGTCATGGACCAACTTTGCCAAATCCCTTAGGCATAAACAAGGAGAATTGACCTTGACCCAAACAATAAGTTCTATGAGGGTAGAAGAAATTCATAGGTTGAATCAAATCTCACAAAATGAAAACCTACCAAAGGTGAACCTGGTTGTGAACAATAACAATAATAAAAATAATAATCACAACAGGTATAGAAATTTCAATAATAGGAACCACCATCCTAGAGGTAAGAATTTCAAGAATAATAGGTATAACGGTTGGCCTAACCAATATCAACATAAAAATCAAAATCAAAGCCAAAACCAAAACCAAAACCGCCATAATAATAAACCTATGGGCGTAGAGAGAGAAATGAGGCTTTGCTATGTTTGTGGGAGAACCAACCATATGGCGAAAGATTGCTTTTTCAAGAAGACCGAGCCGTACAAGCCAAAACTCAATCAAAATCAAAGAGGTCCTAGAGCCCAAGTCAACATGTTGGTGGATCAAGAAGACCATGCTGAATCATCCTTTAGGTATAATCCTACCTTGATCAATTTCACTTATGAAAATAAAGATTGGTGGTTAGACTCTTGGGCTAATATACATGTTTGTTTTGATCGTGATTATTTTAAAACTTATCAGAAATCAAGTGGAGGAGGTGTAACTCTAGGAAATGGGTCTGTTGCACAAGTGCTGGGAATTGGAGATGTGGAATTAAAGATGACATCTGGGAAGTCTTTGATCTTGAAAGAAGTGCAACATGTTCCTGAAATTAGAAGAAATTTAGTTAGTGGCTCATCCTTAGTCCAACAAGGTTATAAAGTTGTTATGGAGTCAAATAGAGTTGTAATTTCCAAGAATGATGTTTTCGTTGGTAAGGGCTATGTTTGTGATGGATTGTTCAAGTTGAATGTATGTTTTGAAGTTAATAAAGTATCTCCTCAAGTCTTTAATATTGAATCTTATGATGTACGGCATGGAAGATTAGGACATGTTAGTTTGGAGAAAATCAAAAGAATGATGGATCTTAATCTTATTCCAAAATCTAGAGTTGATTTCAAACATAACTGTGAGCTTTGTGTTCAAGCTAAACAAACTAGAAAGTCTCATAAGAGTGTACAGAGGAATACCCAACTTCTAGAATTAGTACATAGTGATGTGTGTGATTCTAGTAGACCACAAACTAGAGCTGGCAACAAATATTTTGTGACATTCATAGATGATTGTTCTAAGTATTGTTATATTTATCTTATTAAGACCAAGGATGAAGTTATGGAAAAGTTTAAAGTATATAAGACCGAGGTGGAAAATCAAATAGAAAAGAAAATTAAAGCACTTAGATCTGATAGAGGAGGTGAGTATATTTTGACTAGCCTTGGTAATTCTTGTGAGGAACATGGAATAATACATGAGTTAACACCACCATATTCTCCTCAATCAAATGGGGTAGCGGAGAGAAAGAATAGAACTTTAATGGACATGGTTAATGCAATGTTGGGTAGTTCTGGGTTATCTGAGAATTTATGGGGGGAAGCTATTCTTAGTGCTTGATTTATTTTGAATAAAGTAATTGTGAAAGGCGTTGAGAAAACACCTTATGAGATTTGGAAGAAAAGAACTCCTAATTTGAAAATCTTGAAAGTGTGGAGGTGTTTAGTAAAGGTAGCTATACCTGAACCCAAGAGGAAGAAGATAACACCTAAGACGGTAGATACTGTTTTTTTAGGATATGCTCAAAATAATAGTGCCTATCGGTTTTTAGTATTTAACTCTAAAATAAGTGAAATATCTAATAACACAATCATTGAATCTAGAGATGCAACATTTTTTGAAGACATATTTCCTTATAAAAATAAAGTTTCAAAACAGATTCCTTCAAACCTTGATAAACCTTCCACTAGTGCTAGTACTTCTCTAGAAAAAGAAATAGAACCTCTAGTAAAACTTAGAAGGAGTAAGAGACCTAGAGTAGAGAAAAGCCTAGGAGATGATTTTTACACTTACCTAGTAGAAGGAGAGCCTACAACCTATAAAGAGGCTACATCCTCATTAGATGCACCTTTTTGGAAAGAAGCCATTAATAGTGAGATAGATTCTATTTTACAAAATAATACATGGGAGTTAGTAGATATGCCTCCTGGAAATAAAGCAATAGGTTGTAAATGGGTGTTTAGGAAAAAATTGAAATCTGATGGAAGCATAGATAGATATAAGGCAAGGTTGGTGGCTAAAGGTTTTACACAAAAGAAAGGAATAGATTATTTTGATACGTATTCTCCTGTGACTAGTATCACGACTATTAGGATATTAATTGCATTAGCTTCTATCCATAAGTTAGTAGTTCACCAAATGGATGTAAAGACTGCCTTTTTGAATGGTGATTTAGATGAAGAGATATATATGGAGCAACCTGAAGGATTTATAGTAAAAAGACAAGAGCGTAAGGTTTGTAAGTTAGTTAAATCTTTGTACGGTCTTAAGCAAGCACCCAAATAATGGCATGAGAAATTTGATAAAGTGATTTTGGAATATGGTTTTAGAATTAATGATCATGATAAATGTTTATATTATAAAGAGAAAAGTGGGAGCCATGTGATTTTATGCCTGTATGTGGATGATATCTTAATTTTTGGAACAAATTTAGAAATAGTGGATGATGTTAAATCTTATCTGTCTAAAAGGTTTGATATGAAAGATTTGGGAAAAACTCATACAATTTTAGGAATGAAATTGGAGAAAACACCTGCTGGAATATTTCTAAGTCAAGCAAATACAATAAAGAAGATGTTGAAGAAGTTTAAGTACTATGACCATAAACCTGTTTCTACTCCATATGATTCTAGTGTGCTTTTGAAGAAGTATAAAGGTGAACCTATAGAACAATTGAGGTATTCACAATTGATAAGATCTTTGTTGTACATAGCCAATAAATCTAGGCCTGATATTTCATATGCTATTGGGAGACTTAGTAGATATACTCAAAATCCGAGTAAGGAACATTGGACCGCTTTAGAAAAGGTCTGTAAATATCTTAGAGGAACATTAGATTATTCCTTATGTTAAGAGGTTTTCCATCTATTGTTGAGGGTTATAGTGATGCAAATTGGATCACTGATAGCTTTGATGTGAAGTCTACTACTGGTTATGTATTTTTGCTTGGAGGAGCTACTATATCTTGGGGATCCAAAAAACAAACCATAATTTCTAGAAGTAAAATGGAGGCAGAGCTTATAGCCTTAGACACTGCTAGTATAGAAGGAGAGTGGATTAAAAATTTATTATCTAATATACCTCAATTGGATAAACCTATACCTACTATATCTTTACATTGTGATAGTAAAACTGTGATAGAATTGGTGAAGCAAACTCATACTAATAAAAAAATGAATAGACATATTCAAGTGAGATATAAATCTGTGAGAAACATGATTAGTGGAAATGTTATATCCCTAGACTTTGTGAAGTCTGAGCTCAATATAGCTGATCAATTGACTAAAGCATTATCAAAGAATGTGATTCAAAGTTTGTCCGGCAATATGGGTCTAAACCCACGAGCAAAATTGCCTTAGGACTAGCGCGTGAGGCTAGTTCCTTATTTGTCAAGGGGGATGGGCCTAAGCCCACAGGGAGTCACCTAGGGAGGTAACCCGTCTTCTGTGATTGGGGACCCCATGAAGGAAGTTCAACGGGTAAAAACAATCCATACTGCGTGACTCATATTCAGCACATATTATATTAGGAGACACTTTAGATGTTCTCCTACTCATCCCTAAGGCAACTGTGTTGTGAAATATGAATGTTAAGGAAGGGTATAACCCTAAATGAGTCCAAGGCGGGCATACTCCCGCAGGGTATTCTCGTCACATGTACCCTTGGAAGATTCACCTAAGTGAGAGCTGTCGTGAGGCCGCGACTATGAGAATTGGGTTGTTCTCTAGAAACTCTTATGAGAATCAAGATTCAGTGCATGGCCTTTAATAGCACTCCCCCGCCAACGTGTCTAATAGTCGGTACTGTGTGTGCGACATATTAAACTCTGGCTCAATCTAGTTCAAGGTGTTGTCTCACTATGATCCTTCAGAGGGAAAATGTCAACACTAAGTGAGGTTCAAGTCTAAAAGACACCAACACTGATTGCACAGTATTAAGGTTGCCCAAACCTATTATATATTTTATTTTTCTTTTTATGTTTTAGAAAGTTTTGAAACTTTGTGGGGGATTGTTGGAAGTGAGAGACTAAAAGTTTCAAAATTTCCTATATCCTACATTGAAATTTGACTATTACACTTTTAATATAATCTATCTGTTACAGATTTTAAAATGATATTAATTCTTGACTGTTATATATTTTGAATGTCATAATATTTGTCATTCAAAGGCCAATTTATATGACTATTACAGTGGCTTAATAAGCCATCATCAGACCAGTTGCACATAGAGGCCTATATAAAGGCCTATGACTGACTTTAGTGTATATACTAGCATTCACAGCAAATCAGATATAAAAAATTCTATTCTTTCATTTTCTACATATACTTTCATTACGTTTTCTGGGCAACTGCGGCTGGGACTGTTCTAATTCTCCCGGCAGACGTGACTTCCGAGGAGAGAGGCTGTGAGCAATCGGGTTGAATCTTGGAGCAGCTGCTGTCCGCTATCACCTTCACGTAGAGAGGCACAGTTGCTTTAAGACAGTGATACCACGCCTCACGATTCTCACAGGCCAGATTTTTCCTTTCTCTATATTTTGTTTAAAATTTCTAGTATGTTTTGAATACACATTTGTTCTTTATATTCTGATCTATAAATCTGCAGTATTTTGCTAACAGTTAACATGTTCTCTTCTTATTCTTTTCTTCTAATTAGGCAAAAACCTTCACAATTCATGAGAAAAGTGGTTATGACAAATCTAATCCGTTGACCACATTAGACGGCTTTAAAAAACAGTAATATCCATGATTTGAAAAGCAATTTTTTTCCTTTTTAAAGAATACAATATAATTTTGTTGCAGTTGGAACCAAGAGAACCCAACAGGAACCAAAAAGAAACGGAGAAATAAAACGAAAGACATAGGAGTAGATTGACAAGTATCGGAAGAATGGAAGTGCCGGAGAAGAAGTTCATCCATAACCCTATTTACCCACTTTGGGACCATACACAAGACCAATAATCAATGGTTTCGTAGATTCTCACATAGGTTGTATTGGAAATACGACCTAGGGAAATATGAAAACTCAATATGTAAATTCTTTATCTTTGAAAATGATTATTTTGCATCTTCTAGTTGTAGTCCTTGAAGTCTAACTTGGCCTAGAATATATATAAAATAATATATTTTTATATTTAATATTAAATTTAATATTATTTAACATTATCTTCGAAAAAAAATATTTTTAGGATAAATGGGAAAGCTTGGGTATCATAGTTTTTATTTTGTGCAGATTTGAAATTTGATTTTAGGTCCGATTAAAAAAAATTTTAATGTAGGTCTGGCCCAACATGCCTAATGTCCACCCCTACGTGAGATACACCTCTAATGTTTCTGTGTACCTCAACTCCAGATAACACCATGTGCATGTATGATCATACGCCATTTACAAAGAATTTGGTTTTTAAAAATAGAGAGACCAAGAATATATAAACCAAACTGGATTCTACCTTAACATACATTAGAGTTGTTACCCCCGTGACATGTCTATAATATGTTCCTTTAGAGAGAGAGATCGCATTCCAACCCATAATATCTAATCCATCTTTTGCTTGGACAATTCATTACTGTATGGTGACTGAGAAAACACTCATACAATGGCTCATCCTATTCGTTTACATAATGAAGTAAACTAACATTGCCTGCTTTGTTGCTATATTTAACCTTGTATTCTCTCCACCTCCTTACCTTAGTATGTCTATTTTCACTGACTTTGCTTTGTCCTGTCCCACCATAATTAGCCTTGTATTCACTCCAAAGCTGATCAACTGGCTTCCCCAGCAGCTCATCGAAGTACTCGGCGCTAAAAGCATCCCTCATCTTCATGTCCAGCGCCACCACAAATCCCGGTTTAAGACCCTCACAATATTCTAGAAATCTAGCAGTGAAATCGTACCCCTGGTCCCAACTGTCGCCCATACCCGGTTTTGCAAAACCCGGCGGATAATATTCCGCCTTCAATACGGTGTAATCGGCCACGCCTTCCACGAGCCCTAACGGAGCCTGGCCCGCCCCGTTCCACTGCCACACGTGCGTCATTTCATGGTATATCAAAGAAGTGAACTCCCATGTCACATTGCCCTGGTAGCCTTGTAAATACACGGCACTGACCGTTATTGTTTCGCCGTAGGTGACAGCTTCGGCCCCTTGGTAGTTGTCTATGACCATCCAAACTTTCTCGACGTTCTTTCTGTCTGTAGAGTTGTTTTCCTCAAACATGTCCCATATGAAATTTGTGGTAGTTTCCATGGTCTGCTTAGCACATTCGACGCCGATCTCTTCGGTGAAACGAGTTCCGCCAAGGGAGGTTCCTGCCTTGTTGTTGACATCAAATTGGACAGCGCCAATGGCTTGTAGAGCAGCCAGAGCTAGCAGAGAAGAGTGGAGAAGTTATAGGTAATCAACCATGGCTGTGTATATCTGCACAACGGTGAGCTGAGCCTCCTCTTAATATAGAGAATTGACCCACTTGTATTTACTCAAGTGAACTCTACTATTAGGAATAAAAAAAGGGCAAAGCTTGTCCCGTGACATGATATTAAAAGATTACAAGTTACTAATCATATGCTTTTGCAACCTAAGATGCCCCACATTATGTATTCTTTTAGATCAAATCACATAGCATGTATGTATATAGGCATTTATTTGTCTCATTAACTTTCCTTGGAAAAGCCACTTGTCTGTAGGAAAATATATTTAGGGCCTTTTGAAACATCTTTGAAACAACGAATCCTCTTTATAGAATTCCAAAAGTCACTTTAGAAATTTAAACTTGTTCCAAAAGTTGTGGCCAAATTCAATGCGGAGAGAATTATAATCTAAAAGTAATTTTCCTTCAGCTAAATTGAATTATTTCAACACTATGTACCAACAAGAACAAAAAAAAAAAAAAAAGAAAGAAAATTTGGAAAATGGCTTGACATCACACGTCCTATGATCTATGCATATGGAGGCATGAGATCAACATGGTATTACTCAATTTTAATCAAAATGCCTTACATATAAGTATTATAAGTTCATTTTTTTTTCCAGAATTTAAGCAAAAGCAGGGACATTGGGTGGGAGAAAAAAAGAAGTTGCTTTTCAAAACTTATTTCTTTGTTTAAAACAGGTCAAAAAACAGCTTAGTTTTACAAGTTTCTTTCACCCAAACTTTAGTTGATAGCTTTTAGTTTTCAGAAGTTTAGCCAAATGGGCCCTTATGTATAAAAATGATGCATATGATTGATCGATGGATGGTGCCAAGCCCCGTGGTTGCCTCCCTTTATTTGTATTTTTCTTTGTTTGTTTCTATTCAAATAATTAATATTAACATGGAATCCAATTCACCCCTAAATTATACTCCCTCTCTGTTCAAAACGTTTTCTTAACCCATCAACTCGGATTAAAGATGACCAATCATAACTTCTGTGTCATTTGCATACGTCATGTTGACTGATCGATTCTCTATACATTAGTTGTAATAAAGATACATAAACTTTTTCATCAGTTGCAAAGTCAAAAAAAAATGAAGTGTGATATTTTGGGTTAAAAACTTATCAGCAAAGGATTTTGCTCCTAGCATGATCTTTAGGGAGAATAACATCAACGTAGCATGAGAGAGCGAGAGAGAGAGAAAGAATTCCAATTAAGCAATCCCAGTAACATCTGCTTCATCTCTTATTTAGACAGTTCATTTACTTTACTATATGATGGCCGAGAGACACTTATATATGACTCATTCTATTCATTCGATGAAGCACTAGACTGACTGAGATATATGCCCTGCTTTGCCCCCATACCTATCCTTGTATTCTCTCCTCCTACTAAGATTTGTATGTTCATTGGCACCGCTTTCTACTCTACGACCATGCTTGGCTTTGTATTCTCTCCAAAGCTGATCTACCGGTTTCCCCAGAAGCTCAACAAAGTAATTACCACTGTAAGTATCCTTCATCTTCTTGTTAAGTGCTGCCACAAAACCAGGTCTAAGACCCTCACAATACTCCATAAACCGAGCAGTAATATCGTAACCCTGATCCCATCTCTCACCCATTCCTGGTTTTGCAAAACCGGGCGGATTATAGTTGGCCTTCAAGACGGTATAATCGGCGATGCCTTCAATCAGCCCAACCGGGGCCTGTTCATTCCCGAACCACTGCCACACGTGTGTCATCTCATGATAAATCAAAGAAGTAAACTCCCATTTTACATTGCCCTGGAGGTTTTGCAAATTCACTGCACTGACGTTGATCGTGTTCTCAAAGGCGATGGCTGCCCACCCGGAGTAGTTTTCAATGACCATGAATACTTGCTGGTAGTTCCTCCTGTCGGCAGCATTGTTTTCCTGAAACATCTTCCATATGAAATTTGTGGTGGTTGCCATTGTCTGCTTAGCATATTCATTGCCAATCTCTCTATCGAATCGGACTCCACCTGGGGTTATTCTTGCCTTGTTATTGACATCAAATTGGACAGCACCAACACAATGTAGCGCTGCCAAGGCTAGTAGGAAAGATAGAAGATATAGATGATATGCCATGGCTTTGTACATTGGTGACTAACTAGATATATCTTATATAAAGTTTGGACTGACAAATTTACTTAGGTGACTAATACAAGATTATGGGGCTAGATCTGCACAGGTTATTCGTGGATATGAGATTAAAAGATTACGGGTTATTCATTAAATTCTTTAATAACGAAATTCACTTACCAAAAAAAAGAGTACAGAAATAAGGATTTAATGTGGTTCATTGCATTTATTTTGGTTCACGTGTTTTATACATGTGGTTCGCTCTTTCGTCATATTTGCATTGATTTATGTATTTTAGGTTTATGTACGTGCATAGATTATTTCATTAACATACATAAATTACTAAATATTTTTATGTGGCTTACCGCATTTATTTTGATTCATGTATTTTATACTTGTGATTCACTATTCATTGTATTTATGTCAGTTTTGTATTTTAGTTTCATGTAAATTCATAGATTAGTATTTTTTTTTTTTTGGGTGGTTTTCAAGTGTTTATAATTGATGGGTTTTGACAGTTTATTATTACAACATGGTGATTTCAAGTTTGAAGATTTATGATTTAGAGTTTCTAGGATTTCTTGACTAGACTTTATACCATGAGAAATTATTTCCTCTTCTTATCAAATGATGTTCTTAAACCTACGCACTGCATTAATTAATACACACGAACTCTTAGAATGAATTATTTTTATTTAAAAAGAAGCGTTTAAGTTTTGTTAAAAGGAAAATTTATTCTTCCAGAAAATTTGACTAGAAAATCTAACCAGAATGATGTAGCTGTAGCATTACTGTCATAAAGAGCTATATGATGAATGTTTTGTTTTAAAGTAAATGGCACTTATTATTCTAATGATAAATCTTATATGAATTTTCTATTTGTATAGCATTACTTTGCGTGAAATTGGCATCTTTGGGAAAGAGAGAGAGAGAGAGAGAGAGTTCCAAGTAAATAATTCCAGTTATAAAAGACAGATTCTTTTATTATATGATGGTCAGGACTCAAGTGACATACAATAACTCATTCTATTCAATTGAATCAGGCACTTAGTTGATTGAGATACCCTGTTTTTCCCCCATACCTATCCTTGTATTCTCTCCTCATACCTAGATGTTCGCTGGCATTGCTTATTACTCTACCACTATACTTGGCTTTGTATTCCCTCCATAGCTGATCAACTGGTTTCCCCACCAGCTCAACGAAGTAATTGACACTGAAAGCATCCTTCATCTTCTTGTTCAGACTTGCCACAAAACCAGGCCTAAGACCCTCACAATATTCCAGAAACCTAGCCGTAAAATCATAACCCTGGTCCCATCTATCACCCATGCCAGGTTTTGCATAACCGGGCGGATAATAGTTGGCCTTCAAGATAGTATAATCAGCAATGCCTTCAACCAGTCCAACAGGGGCTTGGCCAGCCCCGTTCCACTGCCACACGTGTGTCATTTCATGATATATCAAAGAAGTAAACTCCCATGTCACATTGCCCTGGTAGCCTTCTAAATACACGGCACTAACTTTGATTGTGTTGCCGTAAGTAATGGCTTCGGCCCCTTTGTAGTCGTCAATGGTCATCAACACTTGCTGTTCGTTCTTCCTGTCAGCAACGTTGTTTTCTTGAAGCATCTTCCATATGAAATTCGTGGTGGTTTCCATTGTCTGCTTGGCATATTCAATGCCAATCTCTTTCATGAATCGGACTCCACCTGGGGAATTTCCTGCGTTGTTGCTGACATCAAATTGGACAGCAACAATGCCTTGTAGAGCTGCCAGGGCTAGTAGAGAAGAATGGAAAAGATATAGGTGAGAAGCCATAGCTGTGTTTTGCGATGTATACTGAATTACGGTGACCCTTTGTTATATAGAGTTGGATCTATATGAATTTACTTAGATTATTACTACAAGATAATGACGAAACATAAGAGATCTGTGAAGGTTATATGTGGATACGAGAGTAAAAGTGTACAGATTAATCATTAAACTCTTTGATAACAAAAATCACCTGCCAGAAAACAATTGGTAGGGAAATTATGTTTGAACTTGGAGCATCATCTGAAACCATATAAATATCCAGAAAACGGAATCAATGCATTTACTCATATGAAAACCATTACCTTAGGCAAAAGATAAGATAATCTCATGAGTTTATGGGATCATTGTAATAATTAGTTGTCATTATGATGGGTACCATTGGATTAGGATCTTTTTCATTCCATAGAGTGGAAAACGACATCGTTTGGTAAGAAATCTGATAAGTATCTATTTAGTCCATTGATTGATGCAATGAAAATCTCTATTCCAACCATGGAATCGAGATGATCCAATCCAGTAGAGAGATCTCACTAATCCAATGGTCGAGAGACACTTATACAACAACTCATTCTATTATATTCATTCGATCACTCAAACATTAAGCTGACTGAGAAACCCTGCTTTGCCCATACCTATCCTTGTATTCTCTCCTCATACTTAGATTTGTGTGTTCACTGGCAATGCTTGCCACACTACCACGATGCTTGCTTTTGTACTCTCTCCAAAGTTGATCAACTGGTTTCCCCAGCAGCTCAACAAAGTAGCTGACACTGAAAGCATTCTTCATCTTCTTGTTCAGAGTTGCCACAAAACCAGGCCTAAGTCTCTCACAATATTCCAGAAACCCAGCCGTAAAATCTTAACCCTGGTCCCATCTATAACCCATGCCAGGTTTTGCATAACCGGGTGGATAATAATTGGCCTTCAAGAACGTATAATCAGCAATGCCTTCAATCAGTCCAACGGGGGCCTGGCCAGCCCCGAACCACTGCCATATATGTGTCATTTCATGATATATCAAAGAAGTAAACTCCCATTTTACATTGCCCCGGTAGATTTCTAGGTACACGGCACTGAAATTGATTTTATTGCCACTGGTGAAGCCTTCGGCCCCTTTGTAGTTCTCGATGACCATCAACACTTGCGGGACGTTCCTCCTGTCAGCAGCATTTTTTTGCTGAAACATCCTCCGTATGAAATTTGTGGCAGTTGCCATTGTCTGCTTAGCATATTTAATGCCAATATCTCTATCGAATCGGACTCCACCGGAGTAATTTCCTGTATTGTTTTTGACATCAAGTTGGACCGCTGCAATGCTGTAGGGCTGCCAAGACTAGTAGAGAAGATTGGAAAAGATATATGAGAAGATAAGCCATAACTGTGTTTTAAGCTGAATACTGTATGATGGAGACCCTTTCTTTTACAGAGTTGGACTTACATGTGTATCTACTTAGATTACTACTACAAGATTACTATAGTGATAATAAAAAGATCTGCTCAGGTTATTTGTGGATACGAGATTAAAAGATTACAGATTAGTCATTGAATTTTTTCATAACAAAAAATGACCTACCAGAAAACATATAAGTATGAAAATTATGTTTGAATTTGTTGCATCCTCTGAACCATATATATAGAAAACGGAACCAATGCATTTACTCGTGTGAATCCCATTACCTCATGCAAAAGTTGACATAATCTGATGGGTGCCATGAGGGAGGTCTAACTATTTCTCGGCCCTGAAGGCAAGATCTGATTAATAAAGTACAAAAACATTCATGGAGTATTTGTTAACCAGTAATATTCCTTCGTTGATCTTGTTGATATTACTACAACTGAAAATTTCAAGTTTTTTAGATTTATGATTTAGAGTCCTTGGTTTTTCGGATTAGATTTTTAACTCTTTGGCTTCAGATAGTTTTTTTTCCCCCTAGCATTTAGGGTTTAGAATTTTCTGTATTTGGGTTTTGCAGATCTTCTTCTTCTTTTTGGGGTTAAAAGCTAAAACCATAGAATTCATGTTTCCTTGAAATTTAAAGTTAACAAAACTAGATATATAAGTCCCTAGCTAATACTAGAGAATAGAGACCCACAAAAGAAATTATTTCCTCTCTCCTCATATCTGTCCTTATTAAATAATGTTCTTAAACCTCTTTAATCTTTCAATTAACAAAACCAATTCTTTTGATCTCTTTCTTTAATTAATGGAAAATGCTATTCTTTCAAAAAATCTGTACAGCACGGAAAACTCTCTTTATCTTCTTTTTTTTTTTTTTTTGAAACAGAATGGCTCTTGTCCAATCACATTATTTGTGTATGAATTGTTTTTGTTTGGATATCATTACTCTTAATTAACATATTCAACACACACTTTCTCTATCATCTCTATCACTCCCTCTCTTGCTTGACCATTAGCTAGTTTAGTTACATCTCTCGATGATCAAATTAATGTGTGAAATGAAAAAAATCAGAACAAGAATGAGAAAGGCTAAAATAACGAAATCATGATATTAAGAAATTACGTGATGTAAATTAAAGTATTAGACTTTTGTTGCAAAAAGAATTAGAAGTTTACTCATAGAATTTACGCAAACATATGACTCATTCTATGAGAACAAGTAAAATTAACATTTTAAAGCACAATTAATATTATGGACGTACAGGTATGATAAAACTATTGATTCTATAAATTAGGTAAACTAGAATTCACGCACAAATCCAAAAATAAAATATAAGCAAAATGTTATAAATTGTCCATTAAAATTAGTTGCTTAAGATCAGACTTTGTCTAAAACACAGCTTCATTATACTAGTGTGAATTGAATTATATAATAGATATACCTGGGCTTATGCAATACAGAAAATGGAACCAATACTTTAATAATACGAATCCATTACCTATGGATATGGTCGGATTTGGATCCTCTCCATTCCATGGTTGGAATGAAAATCTTCATATTATTTATTGAGTTGTTGATACGTCAGTTAAAATAAAAATTAGTAGTTCAAATGAATTAAGTTAAAATATATTTAAAAATAAATGATTTTATCATTATATATAAGAAAATAAATTTTAATATAAAATGACGTAGTTTTATTAAGATATTCAGTAAGGCTTGATCTAATCTATTAATTGATGAAATTGAAAGGATCCAAATCCTAATTGTTAGTTATGAACCAACACTTCTAGAAACGTATTAGATGAGGGAGGTCTCACTAGTTATGTGATGCATAAAGTATAAAAGCATTTATGGAATATCCGTTTAGCTGTGTAACTGTAATGAATCTAACTATATTTTCTTGATATTTAATATTGCAAAAAATTTCACTAGCATAATAATTATAATAGTGGCAAACAAAAAAAGATTACTCCATGTGTCGCTTTTTACATGTCTGACTTTTGCATAGTAATTCAAGCATTTAGTACAGATGTATTTTTTTTTCTTACTCATCGTTTTGGAATCCTCAAACTATATCCACAACGACATCTTTGGGCCAACCTTTTTGGTACAACTTAACAAGTGCAATGGTATTTTTAAAGCTATGAATAACAATGACAGTTGTTGAAAATAAAAGAATTACGTATAACTATATATCATAATAAATATTATTTGTATAGCATTACTCAAAATTTAAACTTCAAGTCAAAGAGTTGATATGTAAATTGAGAGAGAGAGAGAGAGAGAGAGAGTTCCAAGCAAGACACTTACTATTTATACAGCGACTCACTCAACCCCATTCATTCGGTCAAGCATTAGGCTGACTGAGAAACGATGGTTTTGCCCCCAGACCTCTCCTCTTGTATGCTCTGCTCATGCTTGGATCTGTGCATGTGTTCATGGTGGCATTGCTTACTACTACTCTACCACCATTACCATACTTGGCTTTGTATTCCCTCCATAGCTGGTCAACTGGTTTCCCTACCAGCTCAACAAAAAAGTTTTCACTCCATGAATCTCTCATCTTTCTGTTCAATGCAGCCACAAACCCAGGTCTAAGACTGTCACAATATTCCAGAAACCGAGCCGTAACTTCATAACCTTCGTCCCACCTGTTACCCGCGCCAGGTTTTCCAAAACCAGGTGGATCATAGTGAGCCTTCAAGACCGTATAATCGGCAATGCCTTCAGTAAGTCCACCCGGGGCCGTGAATTCCCCGGACCACTGCCATATATGTGTCATTTCATGATATATCAAAGAAGTGAATTCCCATTTGATATTGCCTTGGATGTCTTGCAAGTATAATGCACTAACGTTGATTAAATTCCCATTGGTGAAGGCTTCGACGCCTTCGTAGTTCTCAATGGCCATCAACACTTGCTGGAGGTTCTTCCTGTCAGCTGCAGTTTTTTCCTTAAACATCTTCCATATGAAATTCGTAGTGGTTGCCATTGTCTGCTTAGCATATTCGATGCCAATCCCTCCATCGAATCGGACCCCATCTGGGGAATTTCCTGCATTGTTGCTGACTTCAAATTGGACAGCGACAATGCCTTGTAGGGCTGCCAGGGCTAGTAGAGAAGATTGGAATAGATAGGGGAGAAGATAAGCCATAGCTATATATGTTTTTTGCAGTTTACATTGTAATGGAGATCCTCTCTTATATAGAGTTGGCCTGTATGTATATTTACTCAGGTGATTGCTACGAGATTATGGGGATCTGCGGAAAGATCCGCCAAGGTGGATACAATTTTAAAAGATTATACAGCTAGTCAGCAAATTCTTTAATAACAAAAATCAACCACCAGAGAAGAAAAACGTATGGAAATTATGATCTTTTTGGATTCTCTCAACGAATTAACGATATATATATATACAGAAAACGGAACAATCTATTTAATCATGTGAAAGGTCTCACTAATTCGAGGCATTTAATCATGTAGAGAACAATGCATTTAACCTCAAGCAAAGGTTAAGATAAACTGACGAGTTTATAGGATGCGGTAATAAGCAAAAATAAACATAAAACCAACAGTTACAAGAACGTATTAGATGATGGGTACCAATCGGGAGGTCTCACTAGTTCTTGGTCCCTAAGGCAAGATGTGATTAACAAGTTCTAAAAGAATTTTTGGAATATTTGTTAAGATTTAATCCTAACTAGATTTTCATAATATATTAGCAAAATAAAAAATAAAAAAATCTCTCGGTCTCTCACTTTTCATTTTGTGGAATCCGATTTCATGTGTCAAAGTTTCAAAATTCAAAAATTAATAATCACATTACCACATTACCAGTCCTTAAGTCCCAATTGCCAAAATAGTTATTCAGATAAGATAAATGCCATTTTTACGAACTTCTATTGAAATAAAAGTTCCTTAAACTGTCCATGCCACACAAAATGGGACAGAGGAAGTGATTTCTTAAAGCTCTTAACATTTAAAATTGATGTGTTGAAATATAAAACATTAATAGTTTAGCTTTTTAAATTTGTGGAATTTATTGTTTTAAGTGTTAAATGCGACAGATTTTTAATTTTTTCCTATAATTTAGGGTTTAGAAATTTTTTTTTTATAAATATTTGTGGTTTACAGATCTTCTTCGTTGTTGGGTAGGTTAAAACCATGGTATCTACGTTTCCTTATAATTTAATGCTAACAAAACTAGTAAAGTCTCCTGCTACTAGTGACCCCAAATCGAATTTTGCCTCTTATTTATTATTGTTTTATTTCACGGGAGAGAAGCTTTAGGGGTAGGGAACAGGCTACAAAAATCATTGCCAATTTGACCAAGAAAAATATACGAAAATCATTAAAGATGTACGTTACGAATTAATCAAAGTGTATATTTGCAAGCAGAGTGCTGCTACGTGACACGAAAAATACTCACCGCGTATTTTCACGGGTACGTGTTCAGTAGACGTGGCCTACAAATGTGGCATGCTGTTTAAGCTTGAAAAGGGTTCTGAAGAAAAACAAATCACCAAAAACACAAAATACGGAGAAGTCTTATGACATCTAATATCTCTCTCATTACTGTGATTAGGTTTCTCTCTCCATCACTATTTTCGGTTGTCTTCGAATCTGCGGAGAGGGTGGGAATAGGTGTAAGTAGGTGTGGTATAAATTAAGATTAGGTATAGGTGTGGTGTGGTGCCACGTGAGCCCGCAACGTTAGGCGGTAAGATAAACAGGTAAAAAAAGCCGTGCTACTTAGCACTTCTCTTGCAAGAATAGATAAGATCAAAGATGAATGATTTTGGAAACAAAAACATTAAGTCTATTGAAAATCCACTTAAGATGTAGGTATTAGTCAAAGGGTATGTTTGGAAGAATATTCAAGATCAAAGATGAATGATTTTGACAAAAAAGAAAACATTTAAGTCTGTTGTCAATATAATTATATTCACTTCAAACTAGCCGCTCTTATACTGTGGGATCCACTTTTATATATATACGAAGTGGATAGTCATATACACAACCATTGGAACAGTAGATTTAGTAATTTCGTTAAAAACATAAAGATGACTTTGAGGAATAATTTTAGTTTTGCTTTCCGTTCTGACTAGAACACACATTGGCGAGTCCTAATTGAAAAAAAAAAAAAAATACTTTCACCGTGTCCACTTATAGTTTCATATATATTTTTTGTGTGAGCACACTGCAAAGCTCTTTAACACCATTTGTACATGTATCAAGTTTTTAATGATTTTTGAAATTTTAGGGGATATTACAAGAAATTATTTTTCCTCATGATATCTCACCTTCCTAAATGATATTCTTAAGCCTATTTAGTATTTCTGGTAATACACCAAATCTTTAGCTACTTTTATTTTGCCTCTCTCAATGATCAAATGTTAGACATAAAACCGAGAACATGAATGTGAAATACTAAAAATAAAAGAACGATGTTAAGAAATTATGTGATGGAAAATAACGTGTATTGAGTTTTTTGAAATAAAAAATACAAGTCAAATTTAGACAAACATATGGCTAATGACATAAGGCCAAGTCAAATTAATATCTTAAAGCTCAAATAAGATTATAGACAAGTTTGAGTTTTAAAATTGATGCTTTTACAAGTTAATGTAAAATATCATTCATGCCCAAATCTAATGAGGAATTCAATTAAATTAAGTAATCACCTTCTCAAATTTAGTTAAGACTGACTTATCCTAATAAATTTTAAAACCAAAATTAAACTTCAAGTCACAGAGAGTTTTATCTCTAAGTCGAGAGAGAGAGAGAGAGAGAGAGAGAGAGTGAGAGAGAGAGAGAGAAATTCCAGTAACATCTCGTTCAATTGTTCATTTTCCATTGTTCTATTAGCACACGATGGTCGAGAGACACTTATTACTTATACAACAACTTATTCTATTCTATTCATTCAGTCAAGCATTAAGCTGACTCATGAGAAACCTTGCTTTGTCCCCATACATATCCTTTTATTCTGTCCTCTTCCTCAGATTTGTGTTCTCATGGTGGCATTGCTTACAACAACTCTGCCACCATATTTGGCTTTATATTCCCTCCATAGCTGATCAACTGGCTTCCCTAACAGCTCAACAAAAAAGTTTTCACTCCACGAATATCTCATCTTTTTGTTCAATGCAATCGTAAACCCAGGGTTAAGAGTGTCACAATATTCCAGAAACCGAGCCGTAACTGCGTAACCTTCGTCCCATCTGTTACCCACGCCAGGTTTTGGATAACCTGGCCCGTAATAGTTCGCCTTCAAGACCGCATAATCTGCAATGCCTTCAGTGAGTCCGCCAGGGGCCGTATAAGCCCCGGACCACTGCCAAATGTGTGTCATTTCATGATATATCAAAGAAGTAAATTCCCACCTTATATCGCCCCCGGTGACTTCAAAGAACACGGCACTGACATTGATTAAATTGCGGTTGGTGAAAGCTGCGACCCCTCTGTAGTTCTCGATGGCCATCAACACTTGCTGGAGGTCCTTCCTGTCAGCAGCCGTGTTTTCCTGAAACAGCTTCCATATGAAATTAGTTGTGGTTGCCATTGTCTGCTTAGCATATTCAATGCCAATCTCTCTATCAAATTTGATTCCACCTGGGGAATTTCCTGCGTTGTTCTTGACATCAAATTGGACAGCAACAATGCCTTGTATGGCTGCCAGGGCTAGTAGAGCAGATTGGAAAAGACATACGAGATAAGCCATAACTATGTTAATTATGTTCAGTATGCAGCACAATGGAGACCCTTTCTTATATAGAGAGTTGGACCTACATGTATTTACTCAAGTGTGTACTACAAGATTATGGGGATATATTGAAAGATCTACAAGATGGATATAATATTAAAAGATTACAGCTAGTCATGAAATTCTTTGATAACGAAAATCACCCACCAGAGAAGAAAAACGTATGAAAATTATGTTTGATCTTGGTCCATTCTCTCAAACATATATATATACAGAAAACGGAACTATGCATTTAATCATGTGAAAGATCTCACTAGTTCAATGCCTTTAATAATATACAGAACAATGCATTTAACCTCAAGCAAAAATTAAGATAAACTGATGAATTTATAGGATGCGGTAATAAGTGGTTCTTACAGTAATGAGCCAACACTTTAAAAAACGTATTAGATGATGGGTGCCATGAGGGAGGTCTCGCTAGTTCTTGGTTCCAAAGGCAAGATATGATTAATAAGTTATAAGAGCATTTATGGAATTTTTGTTAAGATTTTATCCTAACTAGTTTTCCATAATAAATTGGCAACATAAAATAAAATTTCTTTGTGTGTCTCATTTTTCATTTTGTGCAATCCCATTAAGGGTTTTAACCTTTCAATAGTAATAGGATTTTTAACCTTTCGCTTTATAGTTTTAATTTTTTCCTACCATTAATGGTTTATATATATATATATATATATTTCTATATGTGGTTTACAGATCTTCTTCATTTTTGGGTTAAAACCATGGTATTTATGTTTTCCTAAAATTTAAAGGTAACACAATTAGTAAAGTCTCTTGGTACTAGTGACCCCAAATCAAATTTTGTTTCTCATTTGTTTATTGTTGTATTTAGGGAAGAGGAGTTTCATGGGCAGGGAACAGGCTACAAGACTCATTGCCACTTAGACAAAGAAAAATATGTGAAAATTATTAAAGATGTACGTTATATTAATCGAAGGGTGTATTTGGAAGAATAGACAAGATCAAAGATGAATAATTTGAAGAAAGAAAACTTTAAGCCTATTGAAAATCCAAAGGGTATATTTGGTAGAATATTCAATATTGAAGATGAACGATTCTGAAAAAGAGAACATTTAAGACTATTTTCACTTCAATTGTATTCACACTAGCCTCTCTCACATTGTGAGATCCACTCATATATATCTATATATATATGCAATAGGGAGTCACAGATACAGCCGTTGCAACTGTAGACTTCGCAATTTTGTTGTAAAAAAATTGATTTTAAGGAATAAGTTTTCTGTCCGTTCTAACTAGAACACACATTAGCAAGTCCTAATTGTAACATTAGCAAGTCCTAATTGTAAAAAAAAAAAAAGATGGTCATCATGTCCATTTATATTTGGGTCTTACTTAATACACACGTTAACATTTGCCTTCCTACTTTCATATGTATCATGTTGTGCACGCACCACAAAACTCTTAACACCCTTTCTGCATGTTAGTATTGTTATTATTTTTTTTTATGTATACATGTTAGTATGTTACTATCAAGTTTTTATGATTTTTAAATTTTATGTCATACTACAATAAATTATTTCTTCCCTCATGATATCTCGCCTTATTAAATGATATTCTTAGACCACTTTAGTATATATTTCAATTAATACACCAACTCTTTAGTTCTCTTTCTTTAATTAATATAGCCACACACACCCTTTACGCATTAAATTAAATTAAATTCCCAAATTCATTTAATACATAATCTCTCTCTCGACCATTGGGTATAATTAATTAGCTACTTTTATTTTGCCCCTTTAAAGGACACCAGATATTATAAATAAACAAGAACATGAATGTGCAAGACTAAAACTAAAAGAATGATGTTAAGAAGTGAAAGTGATAAAAAAATAGAGTAATGCTATACAATCAGAATATATAATCAGAAAATATAACCAGAATGATGTGGCTCAGTTGTGGGCCTATCACTTTAAAACAAAGAACCCACAAAAATGTATTTTAATTACAAAACTGCCACTGCCACATCATTCTGGTTCAAAATTCTGTATAAAAATTTTGAAAGAATAGCATTTTTCTAAAAAATAACGTGTTTGTGTTTTTTGAAATAAAAAATAGAATTCAAATTTAGTCAAACATACGACTCATGATGTGAGGCGAAGTTAAATTAACATTTTAAAACCAAAGCTTAAAACCAAAATTAAACTTCAAGTCACAGAGTTTCATCTCTAAGTTGGTTGAGAGAGAGAGAGAGAGAGAGAGAGAGAGAGAGAGAGAGAGAGGGAGAGGGGGCAATTCCAGTAACATCTTCTTCATTTAATTAGTAAACGATGATCGAGAGACACTTATGCAACAACTCATTCTACTATATTCAGTCAATCAGTCAAGCATTAGGCTGACTGAGAAACCCTGCTTTGCGCCCGTACCTATCCTTGTGATCTCTCCTCATACTTAGGTCTGTGTGTTCATGGTGGCATTGCTTAGTTTTCTACCCCTATACTTGGCTTTGTATTCGCTCCACAGCTGATCGACTGGTTTCCCTACCAGCTCAACAAAAAAGTTCAGACTCCATGAATCTCTCATCTTTCTGTTCAATGCAGCCACAAAACCAGGTGTAAGACCATCACAATATTCCAGAAACCGAGCCGTGACGTCATAACCTTGGTCCCATTTGTCACCCGCTCCAGGTTTTGCAAAACCAGGTGGGTAATAGTTCGCCTTCAAGATTGTATAATCCGCAATGCCTTCAGTGAGTCCACCAGGGGCCGTGAAAGCCCCGGACCACTGCCAAATGTGTGTCATTTCATGATATATCAAAGAAGTAAACTCCCACTTTACATTGCCCCGGTAGATTCCCAAGTACTCGGCACTGACATTGATTAGATTGCCGTTGGTGAAGGCTTCGGGCCCTTTGTAGTTCTCAATGGCCATCAACACTTGCGGGAGGCTCTTCCTGTCCGCAGCGTTGTTTTCCTGAAACATCTTCCATATGAAATTTGTGGTGGTTGCCATTGTCTGCTTAGCATATTCAATGCCGATCTCTCTATCGAATCGGACTCCACCTGGGGAATTTCCTGCATTGTTCTTGACGTCAAATTGGACAGCTAGAATGCCTTGTAGGGTTGCAAAGACTAGTAGAGAATATTGGAAAAGATTTAGGACAGGATAAGCCATTGCTGTGTTTTAAGCTGTATATTGTAGGCGGAGACCCCTTTTTTTATAGAGTTGGGACCTACATGCATGTACTCGATCAGGTGACCTCTACGAGATTGTTGGGATATATTAAAAGATCTGTAAAGGTGGATACAATGTTAAAAGATCATAGCAAGTCATTAAATTCTTTAATAACAAAAATACCTACCAGAGAAATATATCTCATAAAATTAAATAAATATTTTAAATTATAGATGGGGACAGAGTTTGTTGCAAATATAATTTAATATAAAGTGTAAAAATGGTACATAAGAAAATGTTATAAATTTTAGTTCAAATCATATGCTTAAGATTAGACTTCTCATCAACAGTAATATAACGATACCTCCTCCACTTATGTCATGAGGTCATGAGTTTGACTCATCTCTTCCTTCTTAATGCTTTGACCCTTCCATGTACCCCAAAAAGAGTAGAAATTAGAATTTGTCTCACATGCTATAATAATTGACATTTTAAAACATTTAACTTAGAAATTTGATAATTATAATAATTAAGGAAGGTTTGGGTACATATGATCACAGGTGGAGATCATTTTGAGAGAGAGAGATCGTTTCAAGCAATAAAAGTAATATTTCATTCATACAGTTTCATTTGCTATACGAGAGTCGGAACACTCATACAACTCATTTTATTCATTCTTTTCAAGCACTAAAGATGACACCCAGTTCCAGCTTTGACCCCATTATACCTGTCCTTGTATTCTCTCCACAGCCCTAGATTTGTATCTTCACTTCCATTCCTCACTCTTCCACCATACTTAGCCTTGTATTCTCTCCACATCTGATCAACCGGTTTCCCCAGCAGCTCAACAAAGTAGTTAAGACTCCAAGTATCTCTCATCTTCCTATTCAACGCAGCCACAAACCCAGGTTTAAAACTCTCGCAATATTCCAGAAACCGGGCCGTAAAATCATACCCCTGGTCCCACCTGTCACCCGAACCCGGCCTCGCGAAAGCCGGCGGATAGTAATTGGCCTTCAAGATGGTGTAATCTGCTATGCCTTCAATGAGTCCCGAGGGGGTTCCAGGAGGGTACCATTGCCAAATGTGTGTCATTTCATGGTAAATCAAAGAAGTGAATTCCCACTTCAGATTTCCCTGGTAGCCTTGCAAGTAAACGGCACTGACATTAATTGTACATGCCCCGCCGTAGGTTATGGCCTCGGCTCCTATGTAGTTGTCGATGGCCATGTGCACGACTTGCACGTCGGTTCTCCGGTCGGCCGGATTGTTTTCCTGTAACATGTTCCATACAAATTTTGTTGTGGTTTCCATAACCTGCTTGGAGAATGGGATTCCAAGCTCTCTGTCGAAGCGAACTCCTCCCGGGGTCGATCCCGCCTTGTTGTAAACATCGAATTCGAGGGCACCAATGCTTTGCAGCAATGCCAGGGCTAGGAGAGATGAAAGGAATTGATTGGGGTGATAAGACATGGCTGTGTTATGCCTTAGCACATTGCAAGTCTAGACACCATCAATATATACACACATATGTATGTGTTCATTGTTGTGCTTATTATGATGGATATGAGAGTACAATTATACATTAAATGGAAGATCCAAGGTGAGTGATCTTTTGGAAGATTAACGGAAAACAATCTTTTATTAATTATTTTTCAAAAATAAGTTTGGAGTCATAGTTACATATATAAGAAAAATGGGTGTACATGTATTTATTTTTGTATATGGAATGATCTTGGGTCAATATAATAGTTAAGATAAATGAGTCTTGCTAACATGTGACTGTAGGGCATATTTTAAGTTTATTTTGTCTAATTGTACAAAATGTTAAAATTTATATTAAAAAAAATACAATTTTCAATACTAAAAATACAATTTTTAACGCATTGTATAACCAGACAAAGTATACTTAAAATATCTCATAAAGGCACATGTTAGCATTTGCCTAAGATAATAGGTGGAGTTAATATGATCCGGTGAATATGTAAAGGCCTTTGATGACAAGTTTTAGTGTATAAACCTTAACAAACTCTGTTAGTGTGTGCTAATTGTTGGTACTTAACAATTCGAAAGAGTTATTCTATTACTAAGTTGTTTTAGTTATTGTAATAACACATACTATATACTCTTGTCTTTTCATAAATTGTATGTATTAATACAATGCATAATAAAATAAACAGCATCCACAAAGGAAAAAGTTATACATATAAAGACAAATAATAAGTTAACAATAATTGGATAAGGACAAATTTTCTTTTCTTATGATTTTTGGAGTTCACGTTTAATTAGAATTTTCAATATACAATCAATTTTGTATGCTTATGATTTTGTAGAATTTACAAATTTATTCATGTGTATACGTTTTTAAAAATAAAGATCTAGACATTTTGGGATTTAGTTATTAGGATTTTTAACTTTTGGGATTCAGGATTATGCATTAGTTTTTCTTTCAGCACTATGTAGGGTTTATACCTTTTGAATTGTGGTTTGTAGGTTTTAGATTTTTATTATTTTTGGTTCTCTTTTTATCTAGGATTTTAGTATTTAGGATTCTTTGATATTACTCTAAAGGTACATTTGGAAGACTAGAAGAACAATAAATGATTTGACAATTACATTTATTCATTCATTGGATGCATTTATATTTAACTTCCCCAAAAAGCGCTTTCATACTACTGTATTGAGGCATAATTCACTTTGTTCTTCATTTTAACCTTCTATTAAAATGAGCATTCTCTGAGTTTAGTAAAAAAATTTGCAATTATAACTTCTTCTTTTTTGTTATTGTCTTTCTCCTAGTTGCTCACTTTCTCCCTCCCACACACAGGTGCCAGTGACCCCGTGTTGGGTGCAGCCCAGAAAAAGCAGGGCCCAATTTTTGGCACAGATCAGACGGACAAGAGCCCAACGTAGAAAAACAAAAATAAAAATAACTGTGAAAGAGACTGGTTTACATTCAAAGACAGAGAGAGAGAAGGGGAGATGTGTGGGCTCTGAATTGGATTAGGCCGGGATGCTGACGAATTTGGGGGCCCGATAAAATGATTCAACTTAAAATCTATAGAGAGAGAGACACAGAAAGAGAGAGAGAGAGAGAGAGACTACCAGGTAATGTAGTATTCTCATGTTGGGTTAGGGTCATTTTGGCAGGGTAGTTTTGAGCCGTAATAACTTTTAAGCGCTGTTTGATAGGTAACTTATAAGTTATAAACTAGTTTTAAAAATTTATTTTTTAAATGACTGTTTAAGAAAATCGTATTAAATGTTAGTTATTTTTTTATTATTACTCAAATACAATTCAAAAAAATTATAAATATAAGTCATTAATTATTAAATAGACTGAGGTCCTAACACCCTAGTTTATATGATCCCAAAGGCCTTTTAATCTCTTAGCTTAGATCTTCCAACGAAACAAGATAGATATGAGTTTTGTATCAATCCTTAGTTAGCCAACCTTTATTTTCAACTGCCAGAAAACGAGAAGATTCATGTATTACTCAGCCATGACCAACCTAGAAATTATCTACCACATAAAGTAGCTATAATTAACTTCGAACATCCAAAAATATAACCAGAGTTAAGTGGGATTAAAGGGCTGTTTGGCAGCATAGCAGGGAAGTAATTTTCAACACATTACATCAACAACGTATTACTCAACCATCAATGACCAACCTGGAAAATTTTCCGGATAAACAAAGGAGAAGAAAGTTCCAAATTCTAAAAAACAAAATTAAAAAAAAAAGGACAACTTATCTCATGATAGCCCAGAAAACCTCTGGCCCGCTACCTTCTATAATTAATTAAAGTTATCGACTGCTTCAAACTGAAAACAGTATCAAAATGGTGAAACAAGGCTTGCAGCATGAGTGATCGCGTGGAATGGATGGGGAAGCAAGCCGGCTTCAGTGGTAGTTTCGAACCACTCTCCTTCTGGGTCATAAGAATATATAGCTTCGTTCTTATATGAGACCAAAATCTTGCCATTGTTCAAGAGGCATAGAGGATGAAGCGATCCAGGACATTCCAATGTTATTAGAATGTTTTCTCTGATAACAAATTCTTTGGTCCAGGACTCCTTCACACCAAGCTCCTTCATCTGCTATATATCAACCCGGCTTCCATGGTGTCTAGCTATGGCAAGACAGCCTCCCAACACCAACAAGCAGCAATTAGGACTAATTCCGCAATCTGGGTTCGGGATCCGGTGGAACTTTTCTTCCAATAAGTCCAACGAAACAATGGTACGTGGCCTACATTCTTCGTCCGGTGACCAACATTCTCGGCATAACCAGTGAATAGCACCGTTGACCACAGCATCCGATGATTGTTCTGGACAAACCAAAGGGCTTTCGATTTCAGATCTCCAATACCCAGCTTTGCTCAAGGTAAACACCGCGGCCTTCGCAAACACCTTGGCCTTTTGTTCCAAATAGCTTAAATAACTCCCAACGCTCTTCATATACCCCGCGACCTTTCGGTCCAAAGTGCTTAAATTAGGATCAATCCTACTTTTATAAGCGCTTTTGCATATTCTTCCCACAATTCTTACCACCTTGTATTCATTAGTTCTTGGATGAAAGCCAAAACCAAAATGCTGACAAACATCTGCAATCCTGACATACTTAGAGCGTGATTGTGGGACTCTTGGTAACGAAGGATCAGGTAAAAACTCGTGTTCTCCAGTCAAGGGGCTATAGATACAGACTCGATAATGTGAATATGAATCCTTCTTTTTGGAACACAATAAACATAGCAAACCATTGCATGACAGAATATTATTGACCGTGTGTCTATTAAGTTTCGTTGGCTGTCTGATTCTTCGCGTAAATCCATCACTGTCAATAAGATGTAATAGATCATGATCAAGCCAATAATGCTTTTCATCGGCTCGTGATAAGGTCACAAGACAAGGATTGTTATGATCATGTTGTTGATAATGAGAATTGAGCCGAGGATGGCGTGCCAAACTGCACCAAGCCTTGCTTACTAGCTTGACCTGAATGAGAGAGGTGATGGGTAGTCGCCTAAGGATATCGAGAGATATATCAAGTGGGAGATCTTCCATTGAAGTCTTACGTTTATTTTGTTTTCTATTTTTTGTTTTCCTGCTACGTGATCTCTTGGTACTGAAACTCATCACTACAACTGAGATTGATATTCCTACGATGAATTGAAGAAACAATAGGTGAATAATGCAGGGATAAATCCTGTACGCGTTGTAGACGAATTAGATGCTTCAAGATGCAAGATTAACTGCTTGATCAGGACAAAAAAAATAAAGAAGAAGAAAAACAGAAGGCAAGAAGAAATCATGACAAAGAACATGCAAATCAGGAAAAATAAATAAAAATAAAATAGAAACTGATGACGGTCTAAGAAGGATCTAAAGAGTTTACGACCTTCAATCACAACGTGTATATATAGAGATTCTACTATGCAGAAGCCATGTTGAGTTTGGTTACCTTTTGCCTCACGGGGGGGAGAGAGAAAAAAAGAATGGCTAGAGAATATGAACACTTTTGTATTTATACGTATACTTAGGGTTTCAAAGACTGCTTAAATAAGGGAACATGGATTTCTAATCGGGTCGGTCACACTCATGGGCCCCTGCTTTTGGTCCATCCATAAAGTCCAACATCTATTGGGAGCAATGGGAAAAAAAAATATAGGGTTTGTTCGGTATTTCTTTGGTGGCTGAAGACATGATGGGTCCTTTGATTGTTTTTAATTTGGTTTATTGCAGTACTTTTATTTTTGTTTAGGTTAGAATATGGTAAATGATAATTGTACGCAAGTAGTGTATTTGTGGACACCTATTATATATGAACTATGTGGGGAAATAACCCCCGGCCCAACCCAATGAGTGAGGCCCAATCTGTTCGAATTAAAGTTGGGGCTGCCTGGGGCCCAAACTAGTTATGAGGAAAGGCCAGCCCAAACTGCCGACCTCCTCCCAGCGTGGCCCAGACAGCGAACGGTTTGCGCAAACCGCTAGCGGTCTTAGAGCATTAAATGCAGAGTTGACTTGCATTAAATGCACGAGCGGCCGCCCACACAAACGTCGACGTGCACGTCCGGTCAGCCGGAATCCCCACGACGGTGCGCCAGACGCTGCAGGTAGCCAGGCGGCGTCAATGATGATGCCTAACCAGCAGACCATGAGAGCCTGCTGATAGGCCGAGACAAAAGACACTCCCTGAAGGACTCTATAAAGGCCCGAGGAATCGAGAGCCAGGTATGGAGAATGAACCCCTAACATACACAACTTTCATTCATCCTTCTCGATTAAGTTTGCTAACTTAACCTTCGGAGTGTGATCGACCCACCTAGGGTCGACCCATTCTAACCCATTTGTCTTGCAGGAAGAAGTTTGGACTCATCCACTTTGGGCTTGAGAGCTCGGCCCAGCCTTCCTGAGAAATCCCACCTACAATTGTTGCCGTCTGTGGGAAGGCTTAGAAAAACCATGAGTCTAAACAACCGGAGACATAGGAAAGAAAACTACGACGGGAGAGGCTTCGGAGCCTCCTCCAGTAAAAACCAGACCAGTTCGGCACACTGCCAATCTACACCAGTAGATCGGCAAAGAAGAATACTGAGGTCAGAGATACGAACGCCCGTTGAAAGCCACCCAGAGACACAAGAGGAAATGCGGAGGGATACGGGCTATGTCAGGGACAGAAACTTCCGCAGGAACCATCCTCGGAATCTGGCCCCGTCACCCTCCAGTGGGCGGGTCCCAAGCGAGGATACACTCCGTGCGGCAAAGAGGGAAATTCGACGGCGCGGAGAAGAGATAGCCTACCTCACCTCACAGGTGCGGGCAATGAGGGAGGCATTCTCTGCCAGGAATGGGCATAGGAGAGATGGGTCCCCAGATCGGGAGCAGGTTGTTGGCGCCAGGGACGAACCAGCACCACCGGTAAGAGGGAGTTACACCCCTAGTACCGCGCGTTGCGTTAACGGGCGCACGGGTCGGCGAAGGGACAGGAGCGAAACCCCGCCGAACGACAACCCAGCGGTGGAAGATCGGCGGAAGGAAGACTGGGAAAAGTGGTACAATGAAAAGCAGGAGGATAGAAGGCAGCAAACTAAGGAACGCACAGCCCATGACCTGATGAGAAAGGCCCTAGACCAGATTGCATCCATGCCATTCACTGAGGAGATTGAATCCCATCCAATTCCTCGAAAATTCACCCCACCAAAGTTCACCCTCTATGACGGAAAGTCTGACCCAATTAACCATGTTCGGCATTACAAACAGCTCATGGTAGTGTGGTGCAGCGACCAGATGCTAATGTGTCGGATCTTCCCCTCCAGCCTGGGGAGCGTGGCTTTACGGTGGTTCGACAAATTGCCACGAAAGTCTGTTTCAAGCTGGAGGCAACTGGCCGAGCTCTTTACAGCTCGTTTCATTGCAAACAGCTTACAGCCAAAAGAGGTTGACTTCTTGCTGACGTTGCGAAAGGAGGAAGGAGAAGGGTTGCGAGCATACGCCCGACGCTACTGGGAGGCTTATAACAAAATTGATGAGTGCAGCAAGCAGTTGGCTGTAACTCAGTTCAAGATCGGCCTTCCCAGGGAGCATCGCTTGCGACAGTCCCTAATGAAGAAACCAGCCCTCACCATACAGGAACTAATGCTGAGGATCGAGCGCTATGCGCGGCTGGACGAGGACGTACCCCAAGGGGAGACACCCAAGGTCGGCGCTGCAGCCGAAAAGACGAGTAAGAAGGATGCCAAGAAGCCCCGATCAGAGGACATCAGCCGAGGAAAAAGAGTGCCTGATGGGGTCTACACCGTCTTTAAAGAACCCATCTATAAAATATTGCCCCAGATCCGTGATAAGCCCTTCTTCAAGTGGCCACCAAAGTTAGGGGTAGACCCTGCAACTAGGAACCAGAAGAGGTTCTGTTCCTACCACCGCGAGAAGGGGCACAAGACGGAGCAATGTCGGCATCTGAAAACCCATTTGGAAGACTTAGCCAAAGCAGGCCACCTTGACCAATTCATTGATCGGGAGAAGACTAAGGTCGAAGCCGAGCAGCCACGAGTGCAGGAAGCAGCCCAGAAGGAACCAAAAGTAAGGCCGGTTCGGGTTATCAACGTGCTGCACGGTTCGGCCGAATCAGGAACCATCGACCCACATAGGTACCGAGCCAAGATGCAGAAGGCTGCGCACCTAAGGGAAGTGATGCAGATACAACCACCCAGCAAGAAAGCCAAGGTCGGCAATGCCCATGCATCTATCTCCTTCACCGACGAGGATCTCGCTGGAGTGCAGATCCCCCACAATGATGCCTTGGTTGTTACGTTAAGAATGGCAGACTGTGACGTTAGAAGATTGCTCATCGACCAAGGGAGTTCATCTGAAGTTATGTACTACAGCTTGTTCAAACAATTGGGACTCGAGGAGTCCGACCTCCAACCATCGCTTAGCCCATTGGTCGGCTTCGGCTCAGACCCAGTCTGGCCCATGGGTAAAGTGTCGATTCCTGTGACGGCCGGAGGGATGACATTACAAACCGAATTCCTGGTGGTTAACGTACCATCCCCCTACAATGCCATCATGGGATGAACCTGGTTGCACCTTATGAAGGCCGTTCCCTCCACCTACCATCAGCTGCTTCGGTTCCCGACCCCGGCGGGAGTCGGCGAGATAAGGGGAGACCAGGTGACTGCTAAACGGTGTTTCCTAACAGCATGTGCGACTAAGACAAGACCAGAGAAAGTACAAATGATGGAGCTACATGAAGACACCCCCACCATAGATGATGTGGGACAGACGCCCGAGAATAAAGCTGTCGAGGACCTGAAGAAGATATACATAGATCGGCAGGGGGAAAAATACTTCGTCATCGGCACCTCTTTGTCCAAACAAGAGGAAAAATCCCTCATTGAGTTACTAACAGACTTCCTAGAAGTATTCGCCTGGACCCCTTATGACATGCCTGGGATCGGCGCCGACGTTGCCTGTCATCGCCTTAATGTAAACCCAAATTGCCGACCTGCTATCCAAAAGGGGAGAAGGGCAGCTACCCAGCATGTGGACGCCGTCTTGGAAGAAACAGAGAAGCTTTTGGAAGCTGGAGCGATTCGGGAGATCAACTACCCAAGCTGGTTGTCAAACACCGTAGTAGTAAAAAAGAAGGACGGCAAATGGAGGGTCTGTGTAGACTTCACTGACCTCAACAGGGCGTGCCCCAAAGATCCATTCCCCCTGCCCAAAATTGACCAGCTTGTGGATGCAACCGCCGGCTTCGGAAAGATGAGTTTCCTGGATGCCTACCGTGGATATCACCAGATCCCACTTCACCCCGACGACCAAGAGAAAACGGCCTTCATCACTCCAAGGGGCATTCACTGCTATAGAGTTATGCCCTTTGGCCTGAAGAACGCCGGAGCCACATATCAGCGACTGGTCACAAAGATGTTCAAGACGCAGCTCGGCAGAACTGTCGAGGTCTACATCGATGACATGGTGGTAAAAAGCAAACTGAGCGACACCCATTTGGCGGACCTAAAGGAGGTACTCTGTATCCTGAAAGACTACAAAATGCGGCTGAACGCTTCAAAATGTGTCTTCGGGGTCGGCTCAGGCAAGTTCCTGGGGTTCCTGGTCACGCATCGGGGTATTGAGATGGACCCCCGGCAGATTATTGCAATTCAGAGCGTTCACGCTCCAAAGAATGCCAAAGAGGTTCAAAGATTGACAGGAATGGCGGCCGCACTCAACAGATTCATTAGCCGTTCATCGGACCGGTGCCGACCTTTCTTCCAGCTCCTGAAGAAACAGGAACGGCTTGAGTGGACCCCTGAGTGTGATTCTGCCCTTGCCGATCTAAAAAACTACCTAACCAAACCACCCCTGCTCTCGACGCCTGTCCAGCACGAGGAGCTCTTCCTCTGCCTTGCAGTGTCAGACCATGCAGTCAACGCGGTCCTACTCAGGCAAGAAAATCGGCAACAATTCCCAGTCTATTACGTCAGCAAAACCCTTCTTGGAGCCGAGAGCAGGTATCTACCCCTGGAGAAGCTGACGCTCGCACTAGTAGTCGCATCCCGAAAGTTGGTGCATTACTTCAGATCTCACACCATTAACGTCCTCACCAACCACCAGCTCAAACCCCTCCTAAGGAAAGCCGACTTTTCAGGAAGAATTGCAAAATGGGCCGTAGAGTTAGAGGAGTTTGACATCAAGTTCCAACCTAGATCGGCAGTGAAAGGGCAGGTTCTCGCAGATTTTATTGCCGAGTTCTCTGTCGAAATTACACCAGAAGCAGAAGAGACCCCGGCCACTGGCCAACCGCAACACGAAATCCCCCTCGATCTTTGGGAACAATCTGATCATTGGAAACTCTACGTGGACGGAGCTTCCAATGACCGGGGGGCAGGATTGGGCATCGTACTCGTTACACCAGATGGTCTAACCATCGAGCAAGCCATCAAGCTGGAATTCACTGCCTCCAACAATGAGTCAGAATACGAGGCCTTGCTCGCCGGAATACGTCGAGCCATTGAGCTTCGAATTCCCGAAATCGTCATATACTCGGACTCCTTACTTGTCGTAAATCAAATCACAGGGGAATACGTCGCGAAGAACGACAGAATGATGCTGTACTTAGCAAAGGCCAAGGAACTACTCGGCCAATTTAAAAACTACAAGCTTCGACAGATTAGCCGAGATAACAACTCACATGCGGATGCCTTGGCAACCCTGGCCACGGCTCTGAAATCTGGTTCGAGAAGGACGATCAACGTGGAAACTCTTGCCAATCCCAGCATTTTCCGCAAGGAGGAGGAAGCCTTAACAGCGGAGAAGCTGGGACCATCATGGATGGACCCAATCATTTCTTACCTTGACACAGACAAGCTACCAGACGATAAGGCTGAAGCTCGGCGAATCAAGCATGCATCTCTCAGGTATTGGCTGTCGCCAGGTAAGGAACTTTACAGACGTTCCTTTACAGGTCCTTATTTGCACTGTGTCCATCCGGACCAAGTACAGAGCGTCTTGTTCGAAATCCATGAAGGGATATGTGGAAGTCATGTCGGCGGAAGATCGGTCGCACACCGAGCCATCTCACAGGGATACTGGTGCCCTTACATGCAGAAGGATGCAGCCCAGTACGTCCTGAAGTGCGACAAATGTCAGAGGTTTTCCCCCATTATCCACCAGCCAGCCGAAGATCTTGCTTTTATCACTAGTCCGTGGCCTTTCGCTCAGTGGGGACTGGACATTATCGGACCTTTGCCTCGGGCTCCGGGCAACAAAAGGTTTCTCATCATGGCCACCAATTACTTTACCAAATGGGTAGAAGCGGAACCTTTATCAAACATCAGGGAAATTGACGCCAAAAGGTTCGTGTGGAAAAGCATTGTCACCAGATTCGGGTTGCCCCGTGCCATCGTATCAGATAATGGCACCCAGTTCGATGGTAATGTCTTCAGATCATTTTGCGAAGGATTGGGGATCAGAAACTATTACTCAACACCAGCCTACCCCCAATGCAACGGACAAGCCGAAATTTCAAATAAAACCATGTTGAACGGAGTTAAGAAGCGTCTTGAAAAAGCCAAGGGGAAGTGGACGGAAGAGCTACCCAATGTCTTGTGGTCCTACCGAATAACCCCAAGGAGGTCCACAAGAGAAACACCGTTCTCCTTGGCATACGGGGTGGAGGCGGTCATCCCCTTGGAGATCGGTCTACCAACTATCAGGTCGGCAGCCTTTGACACCAGTGTCAATGACCAAACGGTTGCAAGAGATCTGGATCTTATCGAAGAAAGAAGGGAAACCGCTTTAATCAAGCTCACAGAGTATTAGCGACAGCTTAAACACTCTTACAACAAGCGGGTCCGCCCAAGAAACTTTGCTTCAGGAGATCTAGTTTTACGAAAAGTATTGGGGGCAACCAAGAGGGCGGCAGATGGGAAGCTCGGCCCAAATTGGGAAGGCCCCTACAGGGTCACATCCCAGGTCGGCATCGGCGCGTACAGACTGGAGGCCGTTGAAGAAGGGCGACCGTTGCCGCGACCTTGGAATGCGACCAACTTGAGGAAGTTCTACCAGTAATATGAAACCCCAAACACTGTAACAGTCCCCGAAATGTATGAAGCTCAGTTGAAGAGTCAATGAAAATGAAGATTGTTCAAACGACCCTACTCTGACCATTCTGCCCAAAACAAAAACCAAGTGTAAAAACTTGATCCTGTCCAAGTTGGGTAGGTCGGCCAAAGAAGGCCAAAACAAAAACCAAATGTAAGAACTTGGTCCTGTCCAAGTTGGGCAGGTCGGCCAAAGAAGGCCAAAACAAAAACCAAGTGTAAAAACTTGGTCCTATCCAACTTGGGCAAGTCGGCCAAAGAAGGCCAAAACAAAAACCAAGTGTAAAAACTTGGTCCTGTCCAAGTTGGGCAGGTCGGCCAAAGAAGGCCAAAACAAAAACCAAGTGTAAAAACTTGGTCCTGTCCAACTTGGGCAGGTCGGCCAAAGAAAAACGAAAGCCAAGTGTCAATACTGTCCAAATTGCACAGACCAGCCAAAAAAGGCTAAAGAAAGAAATTAAGTCTAAACAACAAAATCAGATAGAGGAGATCCAGTAATAAACAACAAACGAGTTTTTCTCATTAAAAGGTATTGACGGTTACAAAAATGGAGAAAGAGAAAGAAAAGCTATGCCGACTTCTCCCCCGGCTCTGCAGTCACCCCCAGCGAGACCTCTACCACATCCTCCGGGGGCACAGCTGCGGTCTTCAAGCTTTCAAGCCTCTCCTTCTCAGCAGCAGCCGCTTCGGCCGCGTCTTTTAACTTAAGCTCCCGTGCATATTAGGCATTGGCCAGGACTTTCTTCGGACAGACGACGCCGTCCTTGGTAGTATCGAAGTAGTCTGGGCAAAGACCCCACACTTCGGAGGCCTTATCCAACTCTGCCACGATAAAGGCACCATTCCAACCCTGTCAGAAAATGGTGCGACTGAGGTCCATCATCTCTTGAGCCAAATTCTTGGCTCCCCTCTCTTCACCCTGCTTCAATATGGCCTCCTCCTCCACCTTCAGCTTGGCCACTTCAGCCTTAAGGGTCTCCACCTCCTCGTTGGCCTTGTGCAGATCCACGGATTGCACGTCAAACTTTTTCTCGAGGTCGGCGAGATCCTTATCCCTCTTCTCAAAGTCGGCCTTCGTCAGCAAAAGCTCGGCGGAAGCCTGCTCGGCTTGTTTCCTGAAGTTAATCCGCTCCTTATTTGCTTCAATCCATTCGAGCTTCAGACAGCCGTGCTCTTCAATGAGTTACTGGTGAACCTCGGCAAGCTTTTGGAAGCGTGTCATCGCCTCCAAGGAGTTTAGGCAGCCCTACACAAATCAAAGAAGGCCGTTGTTAGGGCAAGTGTCTAAAAGGACAGTAGTCATCGAAAAGTCAGAGCTGTCTTACCAGTATGGAATCATGGAAAGCGCCCATGAAGACGGCCGAGTCGCTTGCTTCGCCCAGCTTCGCCACGTCCTTTTTCTGAAGGACGCTTTTCAAAACACCAAAAGCGACCTCGGGCTGATCAATCATAGAATCCGCTGTCGTCATTGGACGGCCCAAAATGTCCGGAGTGATGGCCACAGTCTCGCCGACCTCATCCACCGTGGCTTTGCCTTTCTGCTTCTTGGGCGCATGAGTTGGAGTGACATCGAGCCTCCTCTTTCTTTGTTGCCGTGTCTCCGGCCTCTGTTGCACGAGTGTGGCCTCCTCCACGGGTGCTGCCACCAGCTCGGCTGGGGGAGTTTCGGCAGGAGTGGGAGTGGCCGACCTCAGCGGCTGTCCCGCCAGAGCAAACATTCTTTCCTTCAAACTCATGTCGTCCATCTCGTTGGGTGATGGGCAAGAATCACTCGTTCGGCTAGGAATCTCAACTCGGCGGTCGGGTACAGTGTATGGAGACGAAGTGGACGCCGAACTGTGCGATTCAGTTCGCTCTTCTTGCCGTTCTTCGCCAGGCGATGCAGATGGTGGAGCAACCGCAACTGTCACGCCTGTAGGGATGCGTGCCCTCTCGATCGCTATGCCAGTAGGGATTTCCTTAAAGTCCCCTTCGGCACCTTCGTCCGCCAATCTTGCTAGTACACTCGGGGGGACTCCAGTCTCGGCAGTAAAAGTCGAGTATCGCAGCGGATAGGAGAGCAAGATATGTGTTGCCCGAGCTATGTATCGTAGTCGACCTTCACCAACGTATTTCAAGACCTTGTTGAGGTCGTCAGAGTTAACCAACCAATCACGAGCTTTCGACCGCTTCCTTGTGTCTGCAAAAAGTTCGAGAGTTAGTATAGATGCGGACTGAAACTTAAACTGATATACAGTCTGAGAAGATCGGCATCAAACCTAGTTGAACGGGCTTTTTAGGGCACCGAATCGCCGGTCTATCCTTCTCGGGAACATTGTCGAACTCCCATGGACCAGTTACCCAAACCCTTACATCATCAACGCCCTTCCCTGAAGAAGGCAGACACTTCACTAACTCTAAGGACTTCTTTACTACCCGGAGGTAAACCTTATAACTACCTCCGACTTTGCAAAGGGTGTAACAGTAGTCCAGTTTGGCAAGGCCCAGGTTCACCCCCAGTCGCCGATTTATTTCAAGCATACCAAAAAAAATCCTATACACATTTGACGCTAACTGGGAAGGTGACACATTATTTTTTACTATGAACTTATGAAGGAGAGGGTGGAGGGGAAACCTGAGCCCCCCTTCGACGATGGCGATGACCGGGAATGGCACTCCCTTTTCGGTCTCGCCCATACGAAAGTCATCAAGGTCGACCAGCTCTAAGCCGATCTCGTCTGGGATTTCGAACCTGGCCCTGAACGAAGCAAGGGCCGACGGACCATCTAACATTTTACGAAGACGGGATACCATCGGGGGGCAGTCGTCAACACACAGAAAGTACAGTGAAGAGCGAAAGAGTTGCGGGCTCGAAGGACACTTACAGTGTTGGGTGCCGAAACAGCCGATGCACTCGTGATTCAAGAGGCAGGGCAATAAAAAAAGAGCAAGTGTTTTCCCAAAACCAATTAGGGCGTCGTTCTTTTATACACGCCAGAGCCGTCGGTTCATAAGCAGGAAAACGGCGTTAATCATGATGCTCTGCCGAAGCATCACGTCGGCCGTCGATTCGATAACGCCTCATCAATAGATTTTTTAAATCCCCGCCGTTTGTGCGGTCGGGTGACTGTTACAACCCTTGGCCGTTTCAGAAGCAGAATCGACGCAAGGGCTGGGGGGCAATTGTGGGGAAATAACCCCCGGCCCAACCCAATGGGTGAGGCCCAATCTGCTCGAATTAAAGTTGGGGCTGCCTGGGGCCCAAACTAGTTATGAGGAAAGGCCAGCCCAAACTGCCGACCTCCTCCCAGCGTGGCCCAGACAGCGAACGGTTTGTGCAAACCGCTAGCGGTCTTAGAGCATTAAATGCGGAGTTGACTTGCATTAAATGCACGAGCAGCCGCCCACACAAACGTCGACGTGCACGTCCGGTCAACCGGAATCCCCCACGACGGTGGGCCAGACGCTGCAGGTAGCCAAGCGGCGTCAATGATGATGCCTAACCAGCAGACCATGAGAGCCTGCTGATAGGCCGAGACAAAAGACACTCCCTGAAGGACTCTATAAAGGCCCGAGGAATCGAGAGCCAGGTATAGAGAATGAACCCCTGACATACACAACTTTCATTCATCCTTCTCGATTAAGTTTGCTAACTTAACCTTCGGAGTGTGATCGACCCACCTAGAGTCGACCCATTCTAACCCATTTGTCTTGCAGGAAGAAGTTTGGACTCATCCACTTTGGGCTTGAGAGCTCGGCCCAGCCTTCCCGAGAAATCCCACCTACAAACTACATTATAATTCAAAACTTTGTTTGTGAAACTTATATTAGATCAATTTGTGGGAAAACAAATCCTTTAGAGATAAGATTCCATATATTGATTTAAAAAATAAGAAGTTAAAAAAACAAATTAACCAGCTTTGCTTAAAAAAGAATCCAACTTCAATTGAATTTGAATCCTTTGATGTTATATTTGATTCATTTATTTACTTGAACAGGGCATACGTAGAGAATACCTTTTGGTTATTTATTTATTTTCTATAATATGATGCAGTGTAATCAAAAGAGCATGTTTTGAAGAGAAATGAAACTGTTGCATGAAGGCCATTTAGTTTTCTAATTTCTCTTACGCGGAAATGGAGAAAATATTCGATATCATGCTGGTATCACGTCATCATGCTGACGTGATATAACGGACCAATAATACATAGTCACATAAGTATTTGAAATCCTAATCATCTTAAATTTTAAATTTTAAATACAACACTCCTGATGATTAGGATTTACATGATTATATAGCAATGTATTATTGGTCTATTGTACCACATTAGTATAATGACGTAGTACCATCGTGACACTAAATATTTTCTCGAAAATGGATGAAGATACGTTGCTTAAATGAAGACAAGTACTTGACTAGCTAGCTGTATTGGGAGTTTAGAGCTTCTCTTTAGTTTGTTCGTATCATAGGAACTTGAAGCGAGAAAAACATGAAATCTCAAATAGCTATTAAAATTTTGATTTTCCATGGCTATTTGAATAGTTTGAAGTTTGTAGAGTTTGAAATTCCCAGATTTTCAACTGCCAGAAAGCGATCGAGAACATTCATCCATAACTTAACCATAAATGATTTCAAGGTTGGTCATAGATAATCAAGGCATAGCATTTGGATCAAGAAGGTGAGGATGTATGATGCAGGGAAGCGCGTAGGGAAATATGAAAAGGGATAATTAGAAGGAGTTTGTTGATTCATGCACGAATACCCGAAAATCAACTTTTCTTCAATATATTGATTCACACAGAATACCAAAAAGAAGGAATCAACGATAGTTGATTCACATAGAATACCCAAAGTTGAAAAAATCAGAGAACTCTTTCTATAATCTTTCCAGCATCAAAACTCATAAAACTCATTTGGAGCAAATCTCTTACATAATATTTATATAGAAAACAAACCCTAAACCTAATAAATTTTTCAAAAATAACAAAAATTAGGAAAAATACAAAAAATTATCAAAAACGACAAAATTGAGTTAAGCTCAGTTCTTTTTTTTTTTTTTATCAACAAAAGAAAATTCATGAGGGGTTAACAGGATAACAGAGGTCTGCGAGAACCTGCTGAAACAGATACAGCCCAAAATGAAAGGGAGAGGGGGATTGGCAAGGAGCCAAATATAAGGGAATAACTAACAGGTGCCACAAACACCTTGTATACAGTAGAAAACAGAGGAAAAAGAGTCATTTGCTTCAACTTTCACCCAAAGAGCAGTGTGGAGTTTTTTGATGATCACTTCTTCCCACTCCATCCTGGACTGCTGGAAAATCACATTATTTCTGAAGGTCCATATATTCCACAGGATTTGCAAAAACAAATCCGTCCAGATCAATTTCTTCAACTTTGAATGTTTAAAGTTCAGCCACTATGAAATGTGATCGCGCAAATTTTAAGGGCAAACCCAAAACAGACCCCACCAGTTCAGGATGTTAGACCAGATTAGCCAAGCATACTCAGATTTGGATACTAGAGACCTAACATTCTAAAACAAATGATAATGAAAAAAAAAATTTTAGACAAAATTATTACCAAATAAAAGTTTCCTAAAATGGTAAAATTGCAAATTTTGCGGCCTAAACGAAAGAATTCAAAAAAATTCCAACAAGTTTGAATCTTATACTCTAACCCGTTTTAACGAAACTATCGACTTTTATAGAATTCTGAGCTCCAATATGACCGATTTGCATCAACCTATCAGTAATTAAGAAGACAAAACGACAAATGCTTTATTGAAGAGCAAACGTACGCATTAGCATAATCAGTTGGTTCAACTACTTAAAACAATAATTTCTCCATGTACAGCCGCGAATAAGAGAATATTTGTTATCTGAAATTTCATCAAGGTGGAGTCAGAATCTTACTGCCATGACTGGTGTTTTATCTATATATATGACCAACCTTGGAATTTTTCCGAAAAACAAAGGTGAAGAAAGTTCCAAATTCTAAAGAACTAAATGGCCAAAAAAAAAAAAAAAACTGACAACATATTTTATGATAAATCCTTCCAAAAACACCAGAAAGCCGCTACCTTTTATGAGTAATTGTCTGAATCGGATTGTTCCACCATACCGAATGTATCGACTGCTTCAAACTAAAAACAGGATAGAACCAGCTATAGAAAATTTGAAACAAGGCTTGCAGCATGAAGAATTGCCTGGAATGGATGGGGAAGCAAGCAGGCTTGGGCGATAGTTTCGAACCACTCTCTTTCTGGGTCATAACAATAGATAGCTTCATTCTTATACGAGATCAAAATCTTGCCATTATTCAAGAGACATAGAGGATGAAGCAATCCAGGACTTTCCAAAGTTATCGGAATATTCTCTCTGATGACAAATTCTTTGTTCCAAGAGTCCTCCACCCCATACTCCTTCATCTTCCATATCTCAACCTGCCTTTCATGGTGTCTGGCTATGGAAAGACAGCCTCCCAAAACCACCAAGTGGTTATTATTATTATCAACTCCGCAATCTCGAGGTTTTGGGATCTGATGAAACTTCTCTTCTTCTAAGTCAAACGAAACAATGATAAATGACCAAGGTGGCGGCCAATAATCTACTCCAAATGGCCCGGATCGTCGGCATAGCCAGTGAATAGCACCGTTCACCACCGCATCCGATGATTGCTCCGGACAAACAAAAGGGTTGTCAATTTCAGATCTCCAGTACCCATCTTTGTTCAGAGTAAACACCTCGGTTTTAGTAATCCGATGATCGCTCAGTCTCTCATATTTATTCTTATAAAACAATCTGCATATTCTTACCACCTTGTATTCATTAGTTCTCAGATGAAACCCAAATCCAAAACCCTGGTAAACAGCTCCAATCTCGACAAAATCAGGGTAAGCATGTTTTACGCGTGGTAACCCAGGATCAGGCAAAAACTTGTGTTCTTCAGTCAAGGGGTTGCTTACACAAACTCGATAATCGGAATATACGCCCCTGTTTTTGGAACACAATAAACAAAGCAAACCATTGCATGACAGAATATTACTGACAGTGTATCTCTTGTGATTCATTGGCCGTCTGATTCTGCTTATAAATCCATCTCTGTGCTGATGATTATTGTCTTTGTCGCAAAAGTAATGGCTGTCAATGAGATGTAATTGTTCAGGCCAATGCTTGTCGCTGGCTGGAGACAGTGCGACGAGACAAGGATAGTTAAGATGTTGATAATGAGCAGTGAGTCGAGGATGGCATGCCAAATTGCACCAAGCCTTGCTTACTAACTTGACCTGAATGAGAGTGGTGATGGATAGTCGCCTAAGGATATCGAGAGATATATCAAGTGGGAGATCTTCCATAGAAGTCCTGTGTTGAGCTTGTTTTGTGTTTTTTATTTTCCTGCTTCGTGAACGCCTGCTACGGAAACCCATCAGAACGCGAAGAAAAAATAGGGATTTATCCTGCAAGCGTTACAGACGAATCAGGTGCTTCAAGATTAAAGATTAATTACTTGATCAGGACAACAACAAAAAAAGAAGAACAAGAAAGAAGACAAAAGGCAATAAGAAATTATGACAGAGAACATATAAATCAGGAAAATAAAAATAAAAATGAGTGTCTAAGAAGGATCTAAAAAGTTTACACCTGCAGGCTTCAATCACATGTATAAAGATTCTAATAAAGGGGCTGAACTGCCATTGACTATTGTAGAAAAAGCGAAAAACCTCTTCGGAAGCCAAGTTAGGGTTTAGGGTTTACCTGTTGCGAAACCTTATGCCTCACGAGAGAGAAAAAGAATGACCAGACAATATGACACTCGTGTATTTATTTAGGGTTCCCTAAGACTGCTTTTTTAATCAGGAGATTTCTCTTTACGGGGTCGGTCATACTCATGGGCGCTGCTCTTGGTCCAACCCCAAAGTCCAACACCAATAAACCATCGGGATTTTGAGAGGGATGAAAAAAAAAATTAAAAAAAGTTGGGAATGTTTGAATTGCTGCTTAAAAATGTTATAAGTTAAAATTTAAATTAATTCTAAAAAGTTATCAAAACTTAAGATAGTTCTAAAAGTGACTTTTTAAAACAATGAGCCAAACACAATTTAATAAAATCATGAACTCTAAAGTCATAATCAATTAAAAAACAAAAGCCACATCCAAATATCCCTTACTAGAGGGTTGTATACCTAGAAGGCTGAAAGTATCGATATGAAAAGATTCAGCGAGCTAGAACTCATGACTTCTCAAAAAAAGGTCAAAGGTTCGACTCTTGCCAAGCGTAAGAGTTCCCCCAAAATCTTTGGCCTAGTAATTATCTAGTTTATGTAGATGAAAGACTACATTGATCCCAGAATTAGTCAAGATACGTGCAAATAGGTCTGAACACTTGATTAGCAAAAACATAAAAAATGAAAAGATATAGTGAGGGGCTGTAGAATGAACTAAGTTACTTGAGTCCGGTTTGTGTTTAGCTCCTTTAAATCAAGCTTAAACACATTTTAAGGCTCAAAAATTTTTTAACTTCGGTTTGAACTTAAGTCAATAAACTTATATGCACTAAAAAAAATAAAACTAATTGAGTTCAACTTGATTGAAACTCGTTTGACCTTGGCTTGAAAGTTAAACAAATCAAGTTTGAATATATTTTGAAACTTGTTAACGTTATCAAACCAAACTTGAACAGTTTACTACTCGGCTTAGCTAGTTTAAAACCTTAGATTAGGAATGACAATAGGCAGGGGCGGGGCAGAAGTTGGGATTTTCATCCATGCCTCCACCTAAAATATCTATCTCTATCTCTGCCTCTACGGATACAACCCACCTCTGCCTCTGCCTTCACTTTCATCTCCACCCCTAGTCCAAATGCAAACCCAAACCCAAGCCTAAGTTTTTCTTTTTTTTCTTTTTGGTACAAAAAAACCAAACAACACAAAGCAAGAAAAAAAAAACATAAAAAAAAAGAACAAACAAATCAAAAATATTTATAGTCTCATAGTCTCCACTTGGCAATAAGATGGAATTATCCTCCAAACATTTTGGGTCGAATATACATTGAAATGATATTATTATACTATCAAAAGAGACTAAAATTTAAAATAATAAATTAAAAGCTCATTCAACAAACAAACATTAAAAATTATTGAACATAAGTTAGACATCAATCAACACAAAACCTAATGATGATATGATTAGCACACCAAACAGTGGAGTAAACTTCAAGCGGCCTATATAAAAAAATAAAAATAAAAAATACTAAAAGCGGGGCAGGGGCGAGAGAATAACTTAGTTCATTATCGCCTTCATCCTTGCATGGATTTCCATCCCCACCTTTATCTTCATTTTGTATCCTCTATCCCTGCCCCAAACTGTACTGATTCAGTCGAACCTCTACTTTCTCCTCCGATCTATTACCATCCGTACCCTAGATACAACTTGAGAGAGAAAAAAAAAAAAAAGGGGGTTTCTTGGCATTGTTTTGGTGGCTGAGGACAGAAATTTTTGTTGAGGCAGGAATCAAGATCAAGCTAAAAAGTTCTGAATTTTGGAGGATTAAGTTTTTTTAAAAAAAAAAATTAGAGGAGCCAACACATTATTTCTTATTACAAATATAAAAAAAGTCATATGATCTAAACAAAATTTTGAAACTCGGGCTTGGCATCTTTTATCGGAGAGTAGGTCCGCCACTAGCTGAGGATATACTGGGTCCTTTGACTGATTTTTAATTAATTTGGTTTATTGCAATACTTCGTTTTACTTCTATTTTTTTTTTTTTATAGGTTAAAATATATTAGAAGAGGATTGCTATTCAAATAGAATTTTTGTGGCACCTAAAGGGCACATTATTAGATATATTTAGAATATGTCAACTTATATATACATTTTACGAACTACATCATAGTTTAGAACTTTGGTTGGGAAACTTTTATTAGAGATTGTAGGGAAATCAGTCCTTTATAGATCAGATTCCACCTATTGATTTAAAAATAATAAGTTAAAAAAATAAAAATTAACCAGCTTTGCCTGGAAAAAAAATCTAAACTACATCAATCGAATACGAATCCTTTGGTTTTGTATTTGATACATTTATTATTTACTGGTACGTGGGATAACCTAGAGAATCCCTTTTCATTTTTTATTTTTTCGTAACATATGTAGTGCAATCAATAGAGCAAGTCTTGAATAGAAATATAACGGTAGTATGCAGGCCATTTAGTTTTCCCATTTCTAATATATGTAAATGGATGGAGATAAGTTCCTTAAAGGAAGACAAGACGTCGACTAGCTGTATTGGGCGTTCAGAGCTTCTCTTTTTTTCTTTTCTTTTTTTCTTTCTTTTTTCTGTTAGGAGGGGTTGGGAGAATGGTTGGTTGTGAAGGTTTGAACCTTCTACCTCATGCGAGAAGATTCATGTCCCTCAATCACAAAAAATTGGGTAATGTTATTCAATAAAAAAATTCATATAAAATTTATGTACAAAATTATTAATGTAGTTAAATAAGAGTCTTTTATTTCAAAATAAAAAACGAGTGGTGAGATTTTCTACACGAATTTTCTGGACAAGAATCATGGCATCAAAATGGAGGGTGATTCTTTCGCTTCAGGAAGGTGAGGATGAATCAGCAATTAGTTAGCAGTTAAAGCTACAAATATTTTGTTGGAGAGCAAACATGCCAATTAGCACAATCAGCTACTTCAACACATTGAGCAAAATAAATAAATTATTCATGCACAGCCGGGAGTCACTGAACTTTTACTATCTGGAATTTCATTAAGGTGGAGTGAGGATCATTCTGCTATGCCTTGGGAATTATCTATGACCAACCTCGAAATTTTTCTGAAAAGAAGTTCCAAAATCTAAAGAACACTATGAAGAAAAAAAATTTCTCATAACCTATCTTATGTAAATCCTTCCTAAAACGCCAGAAAGCTGCTAACATTTATGACTAATTGTGTGAACTAAATAAATTAACTGCTGCAAACTAAAAACAGGAGAGAGAACCAGCTATAAAAATGGTGAAACAAGGCTTGCAGCATAGCAAATTGCCTTGAACGGACAGGGAACCAAGCCGGCTTCAGTGATAGTTTCAAAACACTCTCCTTCAGGATCATAAGAATACAAAGCTTCATTCTTATACGAGATCAAAATCTTGCCATTGTTCAGAAGGCACAGAGGATGAAGCAATCCAGGACTTCCCAAGGTTACCGGAATATTCTCTCTGATGACAAATTCTGTGGCCCAAGACTCCTTCACGCCATGCTCCTTCATCCGCCATATCTCAACCTGCCTTCCACGGTGCCTGGTCATGGCAAGGCAGCCTCCCAACACCACCAAGTGGCATTTAGAATCAACTGCCCAATCTGGGTTTGGGATCTGGTGAAATTTCTCTTCCAACAAGTCGAACGAAACAATAATACATGACCAAGATTCTCCTTCCGGTGACCAAGATTCTCGGCATAGCCAGTGAATAGCACCGTTGGCCACAGCATCCGATGATTGCTCAGGACAATTTTTAGGGTTGCCAATTTTAGATCTCCAATACCCATCTTTGCTTAGAGTAAAAACCTCAGTAGACTCGGTCTTTCGTTCCAAATACCAATAAGTAAGGCCAACCCAATGCGTAAAATTTATAACTTTACAGCATTTACTTCCTACAGTTCTGACCACCTTGTATTCATTAGTTCTTGGGTGAAAACCAAACCCAAAATGCTGGTAAGCCTCTGCGGTCCTGACATGCTTATAGCGTGGTTGCCAAACATGCTTAGAGCGTGGTACAGGGACTCTTGGACCTCTTTGCAAACCAGGGTCAGGCAAAAAATTGTGTTCTCCAGTCAAGGGGTTGCATATACAGACTCGAAAATCCGAATTTGAACTATTCCTCTTTTTGGAACAAAATAATAAGCAGAGCAAACCATTGCATGACAGAACACTAGAGACCTTGTATCTCTTATCTTTCATCGGCTGTCTGATTCTTCTCGTAAATCCATCACTGTCGATAAGATGTAATTGTTGAAGGCAATGCTTGTCATCGGCTGGAGATAGTGTCACGAGACAAGGATTGTTATGATTACGTTGATGATAATGAGAATTGAGACGAGGATGGCGTGCCAAACTGCACCAAGCCTTGCTTACTAGCTTGACCTGAATGAGAGAGGTGATGGGTAGTCGCCTAAGGATATCCAGGAATATATCAAGTGGGAGATCTTCCATTGAAGTGCTGTGTTGATCTTGTTTTGTAATTTTTGTTTTTTGTGTCTTTCTGCTATGCAAACGCCTGCTACGCAAACCCATCGCAACAAGAAGGATTTTGGGGCTTACCTCTTGCGAAGCTTTGATCAAAACAATCCCAAAATACACATAAATAATCTATTCCTGCATTCCAACGTGAGTGAAACTCTTGCCTCACACAATAGTTCGAGAGAGAGAAAAAAAAAAAAAATGGAACGGCTGGACGAGTCTAAATATTCTTGTGTTCTTGTGATACTGGTTCGAGTTTATACTTATATACAGTAGGGTTTGCACCTGTGAGACCCTATTTAAATGAGGAAACTCAAATTTTGCATAGATTTCTCTTACTGGATCGGGTACGCTCATGGGCCACTGATTTTGGACCAAACCCAAAGTCCAAAGCCTAATAGCTAGGGCCTGCCTTGGTAGCACTTGTACAAAAAAGGACAGCTTGAGAGAAGCCCGTTTGGTAAAAGGGAAACTTCTCGATCTTGATGTTTCCAAAAAAATGAAAACATTAAGAAAAGGCTAAGGACACTCAGCTGGCCACTGATGAATCACTGCAAGTGTCCTTGGCATTTTCCAAATATTAAATCTCAAATATTAAAAGAACCATCATTTTTATTTTTATATAAAAATAAGTTTTAGAAACTTAGTGCCCGTTTAATTGGGTTTAAAAGTCAAGTTTTTTTTAAGCTTGCTAGTAAAAAAATCAAATTTTTTTTAATTTTTTTGCTTTTCTGATATTAGTTTAGATAAATATAAACAAAAAAGTTAATTTTTGTTAACTTTTTTGCTTATAAGCTTATCAAAAAGACAACCCATAAGCTGTACCAAACACAGCCTTAGAAAAGCAAAATTTTCCCAAAACCAGTTTTGGAGATGGTTTTCAAACTCGGCTCAGCCTATAAAACAAATCAAAATTAAACTATTTTTTTAATATGGTGTTTAGATCAAGAAGGATATTAAAACAAATCAAAATTAAACCATTTTTTTAAAGCGGATCAAGAATTTGGTAATGAAAAAAAACAAAAAAAAGTGAAACAAAAAAAAGTAAGAATCTTTTTTTATTTTGTTCTTTTTTCTCTCACATTTTTCATTTTCTTTATTTTGTTTTTTTCATTTTCTTTATTTTGTTTCTTTTTTTCTCTCACATTTTTTATTTTCTTTGCTTTGGTCTTGATAAATCCCAATTTCAAACACAGCATAAAGAGCAATACTAGTACAAATACAAATTTTGTGGCATCTAAAGAGCACTCCATTAGATGTATGGCACACCATTTGGGCTTGTCAGCAAGAAATAAAACTATAAATAAAGCTTCCAAAATCTGCCACAGGCAGAGACAAGAAAAACTACAGAGATTACCAGAAAAAGAAAACAGAACTATAGAGGACACTTGCCCTCTTTTCCAGATACAGATAGCATTGGTATTGGCATTTTATAATGCCAGGTGTAACCCAGGCTAAGCCATTCAACCCTCCAAAACCAAGACAAGTATCATCACGTTGTTCCAAAAAGAAAAGCCAGCAACTCACTTTTTCACCTTCTTTTACCCCCTCCCTCTCTCTGTACACCCAGCAAAAAAGGGATGCAAAAACAGAAACACTTTTTCTACTGTCCATTTTCAGTTTTTCTTCTCTCTCCTAACCATGTATTGAGATTTCCATGTTTGGCAACACAAAACTTTTCACCTCTACCTTTCCATGGTAATTCCATTCTTTACTAGGCAGCAATGTACAAAAACACAGGATTTGAAATTTCTTATTGCTTTGGTGAAAAATTGTTGTTCCCCATTGCAGGTGACCAGAAATCAGCACCATTGTTGTTTTCCATGTGTGTAGTACAATCTACTGGGACCATACAGAGACCCCTGCTCCTCAGATCCTTTCTTGATTCTCCTCCTCCATTATCTCCTCCTTCCTGTCAACCACAGTAGTAAAAGGAATTCTAAGAAAGAGGTACTGGACTCTGATATTGTCAAGTAAATTTCATCTACTCACTTAAGCTATACACTCTTCTTACTTAAATTTTGTTTTTCCTTTTTTCCATATTAATACCAAGATAAATATAATTCACTAAACTGGTCTGAGTCTGGAGAAAATAAGACAATAAATGAATTCTTCATAGATTAAGGCCCTGTTTGGTAATGCAATTAAGCACTTAAAACTAAACATAACGTATAATCAACTAAATTTGAAAATTGACTTAAAAATGGATCCTAATTTTATGTCGGGTAGAACGGACTTATTACTGAATGTTGAATACACTCAGTTATATGTAATTTACATTATTGTCCTCAAAATTTTGAAATTCAATACTTAGATATTTTATTACTAGAAGTTAGTACTTGATTTTCAGTTTTATCAAACAGCCCATAAGTGTCTGTATTCTTATTAGTAGAATAATAGAATGAACCTTCAGAATCCCACAATGCTAAGGTATTGGGAGAGGCCCCCCAATTGCCATCCTCATAAATTAGACTCAGAGCTTCTGGTTTAGAGGATTAATTTTAGGCAATTTTGAGGAAAAGAAAGAAAAAATGATGTGCTATCTCACAAAGCAAACAAACTGTCTTATTTCCATTGTTATGGGGAAAAAAAGCAGAAAAAAGAATTACCATAGGATCTTAACAGGGGAAGACAGAGGAGATTGAAAGGAAGGTAAAACAAAGGTACCATAGGAGCGCAATAAAATAGAAAATATACCGCGTTGCAAAAATGTTGAAGTAGAAGCTCTTCATCACAACACTGATCATACTGCTGAAAAATAATTTCAATCCTTACCCATTTTAAGTTGTACTCGTAACTCTCGCCTCTCACGTGACAGACAAGTAATATCACTACAAAAACAAAATTTTTACGGCTCTTCACTCTCATTTCATTTCAAAATAAGTACTCCTATTTATAATTTTAAAATGTCATTTTTGTGGTCCAAGGAAGGCCGAAGCCTGGAGAGAAGGGGCAGGGATTGAACCGGATGATGAGCTACAAAACTAACTCCCTTTTGTTATGGTTTCGATTTCTATTTTTTGTTTTCATTTTTTTGAATTCGACGAAACCGCGTTGAAATCATATTTGATAAGTCGGTTTCGAAACTTATTTTTTAAAAAAATTTCAAAAACCACCTCACCCCAATTTTGAAAACCATTAAAAATGTGCATTTTGATTTTCACGAAAATGAAATCGATGTGAAACAATAGTGTTTTCGGTAGTCAAATTTTTTTTTGTTTCGAAAACACAAAAAATGAAATAAAAATTAAAACCAAAACCAATAACAAACAGAGCCTCCATCCACTGACTATCCCGTGTGCTTAATTTTAAAAACGTCAATGTCATGTCACTTCCAAATGAAATTTCTGTAAAAAAAATGTTTGGGTAAAAACACTTTCCTTTCATACTCAAATGGGCAAACGACATTACACAAAAGAAAAGGAGCGGTGAAATTGTGAAGTGAAAACAAGGGTAAATCCAAATAGTAAATATTCTGGGTTTGAGAAATCTGACAAGAAAGTCCTTACTTGCAGGTGCTGTGAAGGAGGGAGACTTTGCAAGTATGGAGAACACAAGACTTGAACTTGGTCGTGCAGAAATCTGATATAACCCATCGCTTCATGAAGTACTGATGCCGTATCTGTCTGGACCAGTCACATTTTCAAACCCAAACGTACATTAATATATTACTAATTTATATATATATATATACCGACATTCACGCTTATATAGATACATGCATATATACAAATCTCTATAATTAATTAATTTTTTTTGTAACCACAATAATTAATCTTGATTAACCTTTCCATAGGGTGATACGAGTTGTTGCAATGCTGTGATTCGTTCCCCAAGCTTTTCTCTCTTCACCTGATTGAGCAAATCAAACATGCAAAACTCTCTGCGGTCAAATAAGAAGGAAAAGAACACAGAGAGAGAGAGAGAGAGAGAGAGAGAAACTGCCATGCAAAGTCTCTGCGGTGGATTTGGCTGACACCGGTACTGACCTTTCCATGGCCGGGCACCGTCGAGTTTTCCGACTTCGTCCTTTTACCGTTCCTCTGACTTGCCGCCGGAGCTCCGATTCCGGCGGTCAAACACTGAATTGATTCATTTCCCGACCCGTTTCGCTTTTTCTGCACAAGAAAACAAGACGAGAACAAAGAAACAAAAGCAGTGAAAACAAAAACATCAGCTTTTTCGTTTTGTCCTTTTGCCAAACAAACGTTACAAACCCAAAACAGATTTTGGTTTTGCGGGTTTAGAAAATGTGACTTAACATTGCATTTGGACAAAGAGTTGTTGGTAGATGATGCAGAGGATGAATCACTGCATGTGACTCCAGATTTCTGAGCTGTTCTTGTGGCTTCAGAGAAGTTCAAATCACAGTCATTACGATAATCTCCAAAACAGAGCATTTTCGGAGGATTTTCAGTAGAAAAAGAGGAAGTGTAGTTGTAACAACCGTCTGTATCAAGACCCACAACATCATCGGCGAACAACAGCTGCGAGTAGCTCCCGCCGGGGATTTGGTCACCCTCATTGACCGCCATTGATGGACCTGAGAACCCAACAGTGGTTTAACAGATACAGAAGAGTGTGAATGTAGTGAGAGAGAGAGAGAGAGAAGGGCGGGGGGGTTTAGGAGTAAACAACGGAAGGTTCTTTTAAGAGCTAAAAGAAGGATAAAGACAGAGCTGTGAGAAGAGCTATATATCTATGCTTTCTTGTTCTGTTCTGTGACTCTCTCTCCCTAGCTTCTCTCTCTATATATCTGTCATTGGCGTTACGGCCGTTACTTGCATTTCTAAGGCTTTGGTTTTGTCGTCGCAGTCAAACCCACCCAGCCCGAGAAAACTGTGGTTTATCTGTCCAAAGCAAAACCAAAACCCGGTTTTCAGCCTGGCTCCGATGTCAAATGCTGTAATCACCGATTCTGATAAGACCCATTTGGGTTGACCAGTCCGGTTCAGGGCCTTCCAAGTGAGGCGAAGGGCTGTGGTACTAAAACAGCACGTGTGGCTTTGATAACAGGGGATGGGTGAAGCTGTCAGCGTAAGTATGTCCCACTCGTCCTACATGCACGGCTAGGTGGACCCACCAAATTCTGACCCAAAAGCATCCAATGGCCTTCACATGCAAACGCCCAACTAGGCAAAGACTACCTCGAATGGTTAATTTCACCTCCCTCCTGAGGAAAAAATTGTCGCTTGTAAATGTGACATTCACGTGACTTTTATTTGGAAATAATTTCTTAGTTTTATGACAAGACAATTTTTCAGCTTCATACTACACGAGCTTTTAACTGACTAAAATTTATCTAAAATAATATAACATTAATATTTTTATAATTAAAAATTATTAAATTAATTATTTTATTTTTAAAATAAAAAACTTTAATTTCAGCATATTATTCTATTTAAAAATTTTATATAATTTTTTATTGTATAGCATCACCTTATAAATTAAATTCAAAATTTTCTTTCGTTATTCTCTAGCATTTATCCATTGCCACACCCAACTCCAAATCACACACCAAATACCCAAATCATATCGAAGGAGATGATTACTGACGGTGTATTGTGATACATTAGCTGGCTGGGCGGAGGACAAGAAAGAGGAGACAAGAGTATGCCACGTGTGGAGGAGGGAGATCGAAGAGACACGCGGGAAAAATCTTCAGGTTATTGGGACGACGCAAAGGGAAGTTTGAAGTCCGGGATCGACGGACACGACGGTCAATAAAACCCACCACCCGACATTTGTTTGCTCCGTCGCATGCTGTGTCTGGGAAGACACACTCCTCGTCGACAGTCTGGCTCCGTGTTAGTTATTAATGTGCTCTCTTCACTTTTCTCGACGCCCCAAAGAAATTTTTTTTTTTTTAAGTTCAATTTTGATTCACTCATAATTAGAAAATACAAAACAAGCCGACATCTTGACTCTTTGTTCAATTCTTATTGAAACAAGTACGAGATGATACTAATCAAGGTAGGGTAGAGTTTAAAAACAATGTGTAACAACTAGTTCCGCCCTGTTTATACATATCTATATTTTTAAATTTTGGCCTTTTTCTCATGATTTGTTTGAAATAAAAATTACTAACATAAAAGAGATAGGACGGGGACTCGAGCCCTGTTGTCATCCTTACTTATAATATAATATTCATTTACACAAGCAAGAACAACGCGTGATCATGATAATCAATTTTTATTTGTAGTGTCAGCAAATCAAAATTAAATTCTTTTGTTTATTTTAATCTGGCAATAAAAGATTCAGGTGGAAAAATGCACACGCATTTTTTTTTTCTCTCCCAGCTCATGCATACTCACCATCTAAACATACCATATAAACTTTATACATTGCATGAAACACATTAGAAATAATCAAACATGAAATATCATGCTTAGCACGAGAATAAACTATCCACGCGAACAATGTAAACTTTATACATTGCATGAATAACGGCTAGCCACAAAATGACATTAAAAGCACGTTGCCAACTTGGCCAAGCTGAAATAACAAGTCAAGATTTCAATTCAATTCAGATGCCAAGCAGTCAAAGCCTATATATATATATATATATATTCAAATGCTGAAGGATGAAAGGAAAATTGGTGAGGTACCAGGAAAAATCAGATAGTAAAAGAATCAAAGCATATCTAACAAAACAAGCTAATCAACTCAATTTGGATTCTAACAAGAACTCCATGAATTATGAATAGGTATCACAATTAACAAGGTATCAAGAGCCCCTGAATGGTGTAAACCCAAAATAGACTCCAACACATGCCTGACATCCTACAAACAGAACCACTGAACCAACAACAATTTCCCAAGATACTGAAGGAAAATTATCAGCAGCTATAGAAACTATTATAAAAATTGGTATTTCAACATCAGTTCCATCCAGATTGAACCACCCCCGCTCCCCCAACCCCACCAAAGGAAAAAAAGAAACAGAAGATAAATTCTACATAAAAATTGTTTCAACATTTGAAATTTCACATACTATATAATTTGGATAACCTTTCAACTGATGACATTGACACCCGTACAAGCAAGCATAGAAACTAAAAGTTAGGAAGCACGCACACACCGTTTTGGGTGTCATATCCATGTCGGACATATGACGGACACACATACTTCTCGAATATACCAGAACACATGTCGGGCACGCCCATTGACGTATCCAATATTTTTGTTGATATTTTTTTTAGTAGACACATTGTGAACAAACATGTTCACTAGTTGGACACATTTTGGGACACGGCAAGGTTGAAATGTTATTATTAAAAGTATTAAATGGAGTTGAATTTATAAATTTTAAAACTTTAAAATACCTAAATCCAATTCTTCAAATCCTTAACTTATTAGTTGTTGTATTATAATTGTGATCTTATTAGTTGCTTTCATCTTGTTTTTGGTGATTTATGAATTTTACGTTCATATACATGACAAATAAAAATATATAAAAATAATTTGTTTTGCCATGTTCCTACAGTATCCGTGTCCTCATTTTTTGAAAATGTCGTGTCCGGTATTCGTGTCTGTGTCCGTATCCATATCCGTATCCGTACCCATACCCGTACCCGTACCCGTATCCGTATCCATATCCGTGTTTCTTAGACTAAAAATATATTCATCCAAGTTAAAAAAAATTTGGATTCAATTAAAAATGTCCGATTTGTTTTGAAAATTCTAACGAGTCTAAATCAAAGAGCAGCATCATCAATCACACAACTAAGAAGTTTGAAATTTGGATACTGATGGATCGATTATTGAGTGCACTTAAAAGAACTTACCCTTAGCTTTTAAGAGTGCAAACTATAATTCCTTAAGAACCATTTTCTAGAGTAAATATTTCCTTAGTGTTATAACTTGCTTAAGAGGTGAATGATCAATTTTTTTTTTTCTTTTCTTTTTGTTTTTGTCATAGGTAAAAATAACTACATCAAGAAGTATCAAGAGGGTACAACCAATATGAAAAAGACTACACCCAACAAACTACTGTGTCAAGAAGAAAGCCTATACACTCCTTACATATTCATGTTCTCTCTAAAATCCAAAAATGGACCAAGTGAAGCATCAGTTCAATCATCTGACAGACGTAAAATCAGCAAGTACAGTTCCTTCCTTAGTACTCTGACTAGCCTCTTCATAATAGACATCACATATTCTTGTCCACAAAAATGTATCCATATACCTAAAATTTAGCAAGATTAAGTGGCTCATGGCTGCAAGTACAACCCAAGTAACCGAAAGAAAATGAGAAATATCCAACTAAACTTAGTTCACATTGTAGGATAGATGCCTTCTAACTAAACTTGATTCGTATTATAGCGGGAGAGATGCACTTTTCCAAGTCCTCTATCAGCATTACCGGAAAACTTTCATATGAGGAGCGGAGTTAGCGTAGTGGTAACAGTGCTCCCACAGTCTCACCCATGCCCTGAGGTCATGGGTTCAATTTACTCTCCCCCCTCCCCAAAGGCTTTCGCCCTCCAATGTACCAAAAACAAAAGGAAAAGAAAAGGAAAAACACTTCTATATATGGAATTATGCCTCTCTTTTTTTTACAGATAATTATATTTTCTTGTTAAGTACTAGAAATACATTAGCAGCCAACTAATCTTGATTTTGGACATTGTAGGCTATATTTTGTGGATATGCTATTAATAATTTTTCATACGGTAGATTATAGCATCACCTAAGACTTCAAACTCGACCTTCTCCTAACATATAATGTACGTTATGAATTGACAAGTCACCAACAAAGCAAGTCACTCTCATCAACCCAATAATGGATGACCCACTTTTGAAGTAATGACCTTGAAGGTGTGGCCATCAGGGAATATAGCTTATGTTCGGCAAAGGAGGGATCAATTAGAAGTCTGAAGGTAAGAAACCATGAATAGGCCTACACTCTTTAAAAAAAAAAAAAGCTACAGTTAATGCTTTCTTTTTATTTCACAAAAACCACTTGATAACCATCGGCCTATATAGATCCAAGTTGCGATGTTCTAGTTGAATTGTTAATGGCTATCACAACTTATTAGTAATTCTCGAAACAAATTGAACATTTTTCTTTGAACCTTGGACATTTCGATCAAAAAGAGCACAATTCAATTTCTGTGTTCGCTCGTAGACCCAAAAAAGAAAAATCAAAAACAAAATGTTTGTGTCTGCTTATGTGGTGGTAAATTCTACAAATTATCCAAATTGTCAGCAGCACTACAGTTTCACAAACTCGAAATGATGAAAATGCAGCATTTAAGTGACTGACATATGATTGTCCCTTAAGTCCGCTTACAATAATGCAGAGCAACCTTTCAGAGAATCTCAAAGCCAACTCTATCCTAAGATAATGGAAGAATTGCAAAATAGAAACACAGAAATCAGCAATCAAATATAAAACAAATACCCCACCTAGCAACATTAGACAGGTCAAACAAAAACACATTCAATGAAATTAAAAGCAATTAGCCCCAAGAACATGAACCGACTCTATTTGCTATATTATTATTTATTGGCTATTCGCGAGCCATTTCAAACCTATAAACCTATAAATAAACACAAAAACGTCAGGCAAGAAGTAAACTACGAGTTGTATGCCAATCCATCAAAGACCGTAATCGCAGAAACAAGGAAAAGAGAAGTTTAGAACTAGCCTCTTGGAGGAATAACACCAAACACTTGGTACCCACAAGCACTCGTCAACCGCAACATATCTCCTTGACCTTGTCCGGCGATGCTTCATCCACCGAACACTGGAATCACAAAAAAACCCAAATTTTTATGCGGGTCAGCAGTGCAAATAGATAGATATACTAATACATTCCTGGTGCCTATGATATATAGATATATACTAATACATTCCTGATTCCCATAGGCACGTCCGCGTGAATACGTGCATGTGACTATATATATAATGAGAGAGAGAGAGAGAGAGAGATGAGGGGGACCTTGTTGAGGACCCAGAGGGAATGGGTGTAAGTCCTGCTGAAGAGTTCGTAGAGGGAGCCGGAGTCATTGGGATCAACGTCTCTGTAGTTGACGAAGTTCTCTCTGGCGTACTTGGCGTAGTAAGCCCTTGTGTCCATGGGTAGTTGCCTCACCAGCCTCAGCACTGCCCCGTAGGCTCTTATCGCCTTCTGCATTTCTCTCCCAAGCATCGATCAAACCCGCAGAGCTGACTGCCAGTGATTAAGCTTCCACTTTCTCTCTCGATCTTTCTTTTGAATTTTGAGAATTTGGAACAGGGATGGTGCGCTTGGGAACAACCCAACAAGCAAATAGGATTATAGGCGTCCTGAGGCTACATAACAAACAAAGCCATTCGAATCATTCGATGACACCTAATTTTACATAATAAAAAATTTGAGTGACTTGAATTTAATTTTGAGCAGTGCTACATATCACGGCTCCCATTTACTGTATTTTCTAGCCTTTCACTTCGATACCTCTCTCTGATCTAGGCATCGGATGTCACTTGGTTGGCCTCCCATCGGTGCAAGACTCTTCTTGTGCTTGCTATTTTGCAGGATCCTTCTCTGATTAGGACCGACAAGTTTTATGCTTCATTAAATACACTCTTCTTTTTTAAACCTCTCACCGCTCGGTCTCAGCTCAGCTCACTCCTCTCTTTACCGCAATGACCTTTGTTGTCTCGTTGGCTTTGTTCGGCTCACTCTTAGATATTTTTGTTCGGGTAATCTATAATAGTAAAATATTGTGCAACCTTTACACTTTAAATCTTTAATTTTTTTTCTCATAATTTTAAATTTATGAAATATGAAAAAAACACATGTCCTTATTTTGTTGGTTAAATTTAACTCTTACAAATCATAGGATTGTAACATAAGAGTTTAAACCTAACAAACTTTAATCTTCATCCTAATCTTTAATCTTCCAAACTTTATTTTTCTTTAATTCCAATTTAAAATTTTTTGTAGTTTTTATATCAATTAATTATCGTCTTTAATTCTGCATCCAAACTAATCGTCCAATCCTCCCAATATTTAATATTTTTATTCACATTATTATTAAACTTGAATTATAATGTTATCCTAGTTATGTTGACCTAATCTTAATTCTAAGTATGATCCTTTCTCAATTTTAAACTTACAAATGTACATGTGATAAATAAAAATTTACGAACTTAAATTTGTCTTTATAAGATAAACATGCTAATTAATTAGTTGTTTAAATTTGATTGTTTAAATTAACATTATCAATATGTTCCTATTATGTTATTGTAGCTTAAATTTCTCTTATCTTTACCTAATATTAATCTTAATAATTATGATATTTTCACAATTTCAAACGTACAAACGTAAATGTGATAGACATAAAGGTATCACATGAGATAGAAAAATATATATTTAAATGATATATATACACATCTAAAAACGAAAAAGATGAGCATGTCAATTAGTTGTTTGAACTTGATTGTTTAAATTAATTTTATCAAGTTATTGGACATCCTTTCTATAAATTAGAGAAATGAGTTATATAGTAATTTAGATTTAGAGATTCTTCATTGGTAGAATAGAAAGAATTGGAGGAAGAAAGGCTCCGAGAGAATGAATGAGCAAATGAAAATTTTGAAAAAGAAAGGGTTTTTTTTTTTGGTTAAATCACTCATGAAATTTATGTTTATGAGTATCAATTTTATTTATAACAGTTATTTCGATTGTATCTGATACTTTTTTTATAGTTTTGTTGTTGCAATCTATTATGATTAATATGTTATTTTTCATTGGATGAATTTAATTTAAATAGATGCTCGATGTGAGATTGATTTATCATTGTAACATGTATTTATAGTCATACAGATTTCTTTAAGAGTTTCTATGCATAGCACTGGCTTACTCATAGTCTTATAAAATCATAATACTTATAGAGAATTTGTCACTAAAATGATGTGGTTGAATGAGTTATTTATTTTAAAATAAAACATTTATTGTGATGACTCTTAATTATAAAAATATTATCGTCATATTATTTTAGTGAAATTTCTTATATAAATTTTCTAAAAAAAATAACATTTCCCTTTTTTTCTATTTTATGGGTCTGGACCTTTAAGGCCTCCAACAGGAGCCAAAAATAAAAGGGATTTTGGCAATAGGATTATTGACTGGGGCAAAAAATTACTTAACATAATCGGAGTAGAGCCCACAACGGTCCATTGGATAGAATTTCCCTGTTTACATATGTCCACTACAAGTGGCGGGCTCTCTTGGAGGAGTAATGATTCAATTTGATCGCCACACTAAGTTATCACGCTCAGGTGGTATGATATTTTATTTAAATTGTGACATGTGTACAAAAAATTTATATGAAAGAAATTTTAAATTTAAAAATCTACTATACAATTAGAATAATGCCTATAATTTTTCAAAAAGTGTTGTCTCTTTTTACATATGACATCACATGAATAAACCGTTACATCACATAAGTACGATGAAGTGATGTAACAATCATCCTAAATAATTTTTTCTTTTGAAGGACCGTGTCCCCCAAGAAAACCAAATAAATCTATTCAATGAAGGAAAACCATAGGAAAGAAGTACCAAGAGAGAATGTATAGAGATTGCGAGGAAGTGAGAGAAAAGGACATCATAGCCAATAAATTTATAGAAAGAGAAAGGTGGAGAGGGAAAAATTGAGATTGCATGGTCTTCATGCAACTTCGTATCTAGGCCACAATTACCTTGAGGAAGGGGTCAGTATGACCACTATCTAATTGATGATGACATGAATTTTAATCTATATATTGACAAGTTAATGTGTATGCATATACAAAATATCTAGGTGTTTCTATTCATCATATAAAAGAGAAGCTGCAAAATTAAATTTTGTCCTCCCTTTATAAAAAAATAAAATGGTTAAGTACTATTGCTTTCGAAACATGGATGGAGCAAAACTTCTGTGGAACCCCCTCAAAACTTATCCATTTGATATATCCGACAATCCAAGTAAAGAAAATCCAAAACTTTGCATATGTAGCACACGATATACATATCCTGGAGGATAATACATGAAAACATAAACAAAAACAAACTTATGTGGCCGTGTATGTTCATTATTGTTAAAATACAGTGTCTTTCTTAGATTGGTGTATTCAAACCTATGCAAGGCTTGACTATTCGTCCATGGTAGAAAAATTACAGCCCCGTAGTTGCTAGGTTTGGATTGGATCTTTATAATTAACTATAAAATACCCATGAACTTCCATCAAGTTAGCAGCATCATATAACAGATCGTGATTGCTTTAACGGAAACAACCTGAGAGTTTGTCGAAAAAATTAATTCTTAGGTAATTTCTATACGGGAAAGTTATATAAACCAAAATAATGAACGTTTTGATTTAAAATAAAAGGACAATAAATATAAAATTATGTACAAAAATGTTGTTGGTATGAGATTACTCATAATATATACATCACACATGAGCTCATGAATAAGTGCATTTACGTGCGTCCATATGCAACATATATATATATATATATATCGATGCATCTCTTTCTTCCAGCCTATGAAACTCGTCAGTATTCAAGAAGCTCAACAACCATTCAAGTCTCTCTCAACCGTAAAACGTCTACATGTACATGTGTTAAATCGCAAACCGTATATAACCCCAAATGAAATGAACAAAAATTCAGAGGTCTCCAGCATCCTTCAATTACCTTCCATGCAAATATTTTCGTATTAAATTTCCAATCAATATTTATATATATATACACACACACACTCACATATAAGGGTCCCCAAGAGAGAAATAAAGAATGAAAATGTTTTGTACTTAATGCAACCAAACTAATAGTTCAAATCAAGCACACAAGTCTCACGTAGAACCACCAGTTTCACACCTTAGAACTCTACCTCTTACGTGGCTAAAACCAGCTCCAAGTTGGCAAACTATCTACCATTCATTGCCTCTATATATCTCACTAACTACTGCCTCGGACACCTCCCCGCACAGTCCAAAACAAACACCAAAACCTCCCAGAAAATGGAGACCCAGCAAGCAAAAATGGATATGTGGTCGTGGATATGTGAACTCCCCAGCTCCGACGAGTGGGATGAGTCACACTCACCACTTGTCTTCCAACTCGCGAGTTCCAATCAGAGTCGAGACAAAAGCTCTACCCAGTCGATCCAACTCAGAGCTGAGCGGACCTCCGGGCCCAACTCCGACGACTTCGTGACTTTCTCTGTCTGCTTGCTGGGGCTTCATGATGCTACTGCAGAGACGATTCTCTGGGTTTCTGACATGTGTCCTCTCTCCTCTGATAAGCCCTTCTTGCCTCTCATCCTCCAACTCCTCCAAGAAATCATTTCCCGCTCACCCACGGCGCAGGATAGCACCTGCCCCCGTTCACAGCTCCAACAGCTCAAACCCGACCCGGTGTCGTGGATCCTGGACTCCCACTCGCCCGAGTCGTTCTCAGGTTTCTTCAACATCATCTTACTCACACGCCTTTTTTGGTTGTGTGTCTTCGACGCGCCTGCTGACGTTGGTTCTTTGTATTTCTATTCCTTGTTAGCTCCAAACCTTGAAACTTTTACGTCCAAACACGCCCCTATTCTGCGAACTTTTTTCATCTCGGTTGGAGTGGATGTGGAGCTGTGTTTCATGCGCACTCTCGGGTACATATTAGCAAAGTGGTTGATTTTGAGAGAGGTAGGCACAGGATTGCAATCGTTAACCCCAGTGCCATCTCATAATAATCTTGGGTTTTCTTATGCTATGGAGTCTCATGGGTTATGGCTTTTGAAAGGCTACGCACCAGTTTGGGCTATGAGGCGTACGCTGTTTAACGGTCAAAAAAATCAGTACAACATAGTTGAAGCCAAAGAGTCTGTTCTAAGATACGCCTTGGCACACCAGCAGTTGGAGACTGTTGTTCAGCTGGAATATACGATCAAATTCACCGATGGATTTATCCTTGTAAATGCTCGTGTCGACAATATACGCATCCACGTGGCAAAGCTAGGGCTCAACAAAAGTGAGGACGACAATTATGTGGACGAGAGGCATTTTCCGTCGAGAATCCGGGTTTGGGTCGGCCCGGAGATTGGGTCAACTTATGTAGCCGGTTTGAGCTTAGGCCGGTCCACGGACAACTTGGAGAGAGAAATAGAAATGCAAAGGATTTTCAAGGGTAGTTTTGAAAAATTAGAAGTTCCGAAGGTGAAGGCCATGGCGAGGACAGCGACGAGGACAAGGATGAAGAATTGGAGGTGGGACCAAGATGCAGAAGGTAACACGGCCCTATTCGATGCGATTTTATGTGACAACACCACTGGCATCGAAGTCGCCACCTGGAAGCCGTCTAGCAGCGGCGGTCAACCAGAAAACAGTTTTCGAAAACGATACACTGGGGCGAATAGGGCGTTCACCAAGACCGGGGGCTTGGTCTTCGCCGGGGATGAGGGTGGAGAAGGTGTAGGGTGGAGGTTGAGCAAAGAGATGGAAGGAAGTGTGTTGAAGTGGAGAATTGGATGTGAAGTTTGGTTGAGTTATTGGCCTAATGATGTGAGGAGTTCATATTTTGAGACTAGGTGTGTAGAGTGGTGTGATGAGGTTGACTTGCCTTTGATTGCTGGTAAGTACTAGGAAGACAGCAAAAAAGATAAGAGTGAGAGAGAGAGAGAGGTGTGTAGTTATGAAAAAGTCAATGTCCAAAATGTTATTATTAATCCTTCCAAACATATGAAATTGTCTGCAGTGCTATCCTTGGTTTGATGTATCAATTTCCATACTATGTGATAGTATTATTTGAAAGGAAGCAAGCCTTTCGTCTCTTTTCTTGTTAAAAAAAAAAAAAAAAAACAAGGAAAGGGCTTTCGGCCCACTAGGCCACCATGACAATACAGGGAGTCTGCAGCCTTGCATCAGTATTCTTAAATTCTTATGGCATATTTGTTAAACCCCCAAAAAAAAATTAAAAAAACAATTATGGAAAATGACAAAAAATGATAACTAAATAAATAAGAGGGCATAAGAAATTATCAAGTAATCCCTTGTTTGTCGTTCCAAATATCTAATTTAGGGCTCATTTGATAAAACTAAAAAAATTAGTATTTAAATTCGAAAGCTAAAATATTAGAATTTTCAAGTTAGAAGTATTACAATGAACATCTTAGTTGAGAATTGAAAAATGAAACTTTACCTTTCATTAAGTCTTTATCACTAAAAAATTAAACTCTTTTTAATTAATTATTAGATCTATTTTATAGGTGTTTATGTACTACTAAATGCACTTAATTGTGAAAATCATTGTATGTGTACAGTTTTAATTGCTTAATTGTGTTACGAAGAAGGCATTGGTGTCCCACATTACTAGAAGCATTTCTCAAGTAACTTTTAAATGCATAATGTTTTATTTTTTTTCATTTTTATCTGCTTTTTTAATCCACTATTCTCTCAAAATAGTGCGCCGGACTAGGCCCATAATAATCCTCGTCCACTGGGAATATATTAAATTACACTCCTGTAATACAAAGAGTAAGAAAAACAGGTGGATTACCTGTACCACGTGGTTTGCTACCATTAAAGGACCTCTGATTTTTTGCTAGTACCTCGTTATTTCTGACGGCCAATAGCTTGGAAATTTCATACCGAACTGCCACCAGAAAGACATGTAACCCAATAAATGCGCATGAGGGCCGACTGTGAGAAGAATAAAACGACACGGATCTTAAACTTATAAACATCTCATGGTATTGTCGATTATGAAATACATTTCTCAGTTCCTATACCCCCTTCGATGTCCCTAATCAGCAGATATAGGCTTGCAGCTTCCTCTTCTGTTTACTCGCTCTGAGCCGTCACTTTTTCTTCCAGCTTCCTCTTCTCTCTCTATATATATATTTAGAAGAGGCAGAACCTATACAGTTGGGTATCTTGCACAAAGGTAGTATCTTGATCTTTATCCCCTTTTGACTTGAATATACCTGCTATATGTGTGTGTATATGTCTATGTATATACCTTTGTCTATGAAACGAATGTGAACTAGCTTAGCTTTTAAAGTCTATCTACAGTACTATGATACTATCAAAGGATATGATCAAATTCTGCCTGCTCTCCCGTTGGGGGCTTATGGGAGGAAGAAGACTACATTTTTCTAGCGCATCGTCATTACTCATTACAGTAAAAAAAATATGTGTATAATTATACTTATATGCATAAATTCTCTTGATTTTCTCATGTTTATATTGCGGGTAATGCAAGTGAATGTGTTTCAGTTTCTGTAAGATTAATATGCTATGCTTTTTTTCTTTTTTTCTTTTTCTCTTGTTTGTGTATTTGGACCATTGAATTATTGATTTCATAAAATAGAATGATTCGGAAAGAAAACCTTAAAGTTCCTTTTTTTGCGGATAATTAGTCAAAATATATCTGATCTTCTTCAAGCGACCATTTAACTGTTAGTGCCATCTGTTTGTAAAATGTCTCAATGATCATTGCACTAGTCTTTTGGGCCACTACATGTAATTAACTCATGAACTTTGCCTTGTGGTCAAAAACCTTATCAGAGGAGGGACAGAAGGAAATGGAAGGAAATAAGATACGTGGATCCCTCAGGAAGGGATTGTAGGGTACCCTTCTTCTTGTTTGATTTGATGGAAATGAGAAGAAGAAGAAAAGCAAGTAGTTTTAATGTTGTTTTTACAACTACAGTAAAAGTTTGTTTGGATTTAGTTTTTTTAGGGGCATTTCACGTTAGCTTTGGGCTACAAAATTTTTCCTAGCCTTCTAGGAAATGTTAATAAACCCTTCGAGGGAAAAATGGTAACTTCCCATTTTTAATAGGTGGACTTATTTACCCTTTCCTTGCTCTTCCTTTCTTTGCTCTTCCCTCCCTTTGTCTTCCTTACCAAACAAAGGAAGCAGCCTCTTCCTCTCTTCTTCCCTCCACTGCTTTCCTTCCTTCCCTTCTTCCACAGAACCCAAAGAGGCCGTTATTAGTCTTGTGCGAAGCATCAAAGCTTCTTAGATGTTACAGCTTCGTACAAATTAGAAACTAACACTCAGAACTTTTTTGGTAACTTTTCCAACATCATATAAGAAATCGTACAGGTAAGCTTTTGTTCTTGTAAGTTTATAACTTGCTTGTAGACATTTGCAGTCGAGCTCAATGTATTTCTCACACATAGCCCTCTTTGAAATAGGCAGAAAAAGATAACAGTTCACCACCGGCCTTGTGCTGCTATTCCATTTTCCCTTTGGTTTCTCCATCTTCATGTCAATTACTCGAGTCATCCCATTGGCTTGTCTAAAAAAAGGCAGAAAATATGATAACAATTCAATCAGCCTGAAGGAAATAAAACAGGTTGTGATTAAGTATATATAAATTGGTTTTCATTTAAAATGGGGGATATTAACTGTTTGTTTAGGAGCCAGCCAGGCCATTACTTTTCTGAAATAAAAGGAAGATATGCTAAGTAAGGTTATAGAGAATATCTCTTTCTTCTTCTATCTCATCATATTTTTCTTTTGCTTCAGTTTCTCGCGGAAGAGTGTCTCATTTCAGGACAGGTATTGCAGGCGATGAGTTCCCCTGAAGATTCTGAACTGAAATGTTCATGTGGGCTTTCTGCGAAATTAAGAGTATCAAGGACCTCCAAAAACCTTTATAGGTTGTTCTATAATTGTTCCAAGGGTCTAGATGATGTAAGTATTTTTTGTTTTTCTTTACTTCTCTCTCTTTCTTTTTATCTGCTGGAAATTATATCGTTCAAAATGTATCGTTGTACCCTTATAATTAAATTTGTTCTTATAATGCCAGCAATGCAAATTTTTCAAGTGGTTCGATGAACCAGTTTCGACTGGTGATAGACATGTGGACGAGTTGAATCTCATTCGCAGTGAGTGTGTCCGACTACAACAGAGGATTGATGACATCCAACAAGAATGGGATAATGAAAGGACTTCCTGGAACAGGGCAAGAACAGAGCTAAACTCACAACTGTCAACTGTTAAAGCTGAGCTCGATAAGATCAAGAACAAAATCAAACTAGTGAACGAGTCCAGTCTCATGCCTCCGGCAGACAAATTAGCCTATGTAGATGAGGAGATAGATGATGCAGTGGTGATACATACGGTATAGAACGTACAAAGATTCACTGATAAATTGACATACTTTTTGCAATTCTTATAGTTTTTGCTTCATTTTCTTGTTTTGTCTTCCAACTACTTGTATAACAATAGCTGTGGAGAAATCTAGCCATCACCATGCTCCACAGTATTCTTATACTTTTTGCAATCAAAGGTTCATCATCATAAGAATGGGTGAATCAAACATGGAGGTACTTTTTGGTCCTGCCCCTCATGTTAGAGGGTTTGCAGTTGCTGTGGAGCTTGTGTATATTCTTTTATGAACCTAATGTCAGATTTCTTTTATCTTTTCCCCATTTCTTGTTTGTTCAATTTTGGTTGTCTTTGAATTATTCTATGTTTGTTGAAGGTGAAACTTTAGATCTAGTTTGAACTTGAAAGACATTATTGAGATTTTCAGAACTATCTTAACAATATTTGAATGAATACAACTATACCAGACTAACATTGTGGTTCTTCAATATTTCCTCCAGGAGTTTGTATAGCACTACAGTTTTTCCTCAGTTAATTGTAGTCAGTCCCTATTTCCAAGTCACTGATTTTAATAAGCTCCTCTGCTTGAAATTTCAAATACATTGATAATCCTATTTCGAAAGAGTAATTCTATGCTAAGTGATTTTTCCCACTATATTTTCTTGTCAATAATGATACACAACTAAAAAGTTTATTAAAAATTTTGGTACGAAACAATGTGATTGAATAACAGTTATTCATGTTAAAAACGAAATATTCATCATAATGGATCTTAATAACAAAAATTTCTTTGCTATATCATTCTAGTAAGAGTTTTTTTAATACAAATCTTAGAAGAATAGTATTTTATTTTCTTGTCAATAGACACAACTTGTAAGAGAGTAATGGCATGCAAACCGAATTTTATTTAGACTTCTTATACAAAATAATGTGATTGTTTGTGATATTTTTATTTTAAAATAAAACAATCATTATTTTTGTTTATAATTACAAAAATACTACAACGATATCATTCTCATTAAATTCTCTATGCAGATTTCAATAACAATAGAACTTTCCTCAGGAAGATTACAGAAAAAAAGAAAGAAAAAAAAAAAAAGACAACTCGTTTGTATCTATGGGCAACAACAAAATGGGAATTTTGCTTTCATAATTAAACATTAATGTATTCAATTGTAGAGAATAAAAAACCAATATCATACATCTAAGGTACTCCAAGCTACATAAAAATAATTCCTATCAGGCTCATTGCTAGACTACGTAGTGAATCATAATGATATACACATCGATCATAAGTCATGACATTAATTCACTGCAATATGATACAAGAAGTCAAGTCAAATTAACTATGCTCTTCTCCTTGAAGGAAAACTAGACAAAGCCAGGCTATGCACAAAGGGGAAGAACAAACTTCGTTGAACAGAGTAGTCTGATCCGTCGCCATTTCTACGGACCTTGCACACTTCCTGGACAGTACAGCCATTGAAGTAGTAGGAGATGATCTTACCCTCCACACCCATCAGTACACCTTCACAATCCGGAAGAAACGCAAGAGCCTGAAACCCATAAGGTTTAATGCTAGGCATTCCACACACCACCTCAGAGAGATTGACCAAGTGTTCATAAACCCAATTAGTAGTGGCATTGATTGAACTAATTTTATGGGTTGAGACCCAGACACACAGCGCCGTCCCCGTCAGCCTGCAATAATGGAGTCTCCCGCCGGATTCTCCCAAGCAACCGGCTTCAAGAAACACTAGATTTCCGACCAACTCATTCGTCAGAGGTAAATTCATCAGGTGAAAGGATCGATCCTCCACCTTGCAGGCAAGTAGGGCATTGCTATTCAATTCCCAGTACAAGAAACCAATCAAGAACACCCCACGGTTGCGACAAAACGGCACGTTTCGAGTGTCAAGGGCTAGGGTTTCCTTACCCTCGTCCCATTGCATTGTCTCGGAAGAGAAAATTGTAGATTTCACAGTGAATTGGGACTGAACCACGAGAACGACGATCTGAAAATGGTCGGACACCGATGGGTCGAAAGCGATTCCGGATGCGAAGGACTCGTTCGGATGGATCGGCCATGAGAGGGCTATGAACTTGTGGGTTAAAGGGTTTGATATGAAGTGTTGGTCCGGTTCACAGGACCAACGATTGTGGCTACTAACAGGGTTTGGTATGAAGCAGTGTTGGTCCGGTTCAGAGGACCAATGAAGGAGGCCATTGCACGAATCGTAGAGAATTACAGGGTCGTCCAAGAACCCTAGACATGAGGGTGGGTCGACGATGGGTGCTTCCTTGACACCGATCGGCACATACTGAAGCTTTTCTTGGTAATCTTGGCTGCTTTGGTAGAAAAAACCAGTAATGGAGGGTCTTTTCTTAGAGTAAAGCTTATAAAAGGAAGGATCGGAGAGGAACATGTACCATTGTTTGGATACGACTTTGAATCTTGAGAGAGACTTTACGTCCAGCCTTGTTAGGATCTCCAAGTAAATATCCTCGTGCAGAGAACAAAAAGAACGTAACAACTCCATGGCCTCCCTCCCTAAGCCCCTGTTCTCTTATAAAGGAAATGGATCTTCGGGCGATCTTTGGACGCAACTGCTATCCAATGAGTTAGGGTTCTACTTCTGCATTTATATGTCTTTTCTATTTTCTTGGTAAGCAAGAAAATTCGCCAAACCAGCCAAGACAACCAATGACAATTTGCCACGTGGCAAGCCCTTCCCTCTTTTCTCCCTCTGTTTTCTCTGTAAACAGGTCTTTCAAATCTCCTTCGCAGCCCAAGCGCCGACAGACCTCCTTCACCCTATGCATCACCTTCTTATCTCTATTAATAATCAGATCAAAGGCCCACCTTCGTACCCGCAACGTGGCGACAGCAAAGGCTGCATTAATGTAATTGCTAGATCTGAATACATTATTTTCTGTTGAAGAAGGGAATTAATCGCCTCTATTAATGGGTTTCTGGTATCCAAATTGATGTTTTGAGTACATAATTGAATCTAAGTTATTAGGGTTTGAAGAGAAAAAAACTCAAATTTTGTGATTTCATTAATTTATTGTAACTACGTATGGGAGAGAGCGGCAGAGCTACATACAAGCTTTTGTACAACCCTCCTATTTGTACAACCCTTCTATATATATATATCTATATATATAGTGCAAAATGTGTAAGGTTTTCATAAAAATTTATTTTACTGTCATTCCCATAATTTATAACCTCAATCTGTGAGTTAATAAAATATAAAATTCTTGTATAGTGAACTATGAATTCTATCTATTTTTAGATGTGATTATAATTCAATAAAATTAATATTATTTGGCTTCTAATTCTACAACATGTGAGTTTTTAATATGTACCATTCAACAAGTTTTAGTAAATACACATAAAAAAGTCATTTAAAAAAATCTCGATTTCCACTTTAATAAATAATTAATGTACTAAGAAATAATTAATTTATATTTTTTGTCATTTGGACAGTTTATATATGTCTGTAGTTAAATAGACATTAAATTTTATAAGATTAAAATTTTTGTATGAGCTAATTGTATTATAAAGCTCCCCTTTTTTAAAGGCGTTTTTTTTTTTTTTAACATATTTAGAGTACTTATAGAAAAAAGTTATACTTTTAGTCATATTTTGTTAAAGCATAATAAAAGCTAATTTTATTTTTTTATGTAGAAATCTATTCTTGCATCCTATTATATATTTTATACTTGAAGTTTAAAATATGTGCAAAAAAAATTAAAATATAATATTTTTATAACAATTATATTAATAGGCAAAAAAAAATTTATTTCAAATTGGCACTTTCCACAATAAAATTCTGACTCTACCCCCGGAGAGAGAGAGAGAGAGAGAGAGGGAAATTTGCTGGTTTGGCTGCAGATTACAGATTTTGAAGGGACAAGTAGGTTGGGTGGTCGTTCGACTCGTTCATGGTGGCCACGGCTGGGTCCTCGGTTTAGAGAGACGGAAGGGAGAGGAAGAGATGGATAGAGATGGATTAAGAAACGGGGGTGGGGTTAGAATCTGCTACAAGCTGGACTTTAAAGGCTCGCCACGTGGTGAATTTCATTGGATCATCTAATCGACAGTAGCAACAGCAGCCTTCTTAATAGCAGCAAAATCGCTCCCCTTCACAAGACGCCTACGGAAATTCGGAAATTCCCTATGAAAGAGAAATTATTTGGTGCTTTTAACGTGTCAAATCGCTCTTGCTCTATCTATTATTCACTGTTAGATTGATTGCAAATGTAGGCCAATAGTTGTGTTTGGTAAGACTTATTTTAAATTTTTTGAGACTTTTTTTTTTTTTTTTTTGACTTAAAGTCACTTTTTTTTGGCGTGTTTTGCTTTTTTTGTTTTTCTTTTCTCTTAGTCTTATCTTATAAAAGGTAGAAAAGACCAAAAAGTTGAATTAAAAAAGTTAAAAACAAATGGACCCTAAGCCACGCAGCTCGTGGGAATCTCTTCAGGATTTCTGAGCTGGTTGACAAGAATTTTCCCTGCAAGTAATTGCTGTTGTGAATTCTTTCTTTTCGAATTGGTTAGGCATTTGATTACGGGATTTATCAAAAATTGAGTGGCAATCGTACCATATGATTGTCAGACTATATAAGTTATGAAAATAATTCACTGCATTACTCTCATATATAATGACATCCACTGCAAGGACATACTACATAATAAGTCAGTACATTATTTGTTAAATATTTTACGAGAAATTACAAGAAGCAGTGTATGTATCCACAATTTAGGAGAGGAGAATTGCGAGTTTTGATAGAGTTTATTTTAATTTTTTTTACTTGACTTTTTTGGCTTTATAAGTAAAAAAGTCAATTTTTTTTTTTTTGTTTTTACTTTTCTATCAATCTTAGCTTATAAAAACAAAATAAAATCTAAAAAATTATATTTTTTTTATTTATAAACCAAAAAAACAAAATAAAAAACTAAAAAAAATACTATCTAAAGCGGCCCTAAATACTAGGTAGACTTCTTGAAGGAAAATTAGACAACGCCTGGCTATGAACAAAGAGGAAGAACAATCTCGGGTTGGATATGAGCAAAGCGGATGACAGAGTTGAATGGAATTTTCTTTATGGAGTCATGTTAAAGATAGGGTATGATGTTAAATTTGTTGAGTTAATTATGAAATATGTTACAACAGTATCCTACTCTGTCCTAATTAACGAAGCTCCATCGCCGAAGTTTTATCCCTCCAGGAGCATCCGACAAGGTGATCGACTCTCACCTAACTTATTTGTTATTTGTCCTAACGCTTTACCTGCACTGTGTAGGAAAGTTGAACATAACCAAGAGGCAAGAGCTCACTGGGAACTGATTACAATGCCTGCCTTTCAATAAACAATTTAAATAACATATTAAAAGACTAGTACCAGTCATTGTATAATCTTATTTCAGTATCTCTTTCGATTCGGGTGCAATCCTATTTTCTGGACATGAGAATGATGGTGCACGTGTGACTGACCAGTCCTGTTGGGTGTGGGTCTGAAATATACAAGTATGTCTGTGGCACATCCAATATCACCAATAACACAAAAAAAAATTTAACAAAAGGACATTGAAATGATCCCCTATTATATTTTTCCTTCAGTGGGATGTGGGGATTGAATAATTTGTTGATCTTCTGGAAAAAGTGTATCTGATTTTCTGCTTCTTCCACTAGGGTCACATACAAACATATGCTGGGGTTTACAATTTTCTTTGCTGCAGCATATTTTGGAAATGAATATTTCTAATTTCCTACAATATATTGCAAATATATTCTCTCATGCATCTGTTCTAGATATGTTAGAGTGACAGCCTATTTAGAACTTGGGGGAGGACAAAGGAGGGGAGGGAAGGAAATGAAAACAAAAATAAGTAATTTTTCTTTTCTAGCAATAGAGTAAGTGATTTTTTTTTTCGTCTATTTTTCTCATTTTTTCTTCCTTTTCCCTCTTAGAGAGAATCATACAAAAGAGAAAAAAATTTAAAAATTTTCTCCTCTCTTTCTTTCTCTTTCTCAAGTTCCAAATATGCTATAAATGACAATGCAAAAGAAAAACAAATAAAGTGTCGATACGACTCATCAATCTCATGGCGAGCTTGAAAGTTGAAGCCATGTCGGTGCTAATGAAAGTTGAATCCTCTAGAGTTCAGATGGCGCATTGGCGGATCTACAGGGGGCAGGGGCCACGACCCGCTTTGAAAAATTGTTTTAGATCCTACAAATTTTTAAGTATTTAGAAGAAAATAGGTGTATTTGGCAGGTCTTATATATTTTTTGAGTACTTATGATAAAATAGGTGTATTAGCCCTCCAAAATTTTAAAAAAATTTCTTGGACCTTATATACTTTTGAATGTTAATAATGAAATAATTATATTGTTTCTCCAAAATTTAAGTAATTTTACCTTTTTTTCTACCAAGTCTAAATAATTTTGCTTGTCCCTCTAGTTTAAAAGAAAAAATTTAATAAAAAAGTAGTACCTTTATTTTAAGTACTACATTCATAATTACCTTTATATTTTTTTTACTATTTAATGAATCTCTTACTATAGAGCTTAAGTGATAATATTTAACTGTTAGTACAATGACACTATTAATATTATTTTACCTACTTGCCCCTCCTTTACAAAATTTTTGAATCTGCCCACTGGAAATCGTAAAGGCTCTTGTATCGTACCTATAAGTCCAGCTACCCAGAAAAAATAAAATATACAACTTTTGGGTGAGGCTGGGCCATATATCCATTAAAATTATTAACTTATACCTTAAGAAAAAATAAAAGATTAGGTCTTCTTCGTTACTAGATAATTAATGCGGCCACCTCCAATTTATGCATTTTTTTTCTTTTATTTTTGATGCACACATACACCATCACAATGAAGTACAAAAAATAATAATAATAATAATGAAGATTCTATTAGTAATTTAATCTTAATAGCTCTGTTCATGTAATTACATTTTTTTTCCATCCCAATGAAGACTGTTCACAAGAATATGAAAACTAGTTTTTACAAGCTGAAAAATTATTTAATGAGTTTGTCACACAATGTGAAAGCTACTCTTATTCTAATATTTATGTAAAGTCTCATGAAATGGATAAATACTAGATTCGCAATAGAGTCATAAATATAACAGAAGTAATAAATTTTGTAAAATGCAATTAAATTAAATTTCATCAAAATAATGTAATAATAGTATTTTATAAATAAAAATCACTATAATGGGTTTTTGTTTAAAACCGATAAGTTTTTTATTCAACCATCTCATTCTGTATGAAAATTTTATATGAATTTTTACTTATATATTATTGTTCATAATTTTTTCGATTAGTGTTATACTGTCAGAAAATTCATAAAGAATTATGTGGTTGAATAAAAGTATTTTATTTTAAAACAAAATATTAATCATGATAATGTTTATTTATAAAAAGATTATTGTCATATTATTATTGTAAAATTATTTTATATAAATTTTTTAAAAGAATTGCAGTTTTCCTTTTTTATTTTTTTTAAGGGGGCAGTTATTTAGGCAATTGCACTTTGCCGTGATTAATTATAGCGCAGAGAGAGTTTCTATTTTCGAAAAGCAAAAGGCACAGAGCCGTGAAAGGTGGGTCCCGATTGCAGCTGCTCTAGCTGTACGTATATGCGTGTTGAATTTAAAACAACGGGTGGCCACTTCTTCGCTGTCATCTCTTCACCACCGACTATCCTTTCGATTCTGAAAAAGACTCCTCTATCTCTCTCTCTCTTCAATCAGTTCACGGGCTGATATAGCCGTTGGAGAGAGAGAATGTAGAAAGCAAGAAAGTGAGAAAGATCAAAAGATTTCCATCAAACTACTAGTAGAGTATTACCCAAAAGAGTGTCCAATGGAAGATGGTGATTGGGTTATGGTGAAAAGACCTGCAGAGAAAGACTTGTGGGAACCAAGCTTGATTGAAACAGAGCCTTCGAAGCCTCTCAAAGTTAGGTTCAATGGGCCAGCCAAGCACTGGACCGATGCGATCCCCATCGGCAATGGCCGACTGGGTGCCATGGTTTGGGGTGGTGTTCAGTCTGAGACTCTCAATCTCAATGGTAAAAACGCCCTTATCCCATTTTGCTCTGCTGTTGTTTGGTTGCCAAGAAAAATAAAAGAAAAGAAAACGAAGAGAAAACAATGCTTTGAGCTTTATGTTATGTTTGTTTTCTTTCCAAGATTGTTAGTTTCTTCTTTTTCTTGGGTTTTAAGTAATTGAGCCTTTCGACATTGAATTTTTGGTTCTTTTCCTTTCCTACATGTTCTTGGTAATTAAATGGATAGCCATATCACAGTGAAAAGTTACTGAAATTCCTTAGAACGGTGAAGGTAGGATTAGTTCAATGTATTTGTTTCTCTTGGAGTTGAATTGTCCGTGTGTTGTGCTCTCTTCTTTGGTCTAGTTGAGGATAAGATATGCATTAGACGTGTTCATATGACTAACAATTCGGATCTAACTCTGTTTCTCTAGAAACAGAGGAAAAGAGAACGAAATCAAATTTTTTGTCATGTTATTATGGATTCTGCACATGAAAGTAGGCTAGACCGGAGATTCATTTTTCCTAGGGTCCCAATTGATGAGAAAACAAGACTCTAGTATTTGATATTATCATATTACTTCTTTTTCAACAATTTTGTTTGCATATTAAAATTCAAGGTCATTGAGATAAGTTTGATGAAACTTGTAAAGTACAACTGTTGCACTACTCTCTCTCTCTCTCTCTCTCTCTCTCTCTCAATATGAAACTAAAACTGACAGCGGATTACTTGAATTTTTTTGGTAGAGGACACGCTTTGGACTGGGATTCCTGGAAACTACACAAACCCAGATGCTCCAAAGGCTCTGTCGGAGGTCAGAAAGCTTGTTGATGATGGCCAGTATGCTGAAGCTACTACTGAAGCAGTCAAGTTGACAGATAGTCCTTCTGATGTAGGCTACTTCATTACCTTTATTGTGGCTATTTTTTTTCCCCTTACTCAATGCTCGTGTATGTAGTTTTTAAAATAAATATAGAGTCTCATAATTTTGTAGAATTTGAGCACTTACTCTTAACGCTATTGAATTTTAGAGGAAGCCAATTACAAAGCCCAGTCACTTGGAATTGGTTTTTGGACCATCCATTGAACCATTTGGATGGTACATACAAAATGTGTTATAACTGTAGCATCTATCCATAATTAACTCTTAAAGCACTTCAAGCAATATTAGAGGTTCTAATTGCTGGAGGCATTGATACACTCAATGTTGGAGTATTACAAAAGAACATAGAGGAAATAATAAATTGGGGCTTGTCAGTGGTATAATTCGCGAGACATTCACCTCTAATTGCATAATTGGTTTCATCTCATGACAGAACTAGGTTTTCTACATCATATTTTGCCTTTGGTAATTGTACTGAGAGAGAAGACAATTCTGTGTGGTGAAATGCTGGGATGGTTTGATACTTTAAGCAAACTGATTATTTGCTGTTCTGATTTTTTACTCAAACAATCTCCTTGTAAAGTTCATATAGTTGTGGATTTTGTGCCATTGTACGTAGCGAAATCCACAAACATGTTTTCCAATGAGTTTGATACACAAAATTAAAATATCCAAGGTGGTTCAGGTAAGATAGAATTAGTAAATTTATGTGAAAGTTGGTTAATTAGGGATTTCTTAAATCGAGCTAGCTTTACATCTGAGTTATGTTTCACACCGGATCATATTTGCCACACAAGGTGTGTTTGATTGCTATGCACTGCTTATATGGGTCACTATTCCTGATCCCAAGTGAAGTTTCGCAACTTTTTATCTTAATGATGGAGAATGTTTTTGATTATATCCTAGTATTTTCCTGTGATTGTGAAGGTTTACCAGCTTCTAGGTGATATCAAGCTAGAATTTGATGATTCTCATGTTGCATATAGTGAAGAAACATATCAAAGAGTACTGGACTTGGATACTGCAACTACAAAAGTGAAATATTCCGTAGGTGAAGTTGAATTCACAAGGGAACATTTTGCCTCAAATCCCGATCAAGTGATTGTGACAAAGATTTCTGGAAGCAAGTCAGGGTCTCTTTCCTTTACAGTATCTCTAGACAGCAAGCTGCATCATCATTCACATGTAAATGGCAAAAGTCAGATTATTATGGAAGGAAGTTGCCCTGGTAAAAGAATCCCACCGAAAGTGAATGAAAATGAAAATCCCAAGGGTATTCAGTTTTCTGCGATTCTTGATGTGCAGATTAGTGATGATGTGGGTGCTATACATGTTTTGGATGACAGGAAGTTGAAGGTTGAGGGATCAGATTGGGCTGTTTTGCTTCTGGTGGCTTCATCTTCATTTGATGGGCCGTTCACCAAACCCTCAGCTTCAAAAAGGGATCCTACTTCAGAGTCTCAAAGCAAATTGAATTTTATTATAAACTTGTCATATGCTGATCTTTATGCACGGCATTTGGATGACTATCAAAACCTGTTTCATCGAGTCTCACTGCAGCTTTCAAAAAGCTCCAAGAGTGCTGGACAAAATGGGTCTTTGGAGAGGAAGAAACTTTTGTGCTCTCCATCTGATCCCTATCTAGAAAGTAGTGAAGATGAAACAGTTTCAACTGCAGAGAGGGTGAAATCATTTCAAGCTGATGAAGATCCCGCTTTGGTGGAGCTTTTATTCCAGTATGGTCGATATCTACTTATTTCATGTTCACGGCCTGGAACTCAGGTGGCTAACTTGCAAGGAATATGGAACAAGGATGTCGAGCCAGCATGGGAGTAAGCTCTGTGTGTGTGTGTGTGTGTGTGTGTGTGTGTGCATGGTATATTGTGGTTTCACCTCTTGCTCCTTCTAATGTCCCTTTTCAAAGTACAGTAATACTATCTGGAAATGCGTAGACTTCTCATATAAAATGAGAAAGGGAGTTTATAATTCCTTTGCATATTTTGTTTTTATATTAAATGGGTACACATGTATTTCATGTTTCATAACATGTAAAAAGGTGGATAATAAATGCACACATATCAAACTTGTATATGGTTTTCCATTCTATTTGTCGGTACTCAGCAATTTTCCACATGTCCCTGATACTTCATCCCCCCTTATACCTTACACATCAACATTGTGACTGCCATGTCTAAACGTTTCTATGGGACACATGGATAGATATTGATGCTTAACTTTGCCATGGTACTGTTACGATGGAATGGCTTAACGGTGCAAAATATCGAAAGCATTTAGTGTGCCTCAGTCTTTCATTCCTCAATGGAAACATGATAAGCACTGTCTTGATTATCTTGTGAGGGTATGAGTTGAGTGACTCCTTGGGTGTTTTATCCTAGGCTGAAAGGCAGGGCTAGGGTGTACCAACTAAATAAAATATGACATTCCACGGGATTGTGGGGTGTTGTGGCTTGGTGGCTAGAGGCAAATGCCCGCCTTGTCACTTCCTGTGGGTTTAGTTGCCTTGAGCCAGTTCAGTCCCTACGAGAGAGAGAGAGAGAGAGAGAGAGAGAGAGAGAGAGAGAGAGAGAGAGAGAGAGAGAGAGAGAGAGAGAGAGACTCCTACATGCTCTGGATTCGCTGGAACCTTCCAGAAACTTGGTTCACTGGCCTCCAAGTTAAGATTTCCTGTCAAATGGAAGCCTCAACTTTTTCCTAACATGATGAGTAAGTAGTTTCATGCATGTGCCTTACTGCCATAAAAAGAAGGCTGTACTTATCCATCTAGATCATTCTCATCCTCCATTCTCCTCTACTGAGAGTGCAGTATAAAGTACTCCGAGATTCTCTCCATGCCTCTCCTCTCTGTCTCACTCTCTCTCTCTCTCTCTCTCTCTCTCTCTCTCTCTCTGTGTCTCTCTCACCTGTTTTACTGCTTCACCTCTCACCTAGTACTGTCTGGAGCTCTGATGCAACTCTGAAGTATTTTGCAAACTTCCATAATGAACCACTTCAGCTCTGGGTGGACTATCACTATTGAGATATAAAGTTTTCTTTCCAAGGCCCTTTCTGTAGGGAGGCTGGACTGTTTCTCTTCCCTTTTTTTTTTTTTTTTATGTGATTTTCTCCTTGATGCAATTGCATAATGTACTATTTTTTCTTTTCTTTTTGTCCATTTGGGGTCTAAAAAGTTAGGATGTACGCGAGATGGGAGAGAGTTGGAAAGATAAAATTAGTAAGTTATAAAAGAAGTAATATTGCCTTTCCCTTTTTACTTCATTCTATGATTGTTATTTTATGTAATATAATTGAACTGCTTCCTGTTGATTATAGCATATGTTGTATATTTCACCTTTTGCATCTATTTGATTGACTTATGTGACCTTTTTGTTTTTAACTCTCCAGTGGTGCTCCTCACTTGAATATTAATCTTCAAATGAACTACTGGCCCTCCCTTCCTTGCAACCTTCATGAGTGCCAGGAGCCCTTGTTTGATTACATTTCATTTCTATCAGTCAATGGGAGCAAAACTGCCCATGTAAGAATATCTTTTACATTCTGAATAATTATGTACTTGTATACATTTTATCCTATTCATCTGGTATTACCATTTGCATTTTGTCCTATTCATCTGGTTTTACTATATGTGGTATTCATCATTAGGAACCAAGGTAATAATTTTTTGCAAACAGACTGAACAAGGAAGTATAAAATATATAGGTATATGAAATTTGTACTTCAGACGACTTAGGAAGCCCAATAGCAGCACTGTTTAGTCAACAAAACTGTTGTATGATGTAATCCTCCCCATTGCTGTACTAGGAAATTAACATAAAACTGACATACATACGGTACAAGTGATAAGCATCACAAGGCCTGAAACTAATGGTAGGTCCACCTGTTAATATCAAGCTCTAACACCCAGCATCATTGTTTCTGGAGGAACTCTGTGATTATTGTTTTCCATGATAAATTCTGTGTTTACACATACTGTATTCTTTATGAACACTATTCTTTTAGTTAGTCACAGAATGTTGCAGGTGAACTATGAAGCAAGTGGTTGGGTTGCGCATCAAGTCTCTGATATATGGGCAAAAACATCTCCTGATCGAGGTCAGGCTGTTTGGGCTTTATGGCCAATGGGTGGAGCTTGGCTTTGTACTCATCTGTGGGAGCATTATACTTATACTATGGACAAAGTAAGATTCTATTTCTGTTTCTTTTCTTTTCTTTTCTTTGTTTTTTGTTTTTAGTTTTTTTTCTCCCTTTGCTTCTATAGTTTATACAATCTAGTCTACTAATTATTTTGCATGGAATTTTCATTCTTGAACAAAAATCTTAAACAGAGGGCACACTTATTATCAGTTCTCCTCTTTATTCTTGTTTTTATTTTGTCTTCCTGATTGAGATTCTTCTTCCGTGGTTGGGTAATATCATGAAGTGATTTTGGTTAAAATCAAGTTGTAGAGATTATTTTCCCATCATTATCTATAGAAAGGAGATTTAATATGTCTTATTGTTTATTCAATGCATTTAACAATTCTTAGCTCTAAGAAGGTCATGCTCAAGTGTATAAACAACCAAAATGAGTACCAAAATCACAATCATAGTTCTGTAGAAGCACTATGCAGCTCCAAAAGTCACCTTGTACGTGGGGACCTTATGAAAATATGGTATCTGAAATTCTGCCTATTTGCGTAAGCAGAGTTCCAGAGCTATTTAAGCTGAATCCGTACACCAGCATAGCCTTTAGTTATGAATGACATTCTGGTGCCTAAATGAAATAAGTTGTCTGTACAACAGTGGAGTTGTTTAGTTTTTGAACTTGAAATTTAGGTGCAATGCTCTGGTATTCAAGTGATGTGTTCAATCCTAGAGAGGAGAAAAGGGAAGAGAATGGTAAAGGAAAGGAGAAAAGAGAAGAAGAGTTCTGATAGAGAGACAAAGGGAGGCGAGAGGGGAGGGAATAGAGTAAAGTTGAGTTCTCAAAGCTCCTTGAAGTGTTTTTTTTTTTTCCGTTTTAAGTTTTATTTTTCTTCAGGTTAATCAGTTCTCAAAGCTCCTTGAAGTGTCTTTTTTTCACTTTAAAATTTTAAAATACATACCACCAATATTGTTTGAGGCCTAAAATTTGGTACTTAACAGTCACCGAAACCTCCTTTGAAACACCAATATTTCCACCCAAAAAATGGGACTCCCAATGAGAGTCCAATGACCAAAATCAATTACTATACTATCTTCTGTGGGTCTTCAATCATATGAACGTTTGTAACTAATGATGGTTCTACTATAATTCAGAATGAAGTGTAATGGTTGCATCATGAACTGGTTGGAGTTGCAATTTTCATAAGGAATATTTCAACAGAATTTGGTCTTATTGAAAATTAAATTGAGAATTATTTGGTCCTACGAAATCAGCACAGTTATGGTTGGAGACCTTTCAAATTCTCTTCCAAATGGGTGTGCGCCCACGAGCAGTGGCAGACCCAAAATTTTTGCGGGGGAGTTGTGCCAAGGTAAAAAATTTTGTTGAAAGGAGGGCTAAGGCAAATTTCTTGAGCTTTTGTTGGAAAAAGGGGGGGGGGGGGGGGGGGGGGGGGGTGTGGCAGCGGCGCGGGGTGCTTCCAATATATCCTAAATATCCAAAAATCTATAGGGGCTAAAGAGGGCTTTAGAAAGATTTTGTTGGGGTGGCCTCTGGCAGCCCCCATGTTGGTCCACCAATGCCGGACCAGCTGGCTTTCACTAGGAGTGAATATGAAGGCCTTGAGGGATCCCCCTGTTTCTGTCCAGCGGTTAGTTGTTAGGGATCTGCTAGATTCATATTTATATAGTTTCTTGGTCTCAGCCTCCATTGCACCAAAAAGAAAAAAAAAAAGGGAGCAGTGACTTTAAGATTTGTTGTTCAGGAGGATTTGTTAATCTGGAACCTTCAGGGGTTAGAAGTATTTAGCTAAAGTCAAAAGTTTCTTTCATGAATATTATACCGGTAGATATTAAGTCTTGTTTCTGAATACATTATGCAAAACCAACCTTAGCATACTCCAATTGAATAGTTCATCTTTATCTTGCTTAAATGCTCATGCATTGATCTGGCAATAATGTCCTTAGTTTTGCTTGTAATATTTGACTCAAAACTTTAAGGTAGGGATAGTTATTGGTATAACCTTTCCAACATGATTAGGGTTTTCTGGAGAGTAAGGCATATCCCTTGATGGAAGTATGTGCTTCATTTCTATTGGACTGGTTGATTGAAGGCCGAGGAGGATATCTTGAAACCAACCCATCAACCTCTCCGGAGCATACTTTTATTGCTCCTGATGGTAAGCCTGCTAGTGTGAGTTACTCATCAACCATGGACATGGCAATTATCAGAGAAGTTTTCTCTTCAGTTGTTTTTGCTGCTGAGGTAAAGCTTCTACTCTGAATCGGTAAAAATTCCCAAGTGTCTATTTTTATCAGCTCCTTCTATCTTTCTACATAAGATGCTATATAAAAATTACTTGTGAACAGGCGTTGGGTAAAAGTGACGATAGTCTGGTTGAAAGAGTCCATAAAGCTCAACCACGGCTTTATCCGACAAAAATTGCTAGGGATGGTTCCATTATGGAATGGGTATGTGAAAAGGGTGAATTTAAATTTACAAGTTTTGGTACTTCCAGTTATTTTTGAATTTGTAAGTTTTTGGTACTTTCAGTTATTCAAAGAAGGTTATGTTATACAGCAAATTCTGCTGTTTTCATTTTGGGCTGAGAAATAGGAATCCCTTTTATCTTTTTCATGACAGGCACAAGATTTTGAGGACCCTGAGGTGCATCATCGGCATGTATCACACCTATTTGGCTTGTTTCCAGGGCACACAATAACTGTTGAGAGAACTCCTGACCTCTGTAGAGCTGCAGACTACACCCTTTACAAGAGAGGTTTATGTCTGAGAAAATTTAGGAAGATCATTTCATTCTCCTACTTTCCGTTCAATTTGGTCTTCCTTTGTTTTTTTGATGGTGGTTTTTTATTTTTGCTTTCTATTATTATTAGTATTATTTTATTGTTTTTATTGATTATTATAATATTTTTTTGGTTTTTTTTTTTTTTTTTTTTTTTTTTTGGGGGGCGGGGTGACATTTCTTCGGCCAACTGAACTCAGAGCCATGTTGTCTGTGATATTCATATTTGAGAATTATTCAACTTCCTGAAACACCTAAGATCAGATGGAAAAAGAAATGGGTTGACCAGGAATTATGATAAAACAGAGTTAAAATTTGGGCCCCTTAAGCTGTATATGCTCACTTTCATTCAGAACTCCCCCAGAGATATCAATTCCGATTCAATCCTAGCTCTTGGAATTGGAAAAGAGGATTGGTTACTATTTTCGTAGTGGTAGTTGTTCCGAGCAATTACCAGCTCCAATATAGGGATGTTCTGAGGACTGTAACCATTTTGTTGCTTTATTTACTTCATTTTGTTATCTTGTTAGTTATAATTCTGAGCGCCATTTTGTCAAGAGTGATATTCAGTAATTGTCGAGTACCATCATTTTAAAGTTTCATCTCTGCAAACAGGGGATGAGGGTCCAGGATGGTCAACCACATGGAAAACTGCTTTGTGGGCGCGTCTTCGGAACAGTGAGCATGCGTATAGGATGGTCAAGCATTTATTTAACTTGGTGGATCCTGATCATGAAAGTGATTTTGAAGGAGGACTGTACAGTAACCTGTTCACTGCACACCCGCCTTTCCAGATTGATGCTAATTTTGGGTAAGCAAGCTTTCACTGGTTTTGTTGAAGCAATGTCTAGCTGTCTACAATGAATTCCAGTTTGACCATGAACTATGCCTGGGTGTGTTTGCAGCTGCCTCAGACTATTTTTATACGAAGTTTTAAGTAGTGTTTGAACACATTTTTTTGTGTCACATTGACCTACAATAAGAAATAATTTTCTTCTGATGTTCTCTAAGAATAACTAAAGGGATGTGTCTAAGCAGCCAAACCCCATTTTAAAATAAAAAAAGGAGGCAGAGAGTATCCGGTTGAAGTCACCCCTGGGCTTTGGCTTATGTGGTAAAATGGGGTAGGTATCCCTAGGGCAATTTATGCGCGATTACCAAAAAAAAATTTTAATTGTATAAATATGAAGTAGTATAAATTTTACTGATGCTCTTCAATGTTATTCTAGTGTTATGGTAGTTGGCTAAATGTAGAGATATTCTTAAACAAGAAAATTGAGTGATTGATAGCTATTATTGGTGTCAGTTTTTCTGCAGCAATAGCCGAAATGCTTGTTCAGAGCACTGTGAGGGACCTATATTTACTTCCAGCTCTTCCTCGAGATAAATGGGCAAATGGTTGTGTTAAAGGGTTGAAGGCGAGGGGTGGTTTGACAGTCAACATCTGCTGGAATGAAGGAGATCTTCATGAAGTTGGTCTTTGGTCAAAGAAACAGAATTCTATAAGATTACATTTTAGAGGAATTACAGTTGCAGTGAGAATTTCATCTGGGACAGTTTACGCATTTGATAAGCAGTTAAAATGCGTGAAGACATATTCTCTATCGGAAGCAGCTTCTCTCTGAATTTTGAGATCAGATTGATCTCATGAAGAGCATTTTTTTTAATTTTTATATCCTACTAGATTCGCAAGAAGCTTGAAATTCTTTGTTTTCTTTTATACCTTCATTTTTTTTTGGTGGTTGTGGACTTCATGGGTTTATGTTTTTTGTTAAAATACTATCTATTTGCAGCATGAAATGATTATGCAGTATCAACTCTAATGTAATAATCCATATAATATCTGTTCATGAAATCAACCTTGGATTCAATATTCAAAGTTGCCTTTGGAGTTGAACTGGACAACATGTGCAGATCAAGTCAAGAAGGCATAAAATTTTGCAATGTTTTTCGACATGTGCGCCTATTTTTCTGCCATCTTTAAGAGCTGGGTGAGGGTGAAATATTAATGTTTGCTATCATGAGATCATTGTTGAAATTATATTGTACTACTCTGGTCTCTAAACAATGTTCTGTATGCTGATTTTCAAATTGAGCTCCTAACACATTGTTCACCCCTGACATTCATTCTTTGAATTGTTAAAGAGGGTTGACAAATTGGACAAGGACCTGCAGGGCTGTATATGGAGTTGCACTAACCTTGCGAAATATTAATGTTTGCTATCATGAGATCATTGTTGAAATTATATTGTACTACTCTGGTCTCTAAACAATGTTCTGTATGCTGATTTTCAAACTGAGTTCTTAACACATTGTTCACCCCTGACATTCATTCTTTGAATTGTTATAGAAGTTGGCAAATCGGACAGGGACCTGCAGGGCTGTATATAGAGTTGCACTAGCCTTGTGAAGGAGAAGAAAGTTGAGGAAATGAGGTTTGATGTTTACATTTTCAATGCAAATGAACCAATTTGAGTTTCCAGGACTAATAATATGGTGATCCTGCAAGCCATACTTCTCTGCAAATTTGTCCAACTTTTAAGATCATTGTGCTGCCATGGATTTTATTTCTGTATCTCATATATGTTATAACCACATTGATCAATGCTTTAAGCCTCTCTCCTTTTCTTTGTGCCAATGTTGTTCATTTTCCATTTCAACCCACTGTTCAAAATGTTGACAATCAAAAAAAAATTTCCATTGATCCAACCACTAGGAGTGAAGGTGAACTGTTAATCTTTGCTATCATTAGACTATTCTTGAAATTATATTGTACTATTCTGTTCTCTATACAATGTTCAATGGGCTGATTTTCAAATTGTAACACATTGTTCACCACTGACCCTGCTTTCATGACATGTTCATTCTTTGAATTGTTATAGAGGTTGACAAATTGGACAGGGACCTGCAGAGCTGTTTATGGAGTTGCACTGGCCTTGTGAAGAAGAACAAAGCTGAGGAAATGAGGTTTGATGTTTACCTTTTCAATGCAAATGAACCAATTTGAGTTTCCATGACTGATGTAGTGGTCCTGAAAGTCGTACTTCTTTGCAAATTTGTCCAAATTTTAAGAGCATTGTGCTGCCACAGGTTTGATTTCTGTATCTCATTGAATTATTCAACTTTCTGAAAAACCTAAGATCTTGCATGAAAGAAGAAATGGGTTAACAGCAATTATGATCAAATAGAGTCAACATGACGTCACTTCTTTAATTGGGAATGGTGAATGCATACAAGCAATTGGATAGTACTCCTATCAATTGTTACTGGAAAAAGGTATTTTATTCCTTAAGCTTTATATGCACTTCAATTCACAACTACCACTATTTTTGCAGTGGTAGTTATCCCATGGCAATTATTGGCTCCTATCTAGGATGTTCAAACGACTGTTACCCTTTATTTTTCATTTACTTCATTTTGTTAACTTCTTACTTATGCAGCAATTGTGAGATTCATTTTGCCAAGAGTGATATACTGCAATTGTCAAGTAGTGTCATTTTTTAAGTTACATCTATGGCAACAGGGGAGCAGGGTCCAGGATGGTCAACTACATGGAAGACAGCTCTGTGGGCACGTCTTCGGAGCAGTGAGCATGCGTATAGGATGGTCAAGCAATTATTCAACTTGGTGGATCCTGAGGAAACTAGTTTTCAACGAGGACTTTACAGTAATCTGTTCAATGCACACCCCCTTTTCCAGATTGATGCCAATTTTCGGGTAAGCAAGCTTTCACTATTTGTGTTGATCACATCAACCATATGATGTCTACAGTAAAATCCATTTTCTGACTTTGACGTATGGCTGGGTGTGTTGACAATATTTTTACACGAAGTTTTAGTTTGTGTTTGAACATGCTTTCTGTGTCACATTGACCTAAAATAAGACAATTCCTAATTCCGTTCTCTAAGAACTAACCGGATGCATCTATGCTGCCAAGGTTAAGAGCAGATTAGTGTCATAAATATAAATGGTGTTAGTTTCAGAATGCTTTCTGTTTCTTTGAACTGTGAGTGAGAAAAGGGGTTTGAAGATGCATGTCAAAGTGTAACTGTAAACGAACTCTGTTTCTCGCTTTGAGGTCTTAAATAGAGAGAGGTGCTGCATTCCTATGGATGTACTTTTTTAGCTTTTTGATATGGTATGCTAGAAAATGGGATGACTCAACAATTCTATCCCACTTTGTTCGAGGTGTGCCTCATAAGTCATTCCCCATTTTGAAATAAAAAACAGAAGCATAGTTGAAGCAATTTTATTTTGAGGTTGAAAAAGTGTAGGTTAAACTCACCCCAGGGCTTCAGCTTAGGTGGTAGAGCGGTGTAGGTGTTACCTGGGCAAGTTATGGGTTACTTGGTTACACAAATCCCGAACCAAAAAAAAAAAAATTTAAAGAATTGATATGAACTGTTATGCAGACAAAGGAGCATGCTGAGCCTGTAGCATTATGCATGCTCTTCAATGTTATTCTAGAGTTGCAACAAGTCAACTTCAGTTGCTAAATTTGGAGACCTTGTTTAAACAAATAATAATTTGAGTGATTGATAGCCATTGTTGGTATCAGTTTTCCTGCAGCAGTAGCCGAAATGCTTGTTCAGAGCACTGTGAAGGACCTGTATTTACTTCCAGCTCTTCCTCGAGATAAATGGGCAAATGGTTGCGTTGAAGGATTGAAGGCCACAGTGGTGTCACAGTCAACATCTGCCGGAACGAAGGTGATCTTCATGAAGTAGGTCTTTGGTCAAAGAATCGGTATTCTATAAGACTGCATTTTAGCAGAATTACAGTTGCAGCAAAAATGGGTGAAATATCCAAGTAATCATTTCACGCTTTGGTGGAGCATTTATTCCAGTACGGTCCATATCTAGTTATTTCATGTTCATGGCCTGGAACTCAGGTGGCACAAACTTGCAAGGAATGTGGAAAACGGATATGGAGCCAGCATGGGAGTAAGTGCAGTGTGTGCGTGTCTGATTTTGCATCGTATATAGTGGTTTCACCTCTTGCTCCTTCTAGTGTCCCTTTTCAAAGTACATTTATACTATCTGGAAATGCGCGGACTTCTCATATGAAATGAGAAAAGGAGTTTCTAATTCCTTTGCATATGTTGTTTTTATATTAAATGGATACACATGTATTTCATGTTTCATCACATGTAAAAAGGTGGATAATAAATGCATACATATCGAACTTGTACATGTAAAAAGGTGGATAATAAATGCATACATATCGAACTTGTATATGATTTTCTATTCTATTTGTTGGTACTCAGCAATTTTCCACCTGTCCCTGACCCATCCTTCCCCCATATACCTTACACATCAACATTGTGACTGCCATGTGTCAACCTTTCTATGGGACACATGGATGGGTATTGATGCTTAACTTTGCCATGGTACTGTTACAATGGAATGGCTAAACAGAACAAAATATCAAAAGCATTTAGTGTGCCTCAAGTCTTTCATTCCTCAATGAAAACATGATAAGGCACTTTCTTGATTATCTTGTTAGGGTATGAGTTAAGTGACTCCTTGGGTGTTTTATCCTAGGCTGGGAAGCAGGGATAGTGTGTAGCAACTAAATAAAATATGACATTCCATGGGATTGTGGGGTGTTGTGGCTTGGTGGCTAGAGGCAAAGGCCCGCCTTGTCACTTTATGTGGGTTTAGTTGCCTTGAGCCAGTTCAGTCCATACTAGGGAGAGAGAAATGCTCTGGATTCACTGGAACCTTCCAGAAACTTGGTTCGATGGTCTCGAAGTTATGATTTCCTGTCAAATGGAAGCCTTAACTTTTTCCTAACATTAGGAGTAAGTAGTTTCATGCATGTGCCTTACTGCCATAAAAAGAAGGCTGTACTTATCCATCTAGATCATTCTCATCCTCCATTCTCCTCTACTGAGAGTGCAGTATAGAGCACCATGAAGGACCTGTATTTACTTCCAGCTCTTCCTCAAGATAAATGGGCAAATGGTTGTGTTAAAGGATTGAAGGCCAGAGGTGGTCTGACAGTCAACATCTGCTGGAACAAAGGAGATCTTCATGAAGTTGGTCTTTGGTTAAAGAACTGGAATTCTGTAAGACTGCATTTTAAAGGAATTACAGTAGCAGCGAAAATGTCATCTGGGGCAGTTTACACATCTAATAAGCGGTTAAAATGTGTGAAGACATACTCTCTATCTTAAGCGGGATCCACTCTGAACTCCTGAGGTCAGATTGATCTTATTATGTAGAGCTTTAAAAAAAATTCACATCCTACCAAATTCTCGAGAAAACTAGAAATTCTTTGATCTTATTATTTTCTTTGGTGGTCGTGAACTCCATGGGTTTATGTTTTTGGTTGAACGTGTATAAATTATGGATTTGCACTGTGAAATGATGGCGTTCAACTCAAAACATTCTTGAGCTTTGGGGGGGTGGGGGGTGGGCGCCAACACACCACATTTTATCCTTAATGTGCAAAAATCTATAGGGGCTAAAGAGGAGTTTAGGAACATTTTTGTTTTTTTTTAGGGGGTGGGGAAGGGTGGCCCCCGCCAGGCCCCATGTTGGTCGCCAATGCCGACCAGCTGGCTAAATATGCTCTTTCACCGGAAGTGAATACGAAGGTCTTGAGGGATCCCTCTGTTTCTATTCAGCAGTTAGTTGTTAGGGATCACCTAGATTCATTTTTATATAGTTTCTTGGCTTCGGGCTCCATTGCACCAAAAAAAAGAAAAGGGGGCAGTTGACTTTAAGATGTGTTGTTCAGGAGGATATGGTAATCTGGAACCTTCAGGTGTTAGAAATATTTAGCTAAAGTCAAAGTATCTTCCATGATTATTTTCCCGGTAGATATTAAGTCTCGTTTCTGAATATATTCTGCAAAAACATCCTTAGCATATGGCAATAGTTGTTGGTAATAGTGTCATTTGTTTTGCTCGTAATATTTAACTCAAAACTTTAAGGTAGGGATAGTTATTGGTAACCTTTCCAACATGATTAGGGTTTTCTGGTAAGCCTGCTAGTGTGAGTTACTCATCAACCATGGACATGGCAATTATCAGAGTAGTTTTCTCTGCTGTTGTTTTCTGCTAAGGTAAAGCTTCTACTCTGAATCAGAAAAAATTCCCAAGTGTTTATTTTCATCAGCTTCTTTTATCTTTTTACATAAGATGCTTTATATAAAAATTACTTGTGAGTAGGCGTCGTGTAAAACTGACGATACTCTGGCTGAAAGAGTCCGTAAAGCTAAACCGTGACTTTATCCAACAAAAATTGCTCGGGATGGTTCCATTATGAAATGTGTAGGTGAAAAGCTTGAATTTGAATTTCCAATTTTTTGTACTTTCAGTTATTTAAAGAAGATTATGTTGTACAGCAATTCTGCTGTTTCATTTGGGGCTGAGAAATAGGAATCCCTTTTTGAGGACCCTGAGGTGCATCATCGGCCTCTATCACACCTATTTGGCCTGTTTCCCAGGCACACAATAACTGTTGAGAGAACTCCTGACCTCTGTAGAGCTGCAGACTACACCCTTTACAAAAGAGGTTTGTGTCTGAGAAAATTTAGGAAGATCATTTCATTCTCCCACTTTCCATTCAATTTGGTGTTCCTTTTTTTTTTGGTGGTGGTCTTTTATTTTTGTTTGTAAATATTATTATTGGTATTATTATTTTTTTGGTTGCGTGGGGGGCCACATTTCTTTGTCCAACTGGAACTCATAGCATTTCACATTGTCTGCTTTATTCATATTTGAGAATTTTTCACCTTTCTGAAGCCCCTAAGATTGCATGGAAAAAGGAATGGGTTAACCAGGAATTATGATAAAACAGAGTTAAAATATTGGCACTTCTTTAATTGAAAAGAAGAATGCATACAAGCAATTGGATAATACTAAGATCAAACGTTGTTACAAAAAAGGGTTTTTTTCCCCCTTAAGCTGTGTATGCTCACTTTCATTCAGAGCTCCCTGAGAGATAAAAGAGGATTGGTTACTATTTTCATAGTGGTAATTGTCCTGGGCAATTACTGGCTCCGATCTGGGGATGTTCTCTGGTCTGTAACCATTTTGTTGTTTTATTTTCTTCATTTTGTTATCTTGTTAGTTAATATTCTGAGTTTGATTTTGTCAAGATTGATATCCAGTAATTGTCAAGTACCATCATTTTAAAGTTTCATCTCTGCAACAGGGGATGAGGGTCCAGGATGGTCGACCACATGGAAAACTGCTTTGTGGGCTCGTCGTTGGAACTGTAAGCATGCGTATAGGGGCCAAGCATTTATTTAACTTGGTGGATCCTGATTATGAAAGTGATTTCGAAGGACTTTACAGTAATCTGTTCACTGCACGCCCCCTTTTCCAGATTGATGCCAATCTTGGGTAAGCAATTTTTCACTGGTTTTGCTGAACCAAAGTCTACAATGAATTCCAGTTTGACTTTCAACTATGCCTGGGTGTGTTTGCAGCTACCTCAGACTGTTTTTATACGAAGTTTTAAGTTGTGTTGAACACACTTTTTGTGTCACATTCACCTACAATAAGAAATAATTGCCTAATCCTATTCTCTTAAGAATCACTAAAGGGATGTGTCTAAGCAGCCACGGACAAGATCAAAATCAAAAGCACACGCATAAAGAATATGGAGGAGTAAGGAGCGTGTCATACATCACCTGTCTATGGGATGCTAGACCCCATTTTAAAATAAAAAAACAGGAGGCAGAGTTGAAGCAATTTTATTTTGAGGTTGAACAAGAATCCTGTTGAAGTCACCCCTGGGCTTTGGCTTGTGTGGTAAAATGGGTTAGGTGTCCGTGGGGCAATTTATGGGCACTTACGAGAATAAATAATTTTAATTTGGCTAAGTATGAAGTATTATGTAAGCCTGTAGCATTATTGATGGTCTTCAATGTTTATTTTAGAGTTAAGGTAGTTTTCTAAATTAAGAGACATTATTAGACAAGCAGTAATTTCAGTGATTGATACCTATTGTTGGTGTCAGTTTTTCTGCAGCATTAGCCTAAATGCTTTTTCTGAGCACTGTGAAGGACCTAATTCCTATATTCACTTCGAGCTCTTCCTCTAGATAAATGCGCAAATGGTTGTGTTAAAGGATTAAGGCATGGGGTGGTGTGACAGTCAACATCTGCTGGAGTCAAGGAGATCTTCATGAAGTTGGTCTTTGGTCAGAATTCTATAAGATTACATTTTAGAGGAATTACAGTCGCACTGAAAATTTCACCTGGGACCACCCTTTACGCATTTGATAAGCAGTTAAAATGCTTGAAGAGATCGGAAGCAGCTTTTCTCTGAATTTTGAGATCAGATTGATCTTATGAGGAGCATTATTCTTTTATATCCTACTAGATTTATATCCTACTAAATTCGCAAGGAACTTGAAGACCTTTGTTTCCTTTATACCTATGTCTTCTTTTTTTTCTTCCTTCGTGGTGGTGTACTTCACGGGTTTATGTTTTTGTTAAAATACTATCTATTTGCAGTGTGAAATGATTATGCAGTATCGACACTATTCTGATAATCAATATTGCATCTTTTCATGGAATCAAACCTTAGATTCAGTATTCAAAGTTGCCTTTGGAGTTGAACTAGACAACATGTGTGGATCAAGTGAAGAGGGCATTAAAATTTTGCAATGTTAGTGATGTGTGCGCGTGTGTTTTTCTACCTTATTAAGAGACTTGGGTGAGGGTGAACTATTAGTCTTTGCTATCATTAGCCTGTTCTTGAAATTAGATTTTGTTGTTGTGATCATTGTATGATGTTCAATATGGTGATTTCAAATTGAGTTCCTAGCACATTATTCATCACCCTGGTTTCATGTCATGTTCATTCTTTGAATTGTTAATGGAGGTTGACAAATTGGACGGGGACCTGCAGTGCTGTATATGGAGTTGCACTAGCCTTGTGAAGAACAAGAAAGTTGAGGAAATAAGATTTGATGTTTACCTTTCCAATGCAAATGAACCAGTGCGATCCATGATTGATATGGTGATCCTGCAAGCCATACTTCTCTGCAAATTTGTCCAAATTTTAAGATCATTGTGCTGCCATGGTTTTGATTTCTGTATCTCATATCTTCTGTAACCACATTGCTCAATGTTTTAACCTTTTTCTTTTTCTTTGTGCCTATGTTGTGTTTTTGTCTCTTTTTTTTTTCCCCTTCTCTTCTTGCTAGGTTGCGCTATGTTGTTCATTTTCCATTTTTAACCCACTGTTCAAAATGTTGACAATCAATTTTTTTTTCCATAACCACTAGAAGTCTGCATTTTTTCAAGGCCCACATTAGAATCATCTTCTGCAAGTGAGTTTGAATTTTCTCTTGCCCTCTCGAAGAACAAGATTCTCTCTTTTTTCTTGCATCTATTGAAGGTGATTTTCACGTGTGCAAACATTTATTTTTGGACGTGAATCACGTACTAATTATCTTTACGCGTTACCATAGCATCATCCTTATATTCTTGTCAGGGAAAGAAAATGCATAGTATAGTTTCCATATTATATATATATATATATATATATATCTGTTAACAGCCAACGGCTAGGGGAAGAGTCCACTCCAAAGTTCCAACGCCGAACAGAGGAGACAACGAAATGAGGGAAGAGAGACATGGAGTAACGTATTTGACAGAACATAAAGATTTTTCTTGATTTTCTCCTCATATTTTTGTATTATTTAATTCTGTGTATCACGATTCACGACTCTATATATATAGCGCATAGAGTTCCAATTTCAAAATGGCAGAAGACACAGCCGTGAACCGTTGGTGGGTCCTGATTGCTGCTGTAAATGCCGGCTGAAATTTAACGTAACCGGTGGCCATTTTGCTCTCGTTTCTTCACCACCATCCACCCCTCCCTCCATTCTTATGCCTTCTTTATAATACTATTTGGTCTTTACTCATCAGTTCATGGGCTCATAAAGCCATTGGAGAGACAGAATTGAAAGCAAGAAAGTGTGAAAATCAAAAGATTTCCATCAACCTAGTAGAGGGTAATACCCAAAAAGCTAGCTTTCTTATCGATATCAAATACCACTCTTTTTTTAAAAAGTCCAATGGAAGGAGGTGATTGGGTTATGGTGCGAAGAGCCGCGGAGAAAGACTTGTGGGAACCAAGTTTGATTGAAATAGAGCCTTCGAAGCCTCTCAAAGTTAGGCTCAATGGGCCAGCCAAATATTGGACCGATGCTAACCCCATCGGCAATGGCCGACTCGGTGCTATGGTTTGGGGCGGTGTTCAATCTGAGACTCGCAATCTCAATGGTAAAAACAACCTCATCTCATTTTGCTCTGGTATTGTTTGGTTGCCAAGAAAGGAAGAACGAAAACGAATAGAAAACAATGCTTTGGAGTGTTATGGGATACATTGTTTCTTTGGAAGATTATAAGTTTCTTTTTTTCTCTTGGGTTTTACTTGATTAAACATTCCATCAGTGTAATTTTGCTTGTTTTCCGTTCCTACATGTTATTTTGCCTATCACAGTGAATGTTACTGAAATGCATTGAAATGGTGAAAGTAGGATTTTTTCAAATATTTCTATCTCTTGAAGCGTCCGTATGTTTTATTTTCTTTGTTGGTCCAGTTGACGATAACATGTGCATTAGTTGAAAGTAGAAACAGAGAAAAGAAAAGGAAATGAAGATTTGTATCTAATCATTTTCTTGTTATTGTTGATTTTGAACTTTGAAATTTTATGAGCCAAATAGTTGAAAGTAGGCTAGAGGTTCTTTGTTCATGGGGTCTAATTGATGAGAAAACAAAGACAAAATATTTGATATTTGCTTCTTTTCCAGCAATTTTGTTAGCAGCCAAAGAAACCCAATGATACCATAGTAAACTTGTAAGGTATAACTGCAAGATTAATTAAACTTGTAAAATATAACTCTAGCACTATTCTCTCTCTCTCTCTCTCTCTCTCTCTCTCTCTCTCTCTCTCTCTATATATATATATATATATATATGTAGTAGGCTAGAGGTTTGTTGTTCATGGGGTCCGAATTGATGAGAAAACAAAGGCAAAATATTTGATACTGCTTATTTTCCAGCAATTTTGTTAGCAGCCAAAGAAACCCAATAATACCATAGTAGACGCGTAAGGTATAACTGTAAGATTGATTAAACTTGTAAAATATAACTCTAGCACTATCTCTCTCTCTCTCTCTCTCTCTCTCTCTATATATATATATATATATATGTAGTATGAAAGCAAAACTGACTGCAGATTACTCGAATTCTTTTGGTAGAGGACACACTTTGGACTGGGATTCCTGGAAACTACACAAACCCAGGTGCTCCAAAGGCTTTGTCGGAGGTCAGAAAGCTTGTTGATGATAGCCAGCATGCTGATGCTACAACTGAAGCTGTCAAGTTGATAGGCAATGCTGCTGATGTATGCTACTTCATTACCTTTATTGTGACCATTTTTTCTCCTCAGTGCTCAGTGTATGTAATTTTGACACATATATGGAATGTTGTAATATTTTAGAATTTCAAACTTTACTCTTAGCCCTGTCGAATGTTAGAGGAAGTCAGATTATGAATCCCAGTCCCTTTGAATTGGTTTTGCAATCATCCATTGAACCACTTGGATACTATGTACAAAATGTGTTATTACTGTGACATCTGTCCATAGTTAAATAATTAAAGCACTTCAAGCAATATTAGAGGGGGTTTAAAATCTATATTATACATTGGCTTGGGTCATAATACCGAGGAAGATTTTTTATTTTTTAAGTTGGGGGGGTTGTGTTTGTTGGTTTACACCACTCCAATACGATCTGGTGACATGTTTGTGTGATTTGATACTTCATGCAAACTGAGTATTGGCTTGTACATAGGGAAAATTTTCTATTGCAGCATCTTCAAGCATATTTTTCATTGAGGCTCACATCCACAGTTAGAACACAAAAGTTGGTTCAGGTAAAGATACAAACAGTAGCTTTGCATGAAAGTTGGTTTAGCTAAGGACTTCCTAGATCCATTAAAGCTAGCTCGCATCTGAGGTATAATTCATGCAAGTACCATATTTGGCACACAAGTTGTGTTTTGTTGTTATGCACTGTTTATTTGGGTCAGTATCCCTAATCCTAAGTGAAAGTTCATAAACTTCTATCTTGATGACAGAGAATGAAGTTCTGGATTATATCCTAGTAATTTTCCTGTGATGATGAAGGTTTATCAGCTTATGGGTGATATCAAGCTAGAATTTGATGATTCTCATGCTGCATATACTGAAGAAACTTATTGGACAGTGCTGGACTGGTACATTGCCATTACAAAAGTGAAATATTCGGTAGGGGAAGTTGAATTCATGAGGGAACATTTTGCCTCAAATCCAGATCAAGTGATTGTGACAAAGATTTCTGGAAGCAAATCAGCGTCTCTCTCCTTGACAGTATCTCTAGACAGCAAGCTGCATCATCATTCACAAGTAAATGGCAAAAGTCAGATTATTATGGAAGGAAGTTGCCGTGGTAAAAGAATTCCACCAAAGGTGGATGAAAATGACAATCCAAAGGGTATTCAGTTTTCTGCAATTCTTGATTTGAAGATTAGTGAAGATGTGGGTGCTATCCACGCTTTGGATGATGGGAAGTTGAAGGTTGAGGGTTCAGATTGGGCTGCTATGCTTCTGGTGGCCTCATCTTCATTTGATGGGCCATTCATTAAACCTTCAGATTCAAAAAGGGATCCTACATCAGAGTCTCTAAGCACATTGAATTCAATTAGAAACTTGTCATATGCTGATCTTTATGCACAGCATTTGGATGACTATCAAAACCTTTTTCACCGTGTCTCACTGCAGCTTTCAAAAAGCTCCAAGAGTGCTGGACAAAATGGGCATTTGGAGAGGAAGAAACTTTTGTGCTCTGCAACTGATCCCTCTTTAGAAAGTAGTGAAGATGAGACAGTTTCTACTGCAGAGAGGGTGAAATATTTTCAAGCTAATGAAGATCCCTCTTTGGTGGAGCTTTTATTCCAATATGGTCGATATCTACTTATTTCCTGTTCACAGCCAGGAACTCAGGTGGCAAACTTGCAAGGAATATGGAACAAGGATATTGAGCCACCATTTGAGTAAGCTCTCTTTCTTTCTCAGTGGTTTTGCATATTATCTCAGGTTTCGCCTCTTGCTCCTTCTAATGTCCCTTTGTGATGGATAGTAATACTATCTTGATATTGGAAGATTTCTCATTTGAAAGGCAGATCCCACCACGCGTAGTCCCTTCCCTCCACTAGGTCACTCATATCAAGGCCTTTACCCCTCCTCCAAAGGATCATCATATCATCAGTCCATTAGTTGTCAAGAGCCTCATAAAGGCATTGGAAGTTCTAACGAACTCTCATCGTCTCTCCAGTTCACTGCTCTCTCTCTTTCTGTAGGGCTGCCGATGATCTTCTCTCTTCGGCTCTCTGCTTGGTTCCGTAATTACTGAGTGACTGTCATGCTTTTCAAGAGGATACATATACACCCATGACCTCTAAAATCGCCCACAATATGCACTTCAAATGAGTTAGGTAGTCCCATAGTGGCACTGTTCAATCAACAAATTAGTAGTATGATGTAATACTCTGTCCTAATAGGAAAGTGACATGCATATAGTGCAAGCGAAAACAATCACAAGGCCTAAAACTAATGTTAGGTCACCTGTTGATATGAAGCTATGACAACCAGCATGATCATTTCTAATGGTCAAGACCGAGGATGAACTCTGTGATTTGTGTTTTCCATGATAAATTGTTCTATTTATGCTTTCTGTATTCTCTACGAACACTATTTTTTAATTGGTCACATAGTTTTACAGGTGAATTATGAAGCAAGTGGTTAGGTAGCACATCAAGTGTCCGACATACAGGCAAAACCATCTCCTGATCGAGGAAAGGTTGTTTGGGCTTTATGGCCAATGGGTGGAGCATGGATTTGTACTCATCTATGGGAGCATTATACTAATATTACGGATAAGGTAAGATTCTATTAATAAGGCTCTATTTCTGTTTCTTTTATTTTATTTGGTTTGTTTCCTTTTCCCCTCTGCTTCTTTGGTTTACCGTAATTGTTTTCTTTTTTTTTACAATTGACTGTACTTGTTATTTTGCATAGAATTTTCACCCTTGTACAAGAACCTTAAACAGAAGGCACACTTATTGTTTGTTCTCTCTCTTAATTCTTGATGTTTGCTTTGTCTTCCTGATCAAGATTCTTCTCCCAATGGTTATATGTGATATCATCAAGTGTTTTGGTTAAACGACTCCATTGTTGTCAAGACAACTTATTACATTTAGGAACCAGAAGGTCATTCATACCTAAAGGCTGTGCTGGTGTACGGACTCTGCTTTCAGAGTTCTGGAACTTTACTTAGGCAAATAGGCAGAATTTCACATACCATAATTTCGTAAGGTTCCAATAAACAATGGTGACTTTTGGAGCGGCATGGTGCTTCTACAGATCTATGATTGAGATTTTGGTACTCTTTTTGGTTATTATTACACTTGAGCATGACCACGGTTGGTAAGTGAGCTAAGAATTTTTAGACGCCTTGAAGTGAGTAAAGGAGAGTTAACTGATTTTTTTTTCTCTTTTCATTCAAAATTTTGACACCAATAATTCCTGTTTATAGGCTTTTGAAAAGGCATACTGTCAATATTATTTGAGGCCTCAAATTTCAGACTCAACAGTCACTAAACGAACTTTGAAACACGAGTATTTCACACACAAAAAATGCACTCCTTCAATCATATGAACGTATGTAATCAGCAATAGCTCTACTATGATTCCAAACGAATTGTCATGGTGATGCATCAAAAACTGGTTCAAGTTACAACTTTCCGAAGAAATATTTCAGGTGAAGTTGATTTTATTGAAAATTTAGTTGAGAATCATTATGTTCCACCAAGTCAGCAATTTTGGTTGGAGATCTTTGGAATTCTCATTTCTTTTTTCTTCTTCTTTTTCTCTCTCTTTTGGGTTATATATTATTAAAGGAGGATAATTTAAAGATTTGTTATTCAGGAGGATGTGGTATTGAGCCTTCAGGGGTTAGAAGTATCTAGCTTCGCTTTCATGAATATTATCCCAGTAGACATTAAGTCTCCTTTCTGAATAAATCCTTCAAAATCATCGTTAGTGTTTGGAAATCTAATGTGTCATCTTTATCTTCCTTGTATGCACATGCATTGATCTTGCAATAGTGTACTGACTTATGCTCATAATATTTGACTCAACTTTGTGGTAGAGAAGTTATTGCTTATCTTTTTAACCTAATTAGCGGTTTCTGGAGAGTAAGGCATATCCCTTGCTGGAAGGATGTGCTTCATTTCTGTTGGACTGGTTGATTGATGGGCGAGGAGGATACCTTGAAACCAACCCATCAACCTCTCCAGAACACACTTCTATTGCTCCTGATGGTAAGCCTGCTAGTGTAAGTTACTCATCAACAATAGACATGGCCATCATCAGAGATGTTTTCTCTGCAGTGGTTTCTGCTGCTGAGGTAATGCTTCTATTTTGAATCAGCAATGAAGTCCTAAGTTTCTGTTTTTTATCAGCTCTCTGTCTTTTCACTTGAGATGCTTTATATGAAAATTTTCTTGTGAACAGGTGTTGGGTAAAAGTGACAGTTATCTGGTTGAAAGATTCCATAGAGCTCAACCACGGCTTTATCCAACGAAAATTACTAGGGATGGTACCATTATGGAATGGGTATGTGAAAAGCTTGAATCTGAATTTCCAAGTTTTTTAGTTTCTGTTATTCAAGGAAGGTTACCTTGTACAACAAAATCTGTTAGTTTCATTCTGGAGTGAGAAATAGGAATCCTCTTTACCCTTTTACTTTTGACAGGCACAAGATTTTGAGAACCCCCAGGTGCATCATCGGCATCTATCACACCTATTTGGCCTGTATCCGGGGCACACAATAACTGTTGAGAGTACTCCTGACCTCTGTAGAGCTGCAGGCAATACCATTTACAAAAGAGGTTTGTTCTGACAAAATTCATTTTGTTCTTACCGTAGCCAAGATTTTTTTCCTCTCATTTTTTGGGTGGGGGGCACATTTCTTTGCCTAACTGAACTGATAAATTTCCATGTTTCTGCATTACTCATGCTTCGTAATTATTCAACTTTCTGAAAAACCTAAGATCTGGCATGAAAGAAGAAATGGGTTAACTGGAATTATGATTAAATGGAGTCAAAATGACTTCACTTCTTTAATTGGGAATGTGAATGCATACAAGTAATTGGATAGCACTCATATCAATTGTTACTGGAAAAAGGTATTTTATTCTTTAAGCTTTATATGCTCGCATTAATTCACATCTACCACTATTTTGCAGTGGTAGTTATCCCAGGGCAATTATTGGCTCCTATCTAGGATGTTCGAGGACTGTTACCATTTTTTTTGTTTACTACATTTTGTTTAACTCGTTGCTTATAATTCTGAGCTTCATTTTGTCAAGAGGTGATGTTCAGCAATTGTCATGAGGCATCATTTTTAAGTTATGTCTCTGGAAACAGGGCAGGAGGGTCCAGGATGGTCAACCACATGGAAAACAGCTTTGTGGGCACGTCTTCGGAACAGTGAGAATGCATATATGGTCAAGCAGTTATTCAACTTGGTGGATCCTGAGGAAACTAGTTATCAACGAGGACTTTACAGTAATCTGTTCAATGCACACCCTCCTTCCCAGATTGATGCCAATTTCGGGTAAGCAAGCTTTCGCTTTTTGTGTTGATCATATCAACCATATGAATGTCTGCAGTAAATTCCATTTTCTGACTTTGAAGCATGGCTGGGTGTGTTGAGAATATTTTTATCCAAAGTTTTAGATTGTGTTTGAACATGCTTTTCATATCACGTTGACCTAAAAAGGTTTTGCATTGCTAGGCATGTATTCTTTTAAGCTTTTTGATGTGGTATACTAGATACCCCCATTTTGAAATCAAAAACAGGAGCAGAGTTGAAGCAGTTTTATTTTGGGGTTGAACAAGTATCCGGTTAAACTCACCCCCGGGCTTCAGCTTAGGTGGTAGAGCGGTAGTGTTACTTTGGCAAGTTATGGGTAATTTGGCTATAGAAAACCTGAACCCAAAAAATAAATGAACAAATATGAACTTTATGCAGATAAAGGAGCATGCTCTAGCCTGTAGCATCGTGCGTGCTCTTCAATGTTATTCTAGAGTTGCAGGGAGCTAACATCGATGGCTAAATTTAGAGACCTTTGTTAAACAAATGATAATTTGAGTGATGGAATCAAGCCATTGTTGGTCTCAGTTTTTCTGCAGCATTAGCCGAAATGCTCGTTCAGAGCACTGTGAAGGACCTGTATTTACTTCCATCTCTTCCTCGGGATAAATGGGCATATGGTTGTGTTAAAGGGTTGAAGGCGAGGGGTGGTGTGACAGTCAACATCTGCTGGAATGAAGGAGATCTTCATGAAGTTGGTCTTTGGTCAAAGAATTAGAATTCTATAAGATTACATTTTAGAGGAAATACAGTCGCAGTAAAAATGTCATCTGGGACAGTTTACACCTTTAATAAGCAGTTAAAATGCGTGAAGACATACTCTATCGTAATCAGGATCCTCTCTGAACTCCTGAGGTCAGATTGATCTTATTATGTAGAGCTTTAAAAAAATTTCATATCCTACTAAATTCTCAAGAAAACTTTAAATTCTTTGTTTCCTTTTCTGTTTCATTTTCTCTGGTGGTCGTGAACTTCATGGGTTTACGTTTCTGGGTGAAGGTGTATAAATTATGGATTTGCACTGTGAAATGATTGTATTCAACTGAGAAAATGAAGAAAGAAAGAAAGGTCTGGATGCTTCTTATTTTTGCATGTAATTTTTAGGGAAAGTCTGTTGCCAAAGCAATTTGGTTTTCTTCAATCCATTGTACTATACAACTGGTGAAAGCAGATATAGCATGACAATAGCATTTGCCTTGGAAAATAGGTTACTATTTGAAGACAAATTTTTTACTGTAATATCATAAGAGGAACCTCCCATACAAGAATGCAAAAATCAGAAAGATTTTACTTCTTAAAAAAGGTTGGTGGTAGTTTTTTGAGAAACTATTCGATCATCTGTGAGCACCTCGTTACCCCTCTTCCTCCATCCACAATCTAGTGCGTCTCATAATTATTTCATTATCTTATATCATCTTCTCATCCCTAACGGGTCTTCCTTATTAGATGGATTCGGTAGGTATGTTCGGACTTAGACCTACTATATTGTAAAAAAAGAGAGTGGTGACTTGATGCTCTAAGACGACCCCGTAATTGTTTAATTTTTTAATTATTAATTTTTTTTGCTGAGTTGACAAGCATTATGAAAATTACTGAAAATCAAATGGGTAGCCACTTGAAAACATACGCGTGCTATAAATTTAAATGTTTTGAGTTTGAAATTTAACAATCTTCTTAGAGTAAGGCTGTAAGAAATTTATCTCTCGTGAATCCTCTAGTGATGGCGTGGATAGCCCACCTAAGCTTCGTCCGAACAATGGCTCTAGTGATGGCGTGGATAGCCTACCTAAGCTTCGTCCGAACAATGGCCTGAAGCGGGGCGAATGTTAGGATTTTTATCCCCGCCTCCACCTAAAAAATTCACCTCCATCTCAACCATGGGCGGCTCTACATTATAGCTTGTGGGGTCAGTTGATCCACTAAAATTTTAAATTTTTTCTACTAAATATAATATTTTTTTATAAAATTTACTATTTGTATAACTTGACTCTACTAAAAAATAATTCAACCTCACTGGGATGTCTCACAAGATAAATAAGAGAGTCATGTCTCAATAACAAAATATTTGAGCACTTTTTTAAAAATAATATCAAAATTTTGAAAACTTGAACAACGAAAAATAAAGAGTAGATTTTCTTTATATAAATGATATACGTACGTGCCTAATAAATTATGTAGCTCATAAAAGTAATTTATTCTTTAACTACTAAAGAATAAATTAACGGCGTATTTTTTCATAGTCCCACTCCTATGACAGATGGGTTACGTGAGATAATATAACGGCATAGAATTATATAAGGGTGTAAAATTATCAACATAATTCAAAATCTATTTTGAACAAAGAATAAAGATCCAACCATCCAACTTCTTTAACTTGATGTTCATATCTATAAAAACATATGTATTATATTATATACATTCTCTAATAGAATAATGTATAAAAAAAGAATACTTTAAATAAGTAAAAGGGAAAGAACAAATAGAAAAAAATGAGAGAAAAAGTGTTCTTCATATTTGTATGAAGTTATAATTATTCATAACAAAAATACAGGTTAATAAATTGAAATTATATTATTTTTATATTCAGTACCTCTAATAAATTTAATTCTTCACAATTAGGCAATAACATGGGTTAGCTTGGATTACGCATTTTAAAATTTAAAATTAATGTTTAATATTTCACTATTTGAAATGACATAATTTTATAGTCAATTATAATATTTGATTAATATATTATTAATATAATTTTATAATATTTAAACATTAAACGAACCCATTGAAGAAAAATTTTGGAGCCACTTATCCCAACCCCCATTTTGGCAGAAGAATTAATTTGGACCTTTATTCTCGTCTCCACGAATACAAACTTGTCTCTATCCCCCCTCACCCTCACCCCCAGCCCAAACCCAAGCCAAGATTTTTTTTTTTTCATTTTGGTACAAAGGAAACAAACAACACAAAGCAAAAAAAAAAAAAAAAGAAAAAAACTATATTATCAAGAATATTAATAGTCTCATGGTCTCCACATGGTAGTAAGATGTAATTAATCTCCAAATATTTTGGGTTACATATGTATCAAAATGTTATTATTGGACTATTAAAAGAAACTAAAGCTTAAAATAACAAATTAAAAGTTTATCTAGCAAAAAATATTAAAAAATTATTGAATACAAGTTGGACACCAATGTCACACCATTATACCAATTAGACATTAATTATGTCATATTAGGCAGGGCGTGATCGCACAGGTTACTGTACCTACGAACGACACCTTAATCAACACCCAACCAATATAATGCAACGGAAGAATACCATTGCCTTATGAAACCATAAACCAATCCTGCATAAATATAATGTACATCGGAATAACTCATTCCATAACTTTATACACATTATGTCCAGTATAGATAAATTATGACAAATCCCAAACTCAAGCTAACGTAAAGAAAAATACAAATAGAAAAGACGACTCAAGCCTTGAGACATGACATCCAGACATCAACATGAATGCCACCACGGCAATGACCAACACTGCAATGAACCAAACCTTCATCTCCCAGTTACTTGTCAAAACAGTCTGTGTAGGTGTGAACTAATTGTCAACGTGCTCACGATAGATAATCAAACTCATAAAAAATGATAATAAGCACCCAAATGCACACAGGTAGAAATGATTAATATATCTATATCATGAATGTCTCAATGCAATGCATGTATCACCCACATGTGCGCGCAATTTTAGATAACGTTGGCCCAATATATCGATGACGCGTTATCAAGGAATGCCCACCGTGGCACTCCTAGGCTAGTCCACCGTGACTAAGCCTTGGTTAACTCACCGTGGTTGACTCTCTCTAGTGCAATGCAAAACATACAATATGAATGGTATGCAATACTACCATATATATAAAATCATCAATGTTTCCACAGAATTTCTCATATAATACTAATTTCACCTCATATTTAAACACCTTCAACACTTCATATGCATTCACCACCATTATACATAGAGAAAATACACAATGCATTTAATATAAATAAGATTATCTCAAAATCTCACAATCCCACAATTAACACCAACATAGATAATAACACAAGCAAGATATATTCACTTCTATATAAATAAGATTATCCTATGATCCCACCTGTCACTGCACACACACTATGTCAAAAATCACTTCTGGGTTGACGTTGAAGGATCTTGCTCTCCGTTAGCTCCTAACACCACAACCGTATTAGGTTAGGCAACTCAATGTATACTCCAATAATCATAAATATAATGTATATACTCCAAACAAGTTATAACACTGAAATTATGCATTAAAATTACCATATGCTAATCTCAAACACACTCCTAATGTTAAGCTAGAGTTGAAAATACCAAAATACAATAAGTCATCTAATCTGTCAAAACTGACACAGGTATTTTAATTTGGACATAATTTCGTGAGCTTATACCCAAAATTTTAAAACTTTAGAAATATAACATAGGCATCTCACAGAGTATCCAGACAAAATTTTATATTTTTTGAACATGCCTAAGTATTTATTTGGTATTTTCTAAAACAGGACAGTGCTGTAGAAACTTGAATTCAGCAACAGATAGTCTACCTTTGATAAATTCGTAGTATAGGTAAAAGACATCGAAATAACCTGAAATTTGGTACAGATTATCTTCAACCGTTCTACTAGATACAGTAAAATTTTTATAATTTTTGGGCTACTCTAACTTGCTCGAATGCTCTGTCAAACCAGAGACTATAGATCTGGGCATCAGACTTCTACAGTGGCAGCTTAACTTTGAAAAATCACCATAATTCTAATATAAAACATTTTTGACTGAAACCAAAGCCCAAATTTCCTTAAGATCTCAAAATTTAAGTCTACGAAAATTCAGCTACAAAGCAAAGTTTTAAAGAGGTTAAACAACCTCCGAAAGTGGTTGTTTCTGTAGATTTTCGTAGCAGAAATCTTCTAACTTTGGACAGTAGTTTCTCTCTCAATTCTTAACCAAATCAGATGAAGTTTATATCTAAATCAAGTAATTTTTCAAGATCTATCTACCTATAACCTGATCTACAGCAACGTACGAATTTTTATACCTGAAATTAGCCTCTTCTTGCACTGCAGCAGCTCCTGCTACTCCCTCTCTATTTCTCTGCAACTTCTCTCTCTCTATATCTCTCTCCTTCTCTCTCTATCTTTCTCTCTATTTGTTTTCCTCTTCCGTCACTTTCTCTCTTTCTTTCTATCACTCTCATTTTTCTTTTTTTTTTTGTTAACTATCTCTTTCAACTAGCTAGGTAAACTAGTTAAGTAAAAGCATTAGGTGTTATTCATTTCTTTCCCCATCAATTCTCATTCACTAAGTGACATTACTTAAGGTCATTAATGTTTTTACATAAATGTTACTTTACATACCTCTTAACCATGTAATACTATCATCATTAATTACTGATTAAATTAAAAGTTAGGATCTTACAACCAATCAGCATAAAACTTAATGATGATATAATAGCACACCAAGTACCAGAAGCGGCCTATATAAAAAAAAAATTAAAAGCAAAAAAAGAGGTGAAGGGTGAAGAAGAACTTAATCCATTTTGGCATAAATTTCATAAATTTTCATTTTAACCTTCCTCTCTGCCTCTACCATTCTCATTTTGTATCTTCCACCCCCTCCCTAAAGAGGCGAATTATGTCCAACCCTTCACTTTTTTCCGTTATATTGTTATTCCTATCCGGGCACATCTTACAGCATAATTAAAGAAAATATGAAAACTACTAATGGGACCGGATCCCACAAGCTAGATTGTATCAACCCTATAATGCACCATTCACACCAAACGATATTCACTTAAACCCTACCCAAAACCCTCTCTATTTCGTTCACGCTTCTGTGCTGCTCTTCCAACACCTACTGGAGAGAGAGAGTGACAATGGCTTGGCGTGGTTCACTTTCGAGATCTGTGATTGCCACCGCTAGGGCTTCAACCATCCGCACATCGCCGCCCCTACGTCGCCTCCGTCCACCCCCGCTCGCTGCCCCTCGCCGGCTATCTTTCGCCAATCCCAGGTACCAGAGAAGAAACCGCAATTTCTTTTGCGAATAGCTCCAGGATTAGTCAATTGGAATTAATTTTTCTTAGATCCAGAAGTTTGATTTGTTTTCCTTTTTTTACATTTTCTCAGCGACCAAACGGAGCTTCACTTTTCTAGCTTTTTTTTAGGTTTGAATTGGATGTGATATTCTTCTTATTCTCATTGCAATCTGGTTTTATAGGAATTTGGGAGAATTAGGCTGCGTGCAATCGCTTATGCCGCTGGTCGCTGGAGCGCGCCTCACATCACACCTTTCAGTCAGCGTGCGGGCTTGTTGCGAGCTGTCTCACGGTACCTTCTGCCGTACTTGTCAGGATCGCTAGTAGTCTCTTTGTGAGTCTTACTGTTTCTAGGACACATGACAAATCAAAGAGAACAGAAAATATTTCTATGTAGATCCACCATATAACTTTGATTTCTGATTGTTCAATATTGGTTCATTGTGTTGATTTGATTGATGAAAGTGAGAGTGGACTAGTTAAGTGTTTGTTAGTTTTTGGATTCTGGTTAATGAGAAGGAATTGGGATTGGGATTGATAGGGAGGAATGGAAAAGATGGGTGATGCGCGGGACTTTCAGTGATCAAAAGGCGGAGCAGTGATGCCGCCGCATTGTAGGTTCCTATTTTTGTTCCTTCTCTTTCTAAACTACGTTGAAGTTGTTGATGTTGCATGCTTTAAATAGAAATACTAGAATGAAAGAGAAAATTGTAATAAATCGGCATTAGGCAAATTTGTGAATATCATATACCTAATCAATTGTGTATATACATACATGTGTGAGCATATTTATGAATTCCGGCTTTTTGTTGATCGTAGAGCTGTTTGTGTTTGATTCTATGACTTGAATGCAGTGATGCAATGAGTTCATTCAAATACATTGCCGGGGAATTTAAATAAAATTTACCTTATCATATTACTTGAGATTTCCTTGATTCGAAGTTTCAATGAGCATTGATTCGAAATTTGTTTGCATGAAATAATTTCTTTAAGATGGTTTATAATCCATCACAATTAATTTTTTAAACATGTGGAAATTGCATTTCAACGTTTCATGGAGAATATGTACACAAAATACCTGCAAAATGATCCTTTGACCTTGGTGCCATGGCCCACTCCAACGAGTGGATATGAAATTCCGCACATACCACTAGACATTGATGAGTGCCCAATTTATCTAGACAATTTGGTCGAGGCAGATAAGAGTTGGATTTTTGTTGTTTTGTCTCCGTTAAACAAGAGAAATTGGAAAGGAAGATGGTCCTTTTTTTATTTGAAAAAAAAGAAAAAGAAAAAGGGTGGTTAGGAATAGAAAAGAGAAAGAAAAGTGAGTTCCATGAGAGAGAGAGAGAGAGAGAGAGAGAGAGAGAGAGAGAGAGAGAGAGAGTTGTCAGAGATGTTGCTTCCATCATAATCATTCTTCTCCATTTTTTTTCTAGTTTTTTTTTTCAACGCAGTTTTGTACGGATTCTCCTAACCTTTTCACCTAGCATTTCTATTATATTTGCTCAAAAAGCAGAATAATCAAGCTTTGCGGTATTATCTCTTGTTTTTCAAGAGCAATAGAAACTATATCTTTGATCTTTGCCTAGATATTGAATTCTTTAGCTTGATCTTGGTGCTGAGGAAAGTAGATGGGATTGTGAATCACAGTTCCATTGGTCATTCGGCATGTACATTTTAAATTGTACACCTGCCGCTAATAAAACCAACAGTATTCAGGAAGGTAAATATAAGTTATATAATGTTGGTCAATGCTTTCTTGCAGATGTTGATCTTGGAGTGGTTTGCTCAATTCAACCAGATTCTTCTCGATATTTTCTTCATATGTTAAAGTCATCTAAATCCTCTTATTGACCACCTATACCACTTAATTTGGAAGCTTGAATGCAATTGTTGGTTATCTTGTTAGATGTGCTAACTGTGGTGTTGAGAAGCAAATGAAAGCCTTAAACAAGGGAATAGAAGGCTCCAATTTTAAGCTGCTTGTTCTTAATTTATATTTGTTATATTCATGTTCGTGTTGGTTCTACTTGTGTAGCGTTTAGGTTAGCTCCAACTTACGGAGTAATTGTCCAAATTGGCCTTTGTAATAGCTCATCCTTGCTTTAAGCAGTCTTCCCATAGGATCTGACTATGATCCTTCTTCCCCCTTTTTTTGGATTTCTATGTGCATGTCTATATACATTCACATTTTTGTTTGCTCCAGCCAGGTATGAAGATGTGTTTGATTTACATGTCGACTGCTCTTGTTAGACACAGATTTTGAAGTTGGGTGCTAATTTTGTCTCCTCTTTTTTTTTCTTTTTCCGTTTTCCAGTTCAATTCAACCCTGGGATTGATGAGCTGTTCTTGCATTTTTTCACCTCAGATTTTGAGCTCATAAACTCTCAATGATATATCTCGCAGAAAGGGTTAATTTTGTGATAATTTATTTCTACATTGTCAGTTTAAAGGGATGCAGTGTATCTGACATTTTCTTTTATTTTCCCCCTCTTTCTTTCTTTTATTCTTTATTTTTTTATTTTTAATATGATCATTTCATCGCCGTCTTTTGGCATATGACTCTGGACTGACAATTTGGAATATTTTTGCATCATTGCAGGTACTTAAGCTTGGATCAGCAGAAGGGGTGCTACAAATAGTTGAGGCAGTTATGAGTAGGTGGGTCCGGTGGGAACTTTGCTTTTGGAGTAGGAAAAACTAATCTATGTTTTCTGCTCTCACTTTGTCTAGAAATTAACTTGAAAATTCTGAACTTATGTGACAATCCTATTGACAAAGGTCAGGCTTTGCCTGGCTGCCTTGGTGGTAATTCACACTTGATTCATATCTACAATTTGTGATCTTCTTTTGATTGATTGTTAAACCTACATTTGTTTTAGTAGTGTTCTTGTTGGATTCCACATCACGTGTCATACATTTGTGCCATCATGGTTGACAGAAGAACCCTCAGGAGGCCAGAATTTATTCCTTTTTAAGTTTTAACCATCTCCTGGATCTACTTTGTTCTCCATTTAATAGCAGAAAATTCATTAAGCAAGAAAAGTAGGAATTTTTCAAGAGCCATCCCAAGCCCACGAGAATCTAGTATTTCCTGTTCTCTGATCTCATTTGAACGCCTACTAGAAAAGCTCTCTCTCTCTCTCTCTCTCTCTCTCTCTCTCTCTCTCTCTCTCTAGTAAAGCAAGGCCTGGAGAGAGATCCAGGTCTTTGGGTTGTCTCGGAAAAAAGCTTATAAATGAAGCTTGTTTATGTACCATATATATATATAAACACCTCTCTTGATGTTCTTAGTCACACTTGCGATCTTAAGCTGCTTTTGAGATTCCGTACTGTTTCCTTCCCCCTAGTTTATTAGGGGAAATCCTTCGTTCCCAAGTATACAAAATTGGTGCGATCAAAAGGTGCGCGTTAGATCCACTTGGTTAAAATCAAATCTTTAAAAGAGGGATTGTTTACCTTCACGCAAGAGAATTTGGGTAAATTGGCAAATTTCTTAGTAAAAGAGGTTTCGACGGTGTACATTGTGCTCCACTATTAGTAAACCTTGAACTAAAAAAGAATTGAAACAGCAAAGCGAGGGCAAGCTATTCCCACAAAAAAATCAGAAGTCTCTAGACTTGAGTATTTATGTTATTTTTTCTAGAAATTTTGACATTGTTTCCATCTTTTCCATCATTGTAGTCCATGGCTCCAATGTCATTGCAGATCCATCAAATTCCACAGTATTTCAATACAGGCGTAGACTGTTCCACTGATCTTGAAGAAGGTTTCCTCTAGTGATGCAAGAAAATTTATCGGATGAGGGAAAAAATGTATATGTACATACATATATAGTTCTTTGCTGCTAAACTGACTCTCGAGTCTTGATGTCACTTTAGTTAACATAGGCCATTGATAAGAAGTGTTGGAATTCACAAGTCTCATCAACACTACGGTATTTCAATCAGGAAAGAGATTTGAGAGTTACCCTTCTTGCTTCCAGAAAATATCAAATTGGAAAAGAACGGGCAACTCAACAGCACCCAAGAAGTAAGCAATGACACGCATTCGACCACTATGACAAAAGGACAGTTCCAGCAAAGTTGGCTATATTATTGCACTCCTAGAAAACCTAGAAAACCAGAGTTTTCATCTATAGGATGCGCAGGTTGTGTGTGTGTGTGTGAGAGAGAGAAAGAGAGAGAGAGAGAGAGAGAGAGAGAGAGAGAGCTGAAACAAGCAAAAGTTCATTAATGCATTTTGAAATTGAAAAATATTATTCTTCTAGTAAAATCTATATAAAAAAAACCCACTAGAATGATGTAAAAATAGTATTATTGTAATTAAAAGCCATCAATGTAGGTGTTCGTTTTTAAAGTAAATGGCTCTTATCCAAATCATTCTAGTAATAAATTCTGTATAAATTTTTTTAGTTGTATAGGATTGAAATTTCTCAACAATAAAATAGAACAAATAACTTTTTGGGAAGCTGAGTTTTGATTGTCCTCACCTTCGTTTGATAATATAGCGAGAGAGAGAGAGAAGAGAGAGAGAGAGAGAGAGAGAGAGTACAAGTGGCTCTTGATGCACTTCTCCTACCGTGCATATACACTGCCCACTACATTTCTGAAAGCAATCCCCAGAAGCCCCAACATGAAGACACCCACACTTACGCTCTTGTTGAAAAGGAAACACAACGTAAGTACTGTAAGATACCACGTCATCTTGTTTTCCTACTTTCATCACCATCACTGGCAATTCCTCCAGAAACCACAGAAACCACAAAACCCAAACTTCCCCCCCCCCCCCCCCACCAAAAAAAAAAAGCATCCCCATATAAGAGACTCCATATAAAAATAATCCTTCCTCCGCTCAATTCCACTTCTACATTCTGCATTGCAGCTTATTGTTCACTCACTTCCTTTATATAATAAATACATCTTCCCTGTTGGGTGCCTTCTTTATTAGATTTCATACATGCTTGACAGGAAAGGGTTTACTGACTACTGTAACAAGCTACCAACAGAAATCAATTGCAGATCTTCCTGCTCAAGATTTTGGACAGAAAGGTCTCACCCTTCCAACCCAGCAGTGTTAGCTGCAAGATGCATGGACAAACTTTCCCTCTTAAATCAGCTGTTTTGAGCTTAGAGTCTTTCAAAATCACAACTACTACACTTACCCCGTCACAAAACTAAAGTTGAATGACTATCTACTTCATGGACAAGTAGCATTCATGGTAGGCAGTTTAAAGAAATCTTAAGATTATGATTAGAATTTTAACAGATATGTTGTTGGATTGTCAACCCTTTATTCTTATAGTAACTAAAAAGAGAACCATGTAAAGTTGGTGTGATTGGAGGGGAGAGAGAGAGAGAGAGAAAAGAGAGAGATGAGAAGTGGGGAATCCGAAGATTGACATGGGAACGGTCAACAATGACTGACACTTACCTGAAATAAAAGTAAACCATGACGACAGCATTGTGTCTGGAAGGCCAAGCATCACTGGGTGGGGAATTTAAGTAGACTATTCTCCCTTTCCCTTATGATACCTATCAATTCCATTTACTATTTCCTACTTGATCTGGACTCTATTTAAGAGTCAACCACATCTATTCCAGAAAGCCTCTCTGTTCATCATATTCTTGGAAAACTCTATTCTATAATTTGAGGGTTATGGAGAAGATAATCTTCTGGAAAGACAAAAGGCCAGCCAATCCAGCCTATTGCAGCAGAATGAAAATCAGTGACGACAACGAAGGAACCCTAGCTGTTAATCTGGGAGAGTGGCTGAATTTGAGCCTAGGAAGGAATCCAGAAGCAACACTCAGAGAATCCAATTCACAATCAAAACCTGTTTCTGCCAAGGTATTTTCATGTAACTTCTGCACAAGGAAGTTCTTCAGTTCACAAGCATTAAGAGGTCACCAGAATGCCCACAAGAGGGAGAGAGGTACAGCTAGAAGATATCAGTCTCAGAGGATAATAACAATGATGGGTTTACCCATCGATACTACCATGGTCCAATCACTCAGTGTCCAGCCCCACTCACTTGTGCGCAAACCAATTAGAGATCAGACAGCAATTGTGGGAAGATTTAACGACACTAATACAGAATTTGGAATGCTATGGGCACCACACAAGTTGGAGGAAGCAATGGATTTGATGTGGCCAGGAAGCTTTCATTTGGATCCACAGCCGGCCGAGCAGCCCTCAGGTTGCCTTAAGCTTGACTCGAGTCTCCTGCTATTACCCGTCCAACCATCTGCCCCAATTTGGAATGCTTCTTCCTTTCTTCCTATTGATATAGGTTTTTTTTATTACTCTTCCAGCAAACAATATCAACTTACTTGAGGTATGAGCGCAACTTTGAAAGATTCAAAATCCTTGAAGGAGGTTCTCCCAAACAAAAGTAGAAGCAGCAGGAAAGAATTTACTTCTCTACATGCAAATGTATTCTTATATTCAGTTATTCTCAACCTGTTGGTGCTTAAGATAACTCCTGGTGCACTATACTTGTCACCAACTACCAAAAAAAAGGTTCTCTATCTTTGCTGTGGCCTTCATGTTTTGTTCCTATTGTACCTCATAATAGTTTACATAGCATTGGAGTAATACTAACTCGAATAATGAGAAAGAAGTTTACGGGATAGGCACCATCATCTACTAATTTGAAAAAACCGTATATTGCTAAAGGGATGAATGGGAATTAAGTGCAAGTTAAGTGGCAGAAGCAGGCTAAGGCTGCAGATGACTTCTAAAAGGAACTATATATGAATGTACCCCAGCAGTTCTGCTAAGAAGTGTGGAAAACAATGATAAGAAAGCGGAGAAAAAAACTAAACACTTCTCTTCATGTGAGACAGTGTCATAAAGATTGTGTACTTTACTCTTGCTTCCAAAAAACCCCATTGCAAAAACTGGCCTACCTATAAGATTTCTAAATTTTCTTAACCTTTTTTACTTCCTATACTAGCCATAATAGCTGACTAAGCGGTATCTCTAGGTGCAGGAAACTAAATATATTTCAACATAGCATCGACATGTATTCTTTCCAAGTAATACCTAGCAAAACAGAATAACTCACAAAATAACAAAAATAGTAAACCTTTTAATGATACATCTAGGATACTATTTAAACAACCCTTTTTGGATTTTTAATAGCTATATCGGAAAGTATAGTGTTAGTACCAAAACTTGTGTTCATGGATGCAGTTTCCTATCACAGTCAAGTAACACCAATTGGAAGGCAGTCTACCGATCAGCTTTAGAAGTTTTAGCTCTTTTCTTCATAAAAGCTCATCTTTAAGTAGTTTAGGAACATGAGAACCACACGAGCCAGCAATTTTACCTGGGACGCAGATTCTTCCCGTACGAGGAAGGCTAGAGCATATCACATGGTTTGAATATGTTGAGGTATTTCTACATACGAGGGATTTTATTTTTTGGAAGAAAAAATTATCAAATATGTAATTAAAATGCATAACTATTTACTTTTTCAAAACTTGTCTTATGAGAATTGATTGTCTAAATATATAGACCTAGGGATATGCTAAATTAGTTTAGTGTTTGATGTGCTATAGCTCTTTCCTCAATCTTCTGCTATGTAATTCTATTTTGTTGACTGCATTTGGAATATAAAGTCATTATTTTTTTAAAAATATTTCTTCGCAATAAGAACAGAATTGAGGGAAGAAACAGAAAAAGTTTTTGGAATGCTAAATAATTTACCAGAATGTAGATACCTAAGGTATTACCATTTCTCAAATGCCTAAATTTATTGCCAAGCATGAAGCATCGTAGCCAGATAGCAAAATGATAAAGTTTTCCCCTCGTTTAAAAATGGCACACGGTGCTCCAAAAGTCTTCTCCACTTCATCCATCCTGCTTCAGTTTCTATGACTGCTCTGTTCACTCTCCCCATCCACAGGACATTATTCTTCCAACATATTAAAATTAAACTAGGGGTAGGATCAACTTATAAGTTATACCTGGTGTAAGAAATATATATATTTTTTACAGCATTTAATAACCTTTTGTAGGACTCACATGTTGCATTATCATTGGATTCATGCTCCTCCAATAACCAAGCCCACCAAATTTCAAGACAATCAAGAGCTTACTTGTCCACATAATCATATTTTTAAATATAATTACTCAAACTTGAAGAGCATATAGATGAAATAGCTCCTGATTTCTGATTGATCAGAAATTTGACGAGCTCAAACGTTGTTAAAGGAGTGAAACCCAGCAGGGAGCCAGATGTGAGGCCTATGAATTTATCGAGGGGTGTAAAAATAAATTTTTTTTACACTAGGTGTAAGTTGATTCTGCCTCATCTAGCAAACACAAGATATTACCACATGTAAAGGTAAATAATATGGCATGTTCTCACTTTCTCAAATTCATAATGCTTTCAAGTCACTAGCTCCTACCTCCAGATATTTATCACAAACATTGCCAATATCTGTGCCCTGCTATTCTCATTTTGCTTCTCTATTGCATTCTAGTCACATCCCACTTCCTAGCTTTCTAAATCTTCAAAGCTCCCGCCCCTCACTTCTGCTTCCCACACTCCACACTTTATTCTTATAACAATTACATGCCTATCAGGCATACTTACTATAATCTATTTGAAAGTGCCATGCAAGAGCTCTTCAATTCTCTCCATTTTATTTAATAGAATAACTCACTAATCAAACATAGATGAAGAAACATACCAACGTACATGCAGATGGCATTTACCAGAAAGGAAATCATAAGTGCTATATAGAAATGATTTGCGTCTTCTACATGAAGATTCAGTACAGTTTTGATCTATAACAATCACAAGGATTAATTACAGCCTTACTGGTTACCAGGGAATTTAAGCTTTTCGGTCTTATGCATGATGACTGGAAGCCTCTGGCTGATAATGCTTGGATCGTTATATGACGCAGAATCAGAAGGATAACCTTTCTGCATATTTAATAACACCATTTAAAATTAGAATTTGAAACGAAAGAAAGCAAACCTACTCCATTTTCCATCAATAAGCAGATAAGGTGATAACAGAAAAATGGAAAAAAAAAAAACTAAAAGAAAAATGTGTGGAAGACAATTTAGAACAAGATAGCATATAAAGCTGAAATAATCGCACATGCTGAAGTTGACATAGTCAAATGCCCCTTTCAAATCCAGATGTCCTTAAAAAAATGTCATGAGGCTCAACATCTATGGACTGGTATCTCATGTTCAGCTATTCCCTTAAAAAAATTACGGTAATCAATAATCTGGATACGGAATGCTAAAAATACAATTATCATAATGCCACCTCAGAAGGATTTGTTAGAGACGCTCCACAAGCTGTCAAATGAAAAAGAGGATTCTCTTTTAACTTTCAGAACTCTTAACTAATGCATAACTACAAAAACAGATGGTAATCTCATTACAAGAACAAAGTGACAAACATCTCTTCAGCTCCCAAAATAAAACGTAACTAAGCATATCTATCTATAAAAGGTGGCAACAAGAAAAGGTATAATTATCATATTTACACAGAGAAAACATAAAACCTTTGCATAAGAGATTGTAAACTTACTGCAGATAAAGCTTGAAATGTGGCTTCTCTCCAACAGCTTTCTCGAAGGATAATGGGGTTTGTACTCTTCGCAAAAAGGCAATGCATTCGTGTATCCCTTAATCTCATAAGAACTCCGTCAACTCTAAGCTGTAAGAAGAAAAACATCATATCTCTTTCAGTTCATGAGAAATCCATCTGTTTTAATATATCTAAATACTTTCCTGTATTGAACAGCAGGATCCCACAGATTAAAGATAAAAGGAATAACATTTCTATTGCCTAAAAAGCTTTATGTTAGAAGTTAATGAACTAAAAAATTTGAACTCACCCAGAAACGCAAGAGAAGAAACCAAGAACTTGGCATTACTCTCTACAAAATCATAAATTCTGATCAGTCCTCAGTCATCCCAATATTGTGAAGGAGATCTATAAATATAAACAAACAAATGAAATCCTAACATAGCGAAGGAAGCAAATCATATCCATTCTAGCTTTACACAGCCAAGAGAGTCGAGATTTTACCACTTTAACAGTTAAAAGTGAAACACCATTATCAGCCAATTCATCTTCATACAAAATTACCTGTTGAAGAATAACAATAACTTTGGTAGTGGCACAAAGAATATAACTGGCAAGGTAAGAGATTATCAAATATGCATGTCAATCTGCTCCTAGTTATTTCCCTGTTGCCAACCTCATCGTAGAAAAGAATAGGCTCTTTTGATGCCAGTGCAGCCACATCAATTTCCTCCTTGCATTCCTCCCAATAAAGATTGCAGTTACCCTCTTCAGAGGTTGCTCCTCTTCCTAGCTGACAATTTAAATAACAGCAATCCCAAAATTATTTGATTTAATAGAAGAGCCAGTAATATAATAGGCCATACTCCAAGTATAATTAGCAGCTCTTCATGTTCTTGATAGATTTTCACTAAAGCTATAACCGAAATGTATAACATGTAAGATGGTATTGAACAAGCAAAAGGGATTCACATGAGAAAATGTAGTTAATCAATGACTGTCATCACACCTCTGCATTTATCTCAACAGTTTCACTTCCACAATAAGGTGTTGTGAAGGTATAGTCATAATCCAATATCACCTGCTGGAAGGGTTTGCTGCAAATGTACAAAAGAAATGAGAGTCAGGAAAGCAATGCTTCTACAGACCATTACGAAGGGGGTGGGGGAAGAAGAAAAGAAACAAACAAACATTCCTCCCTCAGTTATTACACATTACAGCATCAATTTTAACAGTATGACAGTGAAAACTACAAAACAAGAGTTCAGATTCCATATCAAAGGGATCAACATAAATAAATATATTGTAAGGATGGAATGTGCAAAATGATAGGATTCATGGCAGAGATGCAGATTAGAATAAATTATGAGAACTATCACGAAGGCATCCAGGACAAAAGGGTGTTGCCCTTGGTGTACCCTTGTGGTGACATTCTAACCAATTTCTCAGTAACAAAACTACAAGGAATATCAAATGCCAAAAGGTAAGAGAGAGAGAGAGAGAGAGAGAGAGAGAGAGGGGTAGAGGGAAGGTTTCCTTGATGGAGTAATTTCTTCTGTAAGGGGTCTAGAAGTGAAGCCATGAAGGTGACAAGGCACTTTGGAAAGGTTACAAAGAGAAAATTTGCTCCACTAATTCAAAAGAAATGAAACTATATATACTAAACATGCTTCACTATTCCAAGATATCTTGGATAGGCAATTTATTAGATGATTTTCTAGATAGCTTTATTTCACTCTTGTGCAATTTGTGTTGCAGATCTTAGTAACATGGAAATGACAAGTGCAAGGGTTGATTGTCTTCAAGGCCAATCTGGAATTTTGGATAGCCCATTGGTGGTATTACATGAGTAACCCAACAAGATAATAGGTCTATTGAACAACCTTAACAAATTGTGACTTTTACTCGCTGACGTGAATATCCATACATAAGGAGAGAGTCAAGTCCAAATACAATGCTCCTAAAACTACGGACTAGATATACTTACTCTATAGAACGAGTATAACTATACCAAGATAAATGTCCCCAACACATCTTCTGTCTGTCTTTTACAAACTGGTGAAGATACTCCATATCCACATACATGCAATGTTAGCATGTGCCTTACATGTCACGTGAAGGCTTTCCATGTGTATGATATACCATGGTAACATGTGTTCCATGCCATGACCTTCATGTGTTCGGGATGCCAAATGGGAAGCTTCAAAACAATGCACAAATCATTTTAAGGACCAATGACACTTCGTGTGTGCTCTAGCTTGCTTCTCGCATTGATGGCTCACCGCCGCCTCCTAAACTAGGCCGAGAGGCAAGCCCAGGCGTGCCAAACGACCTATTCGGCAGGCACCACGGGAATTCTGAGGTCCTATGACTTGGTCGCTTAGGAAGAAGGAAACAACACGACACTACCCCCAGCTACATTCAAGCCAGTCCAATTGAGTGAAGGAGACTTCTCCATCTATGGATCTTGTTCCCTTATCTACTAGGGAAAGATCTCTTACTAGGCTTTATCACTCATGATAAGTTGAAAACTCTATTCTTATCTAGGCTGTATCTTATCTGGGCTATCTATCTTATCCCTCCAAGGGTGTCCAATGAGCCTTTATATAAGAGATCTGTGACTCCCTTTGATCCAGACTGCTTGGGAACTATCTCCCCTCTACTAGGCTGTGAAGGAACCTCACCCAAAATGTGTTCAGGGGAAAGCTGGTTTTCGGACATGATACAATGAACTACAGTCTACCAAGGCAAGGCACTAACCGGGCTTATGTCGAAATAGTTCTTGTTTACCATTTAGATGTTTCTCTGATGCTTGAAGCTTCACCAGCCATTATCCCTAAATAGGAAGAAAAATGTTCATCCATTGACTTATAACTTTCCAGTGCCTTTTTTTCCTCCTGACGCTTTTTTCCTTTAGTAAAAGTAATAAACCTACATATCACAAACAAGTTCTGAAAGAATCTGCATGAATTAGTCCTCAAAGGAACTAAAGTTTCTGCTCTCTACAATAGGAGTTGGATTCAGAATCATTCAACCAATCTCTGTAACTTATGAATTACTTCTGATTAACTTGGTTAAATGAATGATATGGTTTTAACAAAAAGAACACATGGATACCCAGCGTACCTTCTGAATTTCCATTTTGCAGCTGCAGGAACTTCGACTGGTGGCAATGCTTCCTGCTTCCACCCAGTTAGAGCATCAAATGCATTAAAATGAATCTTAGTACCGCTATTCACATGTTTAAGAACCAAAGAACTGTCCCCAAAGACCATCTCTGGCAAGTGGGAAGTCTCAAGCTTATGTTCCCACCTGCAAACATATCAAGGATAGAATTCAATTGGTAACTACTAATCAAAAAAATAAATAAATAAAGTATCAATTGATAATGCACTCCAACAGTTCCAGCAAAAGGGACAGTAGATCAGTTTGATCAAGAGATCAAAATTAAAAATAAACAAATTAAATTAATATTATATGACAAGAATTATACTCGAAAATTAAATGATTACATTAAGGGGGAAAAAGGACTCATGTATGCTTGAAGTTCAGAACAATAGTATTACTATGTACCAACTTCTTCAAAAACAAATGGAACCGAAATTCAGTTATTGAACCACTCACAAGCATACTGAACACTGTGACTGAAGTTCCCAATCATAAGCAAAGGTGAGGAACCATTAAAATAATTAAATAATGATCACATAACCTTATCCCTTTAGCATATAGCTTGTTTTATCCAAATAATTTTATTATTTTTCTTGCATGTACTCCCAAACACATCCAAATTATTCGAGAACCATATATATGCTGAAATATTAAGAAGCACCAATCAGTTAGAAAGCTTCATAGGGCAAGACCTAAAGCCTCTTCTTTGATCCATGACCTTAGATTACTCACAGAAAGACGGTTAAACAAATTATATGCACTAAACCAAATCTTATTCCTATTCTGTTAGAAGGAAAGCATGAAAAAAAATTTAGGAAAAGACAGAGGGTTATGTTGCAGTTCATTTTTGATACAGGAGAATTGGAGAGGAGCTTGAATGTTTCCATTACCTAAGAAGCACGGACACTTCTAATAAGGTAACATATCCGCGTTGAACATCAACACTTTTCCAGTCCTCCCTCACACGTATTCGACACGCGTCTAGATGTGTTTCTATGTTTTTTCATTTTCTAAGAACCAAACATGTTTTGGACATGTCCTATTACTTAGACGCACATGAAAACACCTTGTAATTTTCAAGAAAATAACTTGAATCCAGTCGTAAAATAAAAAAAAAATGTGGATGAAAACCTATAAATTGTTATATTTCCAATTGTGAACTTGTTTTCATCTTATTTTATGTTAAATGATATCTAAAATTGTAAATTGACCAAAAATTTTCATGTTAAAAATATACTCTCTAAATTATAGATTGGATATTATATTCAAATATATAGCAAATAAATATATATCCTATGATCGTATATTCGTATCCCTTCCAAAATGGTCATGTGTGTTCGTATTCCACGTCCGTGCCTGTGATTCTTAGTTCATTGCTATTGTGACTAAGAAGGGAGGTGAGTAGATATTAGAGATTATAGACCAATTATCTTGGTTGGCTGCGTCTACAAAATTATAGCCAGGTCCTGACTTTGATTTGCAGTTCTGGAAATACTTCTTTCTGCGAATGCAATATTTCCAATCAAAAACAATAAACAAGAGTTTTACCAAATGCTAACCAAACAACGCCTGAATCATGAAAATGATGTGCTCGCACTGAAATTAATCCATTTCCAATGTATATATATAGGCAATTTGATCATAAAATAAAAACCAAAAGAAAAGCGAGTGTTTGCGTGCATATATAGACATTATATAGAGAGAGAGTTTACTGTTGGAGGTGGAGAGAGTTGAGAATGGGTCGCTTGCGAGACTCGATCTCCCAACCATCTATGCGCAGTCCACGCTGTCCGTCGGGCAGGAGCTCGGCACCGGCGGCTTTAAGTTCGTTCTCGTCGACCTCAAACTCCATCTCTGACGAATCCGCTCCGACAGCCAGAAAGTCTACCACCGTTCCCCTCCCTCGTCCACCGCCTTCTTCCGTGTACCAACGAAAACGTAAACAGGGCTTATTCTTTATCCCCTGTGACTTACGAAGCATATTCGTGCCCCTTTGTTGGGGCTTTTCTGATGAATCGGGTTGAGCTCTTTATACATGGGCCTTTAAATTGTAGAAACTGAGCCCTTCATGGACCTTTCTCATTCTCTTGGAGAGTCTTAACAATGCAGATTGCAATGGGCTTTCTTACTAAGTGGGCCTGAACACACTACAGGTCCATTTAGCAAGAGAATTCATTACATTGTGAGATAAGGAGAAACAATAACGTAATGGTTCTAGAGAATCAAAATAATTCTTCACAGAAACTTGATTCTAGAACTTTGGCTTTCATTGCCAACCGTTAATGAAAATAATTGAAATTTAAGACGTGGTTTAGTTGAGTTAAGCAATAAAGAATCGATATATATGTATAAATTTTATAAAGTTTATATGGATAGTAACCTTACAAGAGCTCGTGAGTAGTCGATCTTGAAAAATCAACTGCCAAACTCAATTATTTTTACAAATAAACAATTCCAAGTACTAAATTCAACTTATTTATTACTGCATTTAATTTTGATTAATCAAAATTGACTCCATTTCCCAAAGCAGCAAACCATGAACACAATGTAAAAATTATTGGACTGCTTCCATATGAAAAATGAAGTGGAAAGACACCAAATATTTGCAAAAGTATAATGGCTTTGTTTTCACTATGGAAATATACAAGTATTTGTGTCTTGCATGCTGTTAATCATGGACAAAGGACCACCAGCTCTTGGCAGAGGAGTAATCCAAAAGGTCTACATCTTATTCTAAATTCAGGGGATTCCTAACCTTTTTGGCTTTTGCAGTGTCTTCCTAGATTATCATAAGTTCACCTAAAAGATTTATAATATGCCATTTAGTTTCTATGTAAGATTCAGTAACCTATTCACTGACCTACGACCTTTCACCTTCAGCACAAGAAGCAAATTTGTGTCCAAAAAGTTCTAGTTTTATCTCGAGGCTATGTTGGCAACAGTCTATTGCTCTAGTAAATATATTTTTTTTGCAACCATAATGTAACAAAAGCAGCCCAAAAACTCCAATTACATATTGAAACACTGGAACACATAGAAAATACTGAATCAGTGACGATCAAAATGAGAAGAAAGAGAAACACAAGCATCTGGAAATTTTGCAAATTGATCGAGAAATTTTCTATTGGCTCCGTATAATTAAAACACAATCGCAGAGACAACATCAGCATGAATATAAAAATAGTGAGAAATGAAATAAATACTAGGATTAAAAAAATTGTTATTGCTAGCAATTCACACAAATAGATAGAGAGATACATAGAGTTATCGGCAAAGTTTGTGCTAGAAATAGGAATGGGGAGAGAGAGTTTCTATTAACAAAGTTTGTGCCAACTTTTAATATGAATTGTTAAGTTAAAGTGGATATGATTTTCATTTTAATTTTAACTTTAAAGTTATTAAGGGTAGCATTGTAATTTTGTTAATTCCATTCGACCTGTTAGCATGCAAAACACATATTCTAATATATAAAAAGAAAACCTTATTAGTGTCTTCGAAGCTGGGTTAATAGCAATTATTCTAATAACTGCTGCTGCAGTTATTTATAAATTTTGAATTTTGTCTATTTTATTCTATTAGAGGATGGACATACACGATGTGTGTGCAATATTCGATTATTGGCAGAGATGATATTGCTGAAGATGATAGTTATCATTGAATAACCGTCATAGTGGATTAAATCACTAGATAAGAGATGATCATATCAATATCATCAAGTAAATTAGATAGGCGCAGTTTAAAATTTATAAATAACTGCAGTAGTTATTGGACAACTACTGTTAACTCAGTTTCAAAAATATCAATAAATTTTTTTTTTATATATTAAAATAGATTATCAATATTAAAAAAATTATTTTTAATAATTTAATTGATTATGATGATGATCATATCTAACGATTCCATCTACGCGATTACATTTTCAATAATAATAAAAGACGGCACATGCATCGCGCCTGTATCCATAGTATCCATCCTCCAGTTTAAACAGGACCCCAAATGATTTTCCATTAAAACTCTCCGTACCCTCCGTTTGTAGCCCACATTTTCGGTGGAAGAAGTAAACGAAAAGAAAACGATGAGGAATTTACTTTTTCCACACCGAGAATCCGAGTTCCATAACGGAGCGAGTCTCCCTTTCCGTTTCACAGAGATTTCACACTCTCTTTCCGGTTCTCTTCATCTCTCGCTCCGATCAGGGCCCAAATTGGTTAGTTATTTCCTTACTTCTCAAAATTTCAACATCTAATTCTTACTCCATGATTGTAATTTTCGTTTATGCCTTATATATCTATGCATTCTTATGTTTCCACAAGCTCAGACACACATTAGCTTCCAAAAGAACGTTCAGTTACAGCCTTTACATGGATTATAACTTCCAACGATGCCGTTTTGTTTTTGTATTCAAAATTAGGGTTTTTGGCTGTTGATTGTTACAGGAGTGCACAAAATAGGTTTACATTTGTTGCCAGTAATATCGAATTCTGGCACTTTGAGCCTTTGGATATCTTTGATTGTAAATGTATTATTTTTGGTTTAGGCTTTGTTTTTTTTTGGATAAGCAGGGGATGTATGAGAATTGATGGTCTTTTGTTTTTTTTTTAATGAGTATTTGTACTACTTAGAGGGCTTTCATCCTGAATTTTTAAAATTTTTATTTTGAAGTTGACATGTACTGAAACCAAATGAACAACCACAAAACTATACCTCATAATTGTATACGTACTCCATTGCTGAAGTTTTGATGGGGTAAGGCTTGAACTTTAGTTGTTTTTGCTAAATCACAGAATGAGTTACAACCGTGCTGAACCAATGCAAGTGGCTTTCTCATGGGGAAAACCATTTTGCTTTAACAAGGCAAAGGTAATTATCTTAATACCAAATAATAAGTGGTGGTGCCGAAGACAAGACCAGGTCCAAGCCTGGTGAAGAAATGCAAATAAAAAATAGCATAGGAATACTCTATTCTCGTAAGATGATACACACTAGCTAATAGGCCGCCAGGTGCTACATCATAGGCACATTGGGAACGTAGATAATTGTAACCATCTTCATCACTGCAAAATGGGGAAGAAGAAAAATGGCTTATCCTCCAGTTAATTGTTTCTTTAATAAGTATTTTTAGTTCCTAGAGGGTTTGCACTGTGAACTGAACAAAAAAATTCTTTGCGAAATCCAATTACAGTTTGCTACTCATGGTTATTCATAGTTTTTTCATATCATAGTTCTAACACTCCCCTCTCTCCTTCCAAAAAAAACAGAAGAGGGAAAGAGTCCTCTGTTTTTGGGTAGTCTTTGTAATTTGCTCCATCATTATGTTTTAGCTAATAATGGTTTTACAGGATTTGCGAATGAATGCTGGGCCACCTCGAATGGCGTGAGCCGCATGCGGGGAGACCCGCACGTAGGGTTTTTTTGGAACATGTTGCATGCACATCGCGTGTGCATTGATGGCTATATTAAAGGGAAGCAGGAGCATGGAACGGTGTCAGAGAGGATGTTCTTCGAAAGAAGCCTAATGCGTCTCGGTCCTTATTCTATTTCGTTTTCATTTTCAGTTTGATAGGTTTGAAGTATTGGGAGGGGATCTCCAGCAATTAATCCTTGGAGAATCCAAAAGTTCAAGAGGTATGCAAATCTCTGGCATCCCAATTCATGAAGCTCTCTCTTTATATTTTTGTGCACTTTTTGTTTCATATATTTGCATGGAAAATTGAGCGTCTAATTTGTAGATTATAGAGAAGCAAGTTTTGACAGTGGTCAAAGCCATTGAAGACAAGATCGATGATGAGATCGCAGCCCTAGATGGCCTCGATCTTGATGACCTCGAGGCATTGAGAGAGCGGAGACTTCAACAGATGAAGAAGATGGCGGAGAAGGGGAGCCTTTGCATGGCCCTTGCCGACGCTGAGTACTCTGAGATCCATGCAGAAAAGGAGTTCTTCTATGTCGTCAAAGCTAGTGAGCACGTCGTTTGCAATTTCTATTGCGAGAATTGGCCTTGCAAGGTATCATTATCTATCAATTTTTTTTTCAGGTTTAAGATGAGTTTATTTGAACCCAAATTATACTGTTTTGTTGCTGAAAAGTTGGAGAAAAGGAAGAGGAAGCAAACGACAGTTGAAGCTTCAATTTTTCTTCTTCTTCTTGTTTTGGTTTCTAGAAAGACAATATTTAGAGATATATTCAGTGTTTGTTATGTGTGCAAGGTATGATTTGTTTTGATTTCTAGTAGATGTGAGGTTTTAGGGTGTGAACTAAAATTCTTTTTAGTTAGATATAATTAATCTTCTAAGCAAGTTCTGAAATAGAATATTGCCAAATATTGTATTAACCTCTGAATATAGTTTCTGCCTGCTCTTGTTGTATTTCCCATGCTTTCCTGGCATGTAATTTGGATCATCAATTTGACATGGGATATTTTTCTTTCAGGCTTTTCGGCAACCAGAGCAATTAAAGGAACGAATTGTAAGACGATAGGTTGAGGGTGAAAGAAGTATAAGGAGACAGAAGTAATCGGGGAAAGAAGCTTAGGGTGCAGCACGTGCATTTTGGTGCATTCTTCTTTCTTTCCTTGGTCTTTTGTTCCTCATATTCCTAATAACTAATAGGTGCATTATGCATCACATCACATGCTAATAGGTTTAAAACATTTCTTCTTTTCATGAACCGATGCATCATGTACATATGTTTCTTCATTCCATGAGAGAGAGAGAGAGAGAGAGTGAGTTGGTGGCCAGGTAAATATTAATACTCAATTTTTTCCAAAATGAATATCTAATTCCACAAACACAACCCATTTTGGCAACCCATATTGTAGGCACAAACTCTGTAACTAATCTTCTAGGCAAGTTCTAGACTAGAATTAACCATATTAACAATCCAGTCTCACCATTCTCTTGCATTATTTACCAAAAAATTGATGGGGGTTCTATATGATTTGAAGATGACCCATGCGTATAAATATATTTACAAATTGAAAGAAGAACAGAACTATCCGCGAGAGAGAGAGAGAGAGAGAGAGAGAGAGAGAGAGAGAGAGAGAGAGAGAGAGAGATGGAAGTTTTCCATCACTTGTTTGTTGCATTCGTTATACTGGCAGTTGCCTTCCTATAAGCCAAGATAAAGAATACACTCTTTTTTTTGGGAAGTAAGATAAATAATATACTCCTCTCACTTCATATACATGCACCTACCTTAGACAATTTTCGCACTTGCATCATATTCATCCCTTTTATATTTCATTATATATATTATAATATTATACAAAATAATGTACACACTATTCTTATTATCTTATTGCCATCATTGCAAATTACTATATATGTGTCGTTCCATTGAAGAGTTACAATAATAAAATTTCCGCTGGATGCTCGGTGTAAAGATTTTGTGCATAAGAATTCTGGTTGGTAGAGATCTTTATTTTGATAATTGGTTTGGGGCTTATGGAGCGAACATGTCATAGAAAACTATGGGAGTCAAGGATTTGTGGATTGTGTCAAGAATTTGTTAGTTGTGTCATTTTGGGAATCTCATCCATTCATGGTCTTATGGGTGTGGCTTGTGGAAGAGCATCTACTGCTTGAATTAGTAAGCTTTTGGCAAATAAGGATAGGTGCATAGCTGTGAGGAATTTATGGGATGCTAATATATTTATACTTATAAGTTTGCTGACCTTTAAAGTCATTGCCTTGTCCAAAAATTCCTGAGGGGTCACTTACTTGATAGGTTGGATTTTGATGCATAATGGTTGAGGTATTGGTTCTTTATAGATGCAGCTTTTAAAATGCCACATAGTTCAGAGCATCTCCCAGGAGAGCCTGTCCTTGATTTATTCCATGTGTATGTAGAAAAATGTTGCTCAGTCAAAAGGTGGTGAATTAATTATACTTGAAACCTATTTCTACTTGCTTTCAGTGTGCTATCTATGCCGAAGTAGCATGGACTAGAAAAACGCTGCTGGGTTGAATACAGCTGTTTCTTTGTTCCTTGGCATGGATAATTCACCTGATGTGTAAATATATTGTTGGTTCCTAACCTATAGTTGATTTCAGTGTGTTTTCATGTCCAGATGGCACGAACCATGTTACTTTGGTGGCAGATGTATGAATTTAAATTTATTTTATGGAAGGCAAATCCTTGAGTGTAGTCATCACTACAAAAACCACTTAATATCAAACCTGTATCCAAGGTCTATGGACAGATTATCATCTTTTTGGGGGTCCGGTACATTGCAAACACCATTTAAGTTCACTGATGCATGGTTCTGTGTTGCTTGTCTTTTGAAGTATCATAGGTATTTAACTGTAATGTATTTTATAGATTTCGTGGCAAAGCATAGTGTTTTCCAAATCAAATTTTGGATAAACAATCCGTATTAAGACAGTTTCTTCACTGCTGAATGTACAACTGCTGAGTTGGCTTCAGCAGCTAGGCTTAAAACCTATTCTGCTCTCAACGGTCACGTGTTCGAACTCGCTTGTGGTAGTAGTTGCATAAATCAGATGTTGTTGAGAAGAGGCTAAATGTCACTTACACTTTGGTGGGACTGCGGTGATGGGCTTGCCTTTTCTAGGTCAGTAGCTATGGCTTAAACCAAACATTTCGTAGTGGTGATAACCTCTATGGTCACGTCCAACAGAGGTTGCTACGCTGGCCACTCCTTCCTACTTTTTTAGTTAGCCAAAAAAAAAAAAAAAAAAAAAGAGGAATGTACAACTGCTGGAGTATTTGACAGCCTGGGAAGCTTCATTATAAGTATGCATGTGTTAATGCTTTTATATAGAAGCATGATATCTTAAAGTAACTAGTAAATTTCTGGGCTTGTAAAGTTGGATTGGAAATTAAGAGGAGCAATAATGCTTACAATTTAATTGCAGGTGATGGACAAGCACTTGAGTATATTGGCGAAGCAGCACATAGAGATGCGCTTTGGGAATACCTACCAAGATTGTTCTACTTTCAACCCTTGCCCTCATAAAGAATGCCAAAGTGGAGGATTGAGTAGTATGTTGAAAGGACAGAAACACAAACTATCAGTCGTATCCATATTTTTCAAATTTTTGTTGACATTAAAATCCGATTTAATGCATCTTAGGTGGGATTTGATGAGCTTGGTCGGACAGATGAGTTCGGCACAGAGGAACTGGAGGAGAGGTTGGCTAAAGCTCAGGTAATAGTTTTTGAGGGTGAATCATCTCTAAATCCATCAAAGTCTGGTGCCAAAACGAGGAGTGTTCGGCAAAGCACAAATTCACTCTCTTCAGATTCTGAGTAATGCCAGTTGCCTCTTCACTCTTGTTGCAATTCCTTTTGCTTCTTTAGTGGGAAAGTGGCTCAGAGTCTGCTAGCACCCGTCTTATATTCAGAGAACCTAGAAGAGAGATTCTCCTGCTGTTATATAGGTCTTCATTACCTTATGATAATTGTTGTTCCAAATTCTAATTGGTTATGTAAGACCCAGGATATTAAACAATCTCTTCGACTGCACTCATTGCTATTAGTCCTGTTTAATTTTGCAATTCATGTTGTAATGAATTTTACTTGGAGGTACCTTATGCTAGTGATGCCATTTTTCTAGTCGAATGATGCCAATTTTTCTCCTTTCTCTTTCTCCCATTGCCAAACCATTGATCCTCTGCAAATTGGAGTCAAAATTTTCACCTGTTATTTTCTTTATATCATGAGAATTTTGTTGGTGGAATTAATTTTCCCTTTTCACCCTCGTGTAGAAAAGCGTTTTGCAACAAAGTAGTAATTAAAGAACAATGAATAATAGCTCCTCTGAAATGTTATGGATGCTCCAAGCCAGCGTCCATGATAATAAGGCTTAAATTGGCCAAGCATTGATTTTCAAAATCTATACTAGTGTACCCAGTTTGCTGTTTCCCTCCAATTGAATCCCTGTCAATTTTTTATTTCATTTAACTTAATGGGCTAATGGAAATCATGCTTTTACAATCACTAGATTCCTAAAATTGTATGCCCAGCGCTAATGAAGTTCAATAAAGAATACCAGAATCAGTTTCAACAACTGAGGGCACTTTATTTCAAGGTATAGAAAGGGTGCCAGTTTCATTTAAGACTTTAATTCAGTTCAGTTTCCAAAATATTCATATGTTTATCAGAATACATAGAAATCAGATGTGGAAATCAGATAGTTCTCGTAAAAGACAATGGTGCCCTTGGTACTGATTCAATTAGAAGCAATAGCTCTATCTGGAACACCACTTTGGTAAGGTGTCAAAGGACCATACACTATATCACTTGCTATAAACACCTGCTCTTTTCAATTTACAGTCATTAATGCTTCTTCCTTGCCAAAAGACCACACCAAATGCAGCAGAAATTAAATCATTAAATGCATGTTCAAAACATGAAAACTAAAAGCAGAAACTGGCAACAATCACTCAACAACACTTGCCTATCAAACTATATTATTATAAAATCCAGGCATTAGCTTTAATGTATAACAAGCAACAGCAGAAGACACTGGGATATAAGACTAAAAAAAACACATTTATTTCTAACATCTGCTCCACAACAAACTTCTTCAACTAGAAGAGCTGCATTAGGTCAAATCATGTTTTTCCGCAACTATTATTTCCCTATGGGGAACTATAGACAAACCAACTACCTTAGACGCCGAAACATTTGGCAGTTTATTACATCAAACCTACCAACAACATAAATAGAAGTCATAGTAAGGGAAATGCAGCATAACACCAACCCGGAAGTTGTAAGCAATTTGTTTGCAAACTATGTCTACCTTTTACATGGTTATACACGCTGCTTGCCGCCTCTGGCTCGTGCCAGCACCCTCTTCCCATGGGGATGGCTGTGTAAGAAAGGGTAATGACTCTGAATGAGGTTAACCATATTGGTGTGAAGAGTTCCCTACATTTTTTGGGGGCGAGGGCAACAAGAGAACACAAGTTATGAGTCAGTCATTAGAACAAAAAAGAGAGAGGTATATTCCATCACAATCATAATAGAGAAACATACTGAGGATCATGGTTTTATATTTTCTGAAATTTACAATTGATTCCTGAATTCAATTTTAAGTTTCACAGAAAATTTCATTGTTTCAAGTCTTTGCTCAATTATACCTTAATGCAATAGAGGGAAGTTTAACGTTTTGTCAAGGTTTCTTTGACAATTCAAAATTTCAATTTTGAGATAAGTGGTCTTAAAGATGTATGAAATTTTTAGAACAACATTAGCATTGAACTGGGTTTACTAGGCTAAATCCTACATATAATGCATCATCTAATTCATGGAGCTTACAGTTTGCATGAGAGCTCTAAGTAGACTAGGCAGGGTAATTTTCTTTCAAGATGGGAGAGGAGAAGATGCCAAGGTGGGGACCAGGTTGCTATTAGTATTGCATATCATACCAAAAAGATAACTAAATTTTGGCATTGTGTAGATGATCAAACCTTGGATATGGCCAATGCAGATTGAGCCACATAGTTCCCGTAAGGATCCTGAAGAACCATCAAGAAATTTGGACTGTGAACAATCTCCTTGATTATTTGTGAGGCCTGATCTTCTCCTGACTCTCTCAAACATTTCTCCACCACATTGCTCCCGTATTTATTCATGGATAGCGAGACATAACTCCCCACAAGCTGTGCCAATAGATCTGCTGTAACACGATGTATCCTCATCCCCAGTATATACTGCACAACATAGTTTCTGAAAACAAAAAACAAATTCATTAAAGGAGAAAAATTTGTTCAAGTCACAGCAGGATTATTTTGAATCTCTCTCTTTTCCCATGGCTCGCAATGGTGAAGAATAGTAGTCTCCTCAAGTTATTGACACATATAAAATCAGGGTAACTGAAAAATGAGAGCCAAGAAACAACCTTTAATATGATTATATATAGGGAACAAACCAGAAGTTAAGAGTATCAATATTCTGCACATCGTCCAGAGTACAAATGGTGGAAACAAATTACTCAAATCATTGGTATCTGTCCTTATATTTAACATAAGTATCTTAACTGGACAAATACACAGATGTCCCATGATATTATGATTTCAGGCCATTTCTAATAGCAATAGGATGCTTCTAAGATACAATTATAGAGGGAAGAGGGACAAACCCATAAGGATGTTCTGATAGGACTAACGCATTTGCAATAATCTCAGCCACGAGATGCTCCTTGGGTTCTCCCTCAGCATGTGACACACATTGTTGCAAAACACAACACCCACTTTTGTCCGTGGCAATATCAAGACAGTTATCGGCAACTACTTTCAGAAGATGCTGTGCAAAAAGACATATTTTTAAAGGATTCACTATGCTGGAATACGTCAATCAACATATTACTCAGTTAAAGATGAATAAATGTTCAATAGCCAAAAAAACAAAAAAAAAAACAAAAGATTAATATCACATGAAGGCCCGTCTATACTTTTCCCTCTAGCACTGCAATGTTACAAACTGAATGTTTACACATTAATATAGAGGAAACACAGCCTTGAACTAAATGACCAGTTCTGCAACAGGATTGAATATCATAGCCGTCTGTGCACATTGTCATCTTGACCAACATTCCATATTATTAAGAGGCTGCACAATATTATTCCACATGTGGGCTGCAACATGTTTGGGCCTGGAAAACATGTATACGACGAACTAACCATGGCTGGCTTTCTGTTTTGCCTAAACACAAGGATTTATAAATTTGATGCTTCCTGGTAACTAAGAACAAATTTTTGTTCAATAGAATAAATTGGTTTCTGTACAAAATAAACATTTACTACAAAAAGTCAAAGTCAGAAGAGAAATTCAACTAGATCATTATTGAACACCAAAGGAATTAACAGAGTAACCATGGAAAAGTTGAAGCAAATTTTGTTGTTGTCCTCACAATCAGCTTTTCAAAGGATATACAGACTATGGTAATAAGACAGTTAATTGCTTGCCCCCAGAAAATGTTGATTAAGCTGCATATTAGTCTCACAACATGTGCAACTGAACCGAAGAGACCTTTCTTGATTTACTTATTATGCTTCTGACGTTTCTTGATATATAGCTGTTACTAAACGTGAAATTGTTAGAAGCTCTGCTAGTGAGAACTATGAATTCCCAGACACAGATGTTTAAATTGTCATGCTGCTTCTTTAATCTATACATAGCCTTAGCATGCGTTCTTCACTCTCATAAACAGCCTTGGAATGCTGATTACATAAAAGTTGGGAGGACTACCAAATCGTAGAATCCTTTTCTTATTTTCTATATATAAGAGAACAAAAGCTCCCAGCCTACTCAAGAATCACATATTAGCCACATTTCCAATCATGAATTCACAGTTGTAGATTGTAACTAGGTGTTTATCAAAGAAATTTTATCTGGAGGCAACACAAACTAATTTTTAACGAGAAACACATATATACAAGCTTGTCAAGCATTCCTTAATTAGTCGGTTCTCAGTCAGGAAATTTTTTTTGCAGTGTAGACCAGGCAGGTCTAGAGACTCTTCAATGAAGATACCAACAGTAGAAATTTTTACTCATCAGGCAGTGATTGTTGATCCAATAAGCAGCCGTTTTGGGAGATTCAAAACAATTTAGCCAAAATATGCAGAAATCACTAAACTGGCGTAGTAGAATTTCTAAAATAATCTCTTCATTCTCTAAAGTACGAACACAGACAAACCAACGCATAACATTTTTAAACTATAAGCAATCTCGTAACTACTAACAATTTATATGAAATGAAACAACACTAACAAAATTTAATAATTTTGATGGAGAAGCTCTGTCAAATATAAATAAAGAGTGTTTTTGTGTTTTATCTGAATTTGCACAACGTCAATCCACTTCAAATAATGAAACTAGGAACAAAGGCAAGATTGAAATTGTTCAATCGTCCCCAGAAACAGTTCATTAACCAAGTGAATTAACGATATCATCATGGATAGAAGAGGAGACGTGCATATGAGACATAGATTTTCCCCCTTTTTCTAAAACTTATCAGAGTAAGAATTACTAAAAAGTTCACTTTAATCCTGAAAAATTAAAGCAGCTGAATAATGTTACACACGCCCAGCATAATAGTTACAAACTATCCTTCACCCTATCTTAGGTCTAATTGACCAAAGCCTCAGATTAACACTTCAGTTGACTCGTCAGCTAGAAAGACTGGTACATACTCTGAGCAAAAAATAAATAAATTATATCATCAAAGCAGCACATGCACTTGTGTGCGGAAAACACAAAGAAAAATACTCACAGCAGCAACATTTCTCCCCTAGAGCCTCAAAATAAGAAGAGTTGATAGCACAATATTCAATCTTTGTAGGAAGACAAATCTATAAGAAGTATAGCATGTATTTTAAAAATTAATACATTTCTAGCACCAATAAGCGAAAAGATTCTCAAGCAAGCTATACCATTACATATTTTCCTCACACTAGGAACTGTATTACTTACGGATTTTTAGTTTCTTATCTGTAAGATAAGAGATAACCAATTTTACAAAGCCTAAAATTAATTGTAAAATGGTAGTTTTCTGTTGTAGCTCCACACTGTCAATATTGCACAATCAGCAATACTAAGTAAACACTTCTAGACCAAACAAATTATATAATGAAAAGTACAGACACACATACATACATATATACATATATATATATATATAATACAGCATAAGATGCCCAAAATGCCTATCCTGCTGGCAGTGTTAGGACTTACCTTGTTGTCCTTGTTAGAGAAGTTTTTCAAGCAATGTTCTATCACATGATGACCATTCAGGCTCTTGGTCATGTTAACAGTGATGCGCCTCAGAGCCGATATAACTAAGGATCTTTGATCTTGGTTAGTTAGATGTTCTAGCAATTTCTGCATAGCACGAGTTCTGCAACATAGTGAAAGAAATAAATAAAAAAAAAAAATGTTATTCAAGTAAAACTCCACCATGTAAAGAATTTAACAAAATTAGCAAGAACTGTTCTATCAATAGTGACAAATAGGGAACAAGCCACATACCCATGCATATCACCACATATGTTCATGAGGTGACGCTCATCACTGATCACCAAAAGAAGCATTTGGGTAATCTGTTGTTGATTGCAAACTTCGAAAAACTTCTGAATGAGATAATTTCCAAACTGGTCTACCATTAACTCGCGCACATGATCTTTGATCTCCAAGAAAATCATCTCAACTTCCTCAAGCTTCCCCTCCTCGAACTTCTTCTGCAAAAAACGACACCCGTGTTGACTCTTGGCCACCATAAATATCTTGCCTCTCAATCCTTCCAATGACAGTAAGTCCGGATGCTGCTGGGAGGGATAGAGATGATTGTTATAAACACTCCCATTATCTGGTTCGAATCCATTACTGGATCTGCTCCTGCAATGAAAATTGGTGTCAAGCCTAAACCCATTTCCATTTGAATTAGTTGAACCTCCATAACCCATTTCGTAATGTGATTGATGAAACCCATTTTGATTCACAGTCCTCATTGGTGTTGGGCATCTATTGTACTGATAGTCATTTACAGAATTGGAATTCAAACTATGCCGTCGGATACCTCCTAAACTCTCCTCACCCGAAGCTGTAAATCCGTGGGGCTGAATATACAAATCCGTCTGTCCCATTACTGCAAACTGAACTCTTAGCCTCTGCAAATCCTCATCGGAATACTCTGCCGGAGCATATGATATAGGGGGAAGAAAACCCATACCAATCGGAGAGTTATTTCCCGGAATAGAACCGCCGAAACCTACACCACCACCACAACCTAGAGTGGACTGAGAGTGATGAGAAGGGGTTGATACATTAAGGCGATTTAGTTCTTCAAAGAGTGGACCATAAAGGGTTTCAGGAAAACTAGGGTTTACATGGATAGAGGATTTCGGCAAAGTGTTAGGATGATAAGGATTGATTTCTGGTTGAGAAAGCTGAAAAAGGTAATTTTCAGGTCTCCCAAGAGGGTTTCCCGGCGAAGAGAAACTCGCCGGAGAAGCAAAGTGGTGGTTTTGCGGCATAGATAGGTTCCTAATAATGCTTTCTTGGGGTGGTAAATAAGGGACAGTACGATTCTTGACAGTGAACCATTTCACATCGTCTTCTTCTCTCTTCGCCATTGGATTTGTAACGGAGACAAATTAAAGAGACAGAAACAAACGGGTTCGTTCAATGAGAGAGATGAGGATAGGGGTTTAAAGTGGTTTTAAAAGGAGATATGTTTGATACGTATAACTGTGTATAGAAAGAGATTGGTCGGTTGCTCTTTCGGAAGCAGAGGTTTTAGGAGTTTCTACCTCTATATCTCCCAGTGAAAGATCTTAGAGAGAGAAGATAAAGATTATAGAGAGAGAAAGAATGTTTGCATGAAAATAGGAAGCTTTTTTTAGGGTTTTACTAAGAGCGAGAGGGACTGAGAAATATACACAAGCGTTTCAACGTATATCTTCTTCATGCATGCGCATATATCGCGAAGATTTCCGTGAGTAGTCGCTCAGTTCCACTCGCATCCATAGCGCGTGCGTAACACTCTCCCTTAAAGTTTCTTGTTTATTGGGTTTATTACACTTTACACCACACACATACCCAAAGGCTCGTCCAATATGAGATGAGCCCCCAGCCCAACACAAGCGTCGTACATGAAATAAAAAAATTATCACGTGACAATTTTTTGTCTAAAATTATAACGGAGGTTGACATTAAAACTCTCTATAAATGCAAACAATGAATTATTATAATTGACTATACAAGTCCTAAGTGGATATTACACCCTTGTTTATTTTATCAATTTTTTTTTCTAGTCACAAGTTATACAACATTTGAGCTGTAAATGGTAATTAATAAGTCATTACAAAATTTAACATTTTCATTTATTGTTTTCATGAGAAAATTTATTTACATTATGGCATGCAAGACCATTTTTTACCATTATTTTGCTAATAACCCCCTATTAACAATCATTATTGTGCAAATAAATTAGGAAATCAAGCTTCGGAACCCCACTAGAAGTAAGTGCTATCCATCATATCTTGGTTGGTAATTGTTTTATTATCTCTCCTTAAAGACTTTTTAGTAGTATGAACCAAATTAAGGGAATGGAATGCAAGGGTAAATTAGGTCTTTAGATAAAAAAAATATAGTTATTTTTATATTTATTTGTTTAGTCTTAAAAGTCCTTTCCTTTTCCAAAGCACTTCCAAGTTGTTTAATAATTTCCATTAACCTTAATTTCGAGGGGCAAGATATCCAACAAATGAACATAATTACCAAAAACACTTCTAACTTTCTTTTGTTTTTAGTTTTCTTTCATATTATAATCGATCTTCTTCTCTTATGATGGTCAGTAGCATGAGATGAAGTCATACCAATGGGAACCCAAATGCCAAAGTAAAACTCTTCATTTTTACCTATTTTGTTTTTCGTATAAACATTTTTGCCCCCAATAATTTTAACATTCCTCATTTTTACCCCTTCTTTTTTATTTTGCCCCATTTCAATCAAAACCTTATATGTGCTATTCGCAATGTAAACTTATGCCACTTGTTCTTTTCTTATCTGTTTATATACACTCTTCTCCATTGCATTAAAAAGAACACTAATATTAACTAGGCTTGCGGGTAAAATAAAATAGAAGGGTTAAGAACAAGGAATGTCATAATTGAAAGGACAAAAACAAATTTATACAAAACAAAGAGGGCAAAAAATAGGATTTCCCAAATCATATGGGCTGTAAAACATATTTTGATTAGTCATTACCATATATTGTGTGTATTTATTTTATTTTATTTTTGTTTGGTTAAGTAGTCAGGATGTTTAAACTAATTTGCATGCACCTCAATTAATTCTCTCTCTGATTCAATGAAAGACAAATCACCACGCTAGGACTATCGTATTCACAAGGGATAGATTCTTAGCGGACAACTCAGACTGATTTGGATAATATGTATTTTTATTTTTTATTTTTTATTTCTTACGAAATGTTCGGCCTAGTTAACACACTTCGACTAATTTTTTCTCAAACTGAGAGTTGAACGATAAAACCCTCCCAACGGATACACCTCCAAAAGTTTCGAACCAATACTTACCTCCTTAAAACGCCTTAGGATCCAGCCGGCTTCACTGGACCAACAACCTGTTGGTGGATAATATTTGTTTTAGTCTAGTTCAGCAACGCTTTCAATTGAAAGCATGACTACGAACGGCTCTTATAATTAATGATGAAAGCACGGTCCATAACGCCGTAATTAAAAGGCACGATTTAAAAACGTGGTTAAATGAGTTAAGTAATGGTGTTTATTCTACGCACTCGGACAATCTCCAATTCGGTCCAATCCAACAAATCATGGCTATATACGTCATATATACAGTTAAGATTTTGCCACGTTAGATTTAAATGAAAGCATGCGCGCTAACGAAGCTTTGAAATGATGAAAGCATGGTTGGTTAACGTCTTCATATAAGGTAGATTTAAGCTTCAACCTCATATTGTAATTTCGCCCTTTCTCTATGAAGAAATACATGATTAAAAAAAAAAAGCTATTAGCAAGTGTTGTGCAAGTAACTTTTTTTTTAAGCCCCATTATCACTCTCCTAAGCTTATTCGCTTTTCGTTTTTTCATTACCTTTTACTTATTTCTTTTTCCTCTTTGATTTGGTCTCATGATTTGTTCTATACATAACGCATGTTTAACATGCCACCATGGGGTGGCCTGCTTAATTAGATGGATTTCGATGATCTGAGAGAAAAGGTACATTATGTGCAGATACCATTTGCACAACAGAGGGACAACTGCATCATTCAACAATTTTTAGTCCATGTTTATTTAGTGCAATGGTATTTATCCAACAATTTTTAAGCCTTCCCATAAAATAAAAAACTTTTAAGATTTAAGTTTAATGTAGCTGTATTTTATGTCTATCGAAATATAAAATTTTCCGGGCCGTAATAATAATAATAGTAGTACGTAGTAGTAGTAGTAGTAGTAATAATAATAATAATAATAATACAACAAATATGAACAGTAAAAATCATCTTGTGAATAGTGAAATTGGCTGATAATGTTCATATTGTGGTTCATAATCAGAAATTTCATTTCCTTGTATTACTACCAAAATGATTATGCATAAGTAGTTTTACATAAACCTGACTATACTGCATGTAGTTTCATTTCCTTGTAATAGTAAAAATCTGATTACAAATAGTGACTTGTGCGGTAAAATAACCCAATTTAATCTTTTATCAGCCAATATTTTATAATAATAATTATTGGGTGTACTTAGGGGTGTATTTTATAATAATTTCTGAATTAGACACATCGTCTTCCTTTGAGCCAGAATTTAGGATGTTATAAAAAAAAAAAGAGTAAAAATACAAATTCTTAGGGGTGTAGTACTTGCCTGTAAGAGATGGAGCCCATTTACGGTGCACCAAAAATGCGTGATTTTGTATCACATTTGAGCACATAATTTGATAGTAAGAATACATTTGTCAAGTAGAATGATTTAATTTGCAGGTGCAAGCCAAGCAAGTGCCCAGAAGTTCCAAAAGAAGAGCCAAAACTACATCAGAGACCATAAAGTACAGGAAGAACAAAGAGCAAGCATGTTGAGCCTCTAGAACCTTACCTCATAACCTTGTCAACCTTACAATACTGGAGACCTCCCAACAGTTTCCAGACATCCGCAACAAATGTTAGCGATACTTGAATCTTCCCAATGCACCCTGACAAGCTGAGTGATAAGAGAAAGTTAGAAATTTAGAACTAACAACGAGATGGAGGAATCACTGGAACACAGCCCAACCAATATAGTTTTGACTTGCTGGAAACTAATGGGGTTGTTATGTTTTCATGAAAACGATTTTGACTTTTTCCAAATACTCTGTATCTATCGAAACTACTGCAGAACTGTGTTTTTCCTTTTTGAGAAGAAAGCACAAAACTTGATATCATCCAATTGGTTCCCAATGTAGCCTTATTTTTGTTAGAACTGTAAGTATGATGCCTGCCAGGGGTGGGGAGTCTGGGGACTGGGACGCTCTTGTTCCTGGGAAGGTCTTCCTCCATAAGCAGGCATTTTTTTTGGAATTCTCGTCTGGATTAAGGGGAAGCCTTTATTTCTTGGATTTAAGAAGACTCCTTACATGCATTGTTTCTATCAAAGAAGAAAGCTGAAACTTCTCGTCTTCAAGTTGCCATTTTTTAGTAGGATGTGGAATCATAATATTAGTGCTGGGCATCTTAATTTACCTGTTGTAACAACTTTGCTCAGATTCCTGTGAGGACTTGGAGCTGTAATACCATCTCACAAGGCAGCCCAGAATTTGATGATAAAGACGACCTACAGTTTTTCAACCACATCAGAATTATCGTAACTGTGTCTAAAGAGCCAAAATGACCTTACACATCATAAATACATGTCTAACAAAGACATGTACAGACATCCAGGCTAAAGATTACCAAATGGAAAATGTGCCAAAAGGACAACAGATAATTTTGAGAAACCATGTCGTAAGGTTTTGCATTCTGTCAAATAAATATCTAAAAAACAAAACAAATACACACGTCATACAGACTGCCACAACATGGAAAGATTCACCACATCAGTGCAGCTAAAAGCATATAGAGATCATTAAAACACAAAGAAAATGATCTCTAATTCTCCTAGCTAATAAATAAGAACAAGAATGTTGTATAATTACCAGGAATTCGATGTTACTCTGCAACCACGATACTTGAAGGCACAGAGAGACAACATTCAAACGCAGATTGCAAAGCCCATGTAATGGGGTGTGACACAGCAGCATGCAATCCTATGGAACAGTATCCCATTGTAGTTGTTTATCCTTAAGCTTCAAATATTTAATATCAAAAATACTGATTGAGACAAAACCACAGGCCAGAGGTGAAGAGGTAAATTCTAAAAGCAAAGAAGTATACCCACCAATAACACATATAACACAGTAGTTTCTCAAAAGGATCTGCCTGAGAAACCGATAAAATATGAAGCACTTCCAATACGACATCCAAGTGAGTAACATAAGCATCTCCCATGAACCTTATGAACTCCCTAAGGAATAGCTAACTTCATTTCCTTCACCAAACCATCCAATGTATGATAAATGCTATCAATTTGAGGATGTGATAGGGAGCCCACAAGAAATTCATGCACAATTCCTTCAATGATGATCCAACTACGTGCTGGTTGTTTCCTCACGCCCCTTTCCCGCATAAACCACCTCAGCCTTGAGACATCACCCCATCGAGAATCAACCGCAAATGCATTTGACAACATCACATAGCCCGCAGAATTTTGAGGGTCTACCTTAACAAACATTTTGGAAATATGTTGAGCCAATTCGAATTTATTATGGATCAGGCAACCCCCAAGTAAGGCCCCCCATACAAAGTCATTAGGCGCAAAAGGCATGGAGTTAACAACTTCAAGTGCTTCTTCAAAATGGCCCATCCGAGCAAGGAGATCAATATAGCAAGCATAATGTTCTAATTTAGGCGGGACAGAAAAGCTTTGTCTCATAGCCAGGAATATCTGGCGTCCATTTTCTAACAAACCTGAGTGACTGCATGCACAAAGAACACCAAGGAAGGTTCCCGCATTGGGATACAAACCAAAATCTTGAACTTTAGAGAAAAGCCTTAATGCATCCTCTCCTTCGCCATTTATTGCAAGACCCATTAAAATTGCATTGATTGAGACAACATCTTTGGTGACCATCTGGTCAAAAACCTCTTTCGCCTTTGCCAAACTCCCACATTTAGAATACATATCTATCAGTGCAGTGGCTACGTTTTTGTTTAAAGCTAGAATACCTTTCCGCCCTTCAGATTTCAAGTATTCATGAACCCACATTCCAAGGTCTAAATCACCAATTTGAGCACAAGCTGAAAGCACACTAACCATTGTAACATGGTTGGGTCTACAACTATGACTATCCATCATCTGGCCAAAAAGACTCAAAGCCTCCAAAGGAGAACCATTTTGAACATACGCGTTTATCATAGCATTCCAAGGAAGCACACTTCTTTTTCCACTGTCAGCAATCTTGTCAAATATTTCTCTACTTTTGTCAATCTTTCCCCAGTTCCCATACAAATAAACCAGAACAGTTTTGATCGAATAAAGAGCCAAATTTTCAGAATGAACATCATCAATAAATTTCGATAAGATTCTTACCCAATTCTCAATTTCCACAATCTCAAGATTTGAACAAACAGATAAGACATTGACCATAGTATCATCTTCCGGCCTCAAGCTCTCCTTAACCATCGATAAAAGAAGTTGCAAAACTTCCTCGGGCTGATCTGACTGAGCACACCCAGTAATTAAAGAAGTCCAACAACAAACCATACTCCTATCAGGCATTTCGTTAAACACCTTACGCGCGGAGACCAAATCTTTTACACCCCTGGCATAAACAGCAAGTAGACCATTGCAAACAAAAGAATCATGTCCAAAACCAGCTTTGAAAACATAGGTATGGATCTGTTTGACACAACTTCCATCATTGGCTCGAAAACAGGCCTTAAGAAGAAAAGAAAATGTCAAGCCATTGGGCGAAAGCGAGAGCCATTTCAATCTGTTGAAGACAAAGAAAGCATCAGAGCAAAGACCCTGTTCAGCTAAGACTCTGATGAGTGCATTGAAAGGGAATACGTTGGGTGCTTCTAGTTGGTGAAATACTCGAAGAGCGAATTGAGATGGGTAGTGGCCAATGAGACGAGTGGCTATAAGATTGTCCTGGTGTGCGCCAACTCGGATTACGTAAGCATGGATTTGGAGGAGATAAGCGTGAGAAATGCGACCTTGCAAGAGACTGGAGAGATTGATGAAGTTATGAGAGGTTGAATTGGAAGAGATATAACGTAAATGCATACATTTCCAATTAAGAGCTAAGTGAGAAGAGAAGTGATGTTTGGATTTTAGGAGAAAGGAAGAAAGCATGGTTGAAGAAGGATTTGAGCGTTTGAAGTAATCATCATTTTCAAAAGTTTCTCATGAATGAGAGGCGCCGATTTATATCCAAATTTGCTGAGTAAACATCACTTATTCAGTAGACTGTTTGAGGTACTAGAGAGGAGTTTTGCATGGCGAACATGAAGTATAGTTGAGTGAAGTGGCAACTCTGAAAACGTTCCAGAATTTCAGCTCACTTTTTTTGGGTGAGCTACAATACATCCAATGTCGGCACCCCCCAAAAAAGGGGTCATGCAGCCGGCAGCATCTCTCTCTCTCTATATATATATATGCATATTTTTTGGTTTATGAACGAACTTATTTGCACTTCGACTAATCTCTTTTTTAATCTGATCAATTTTTCATTTCTACTCCTTGATTAGTCTTTACTTTTCAATCTAATCAAAGACAAAACATTTAGGCTGAAATTAAAATAATAACAAATAGCCCATAATATTGTAATACTTAAATCTTAATGGCTTTGCACTGAATATATATTACAATATAAGTACATGCTTTGACAAACTATATTGCCCAAACTAATTGTTTCTTATGCCATCTTTGGAACCAAATTTATCAAGAAAATGACAAAAACACAAAAAAGATGAGGAAAAAAAAATCATTGGACTCCAAATCCTTACTTTACTTTTTTTCTTCTTTACATTATTTTCTCCTTTACTTTCTCTTACAACCAAATACATGATGTAATTTGATATTCTCTCCAATTCTTTTTTCTCACCAAATCATTGATCCAAACACGCTTTAATATGCTAAAAATAAACCCCTTCCGGATAATCCAATTTTCTCCCACAAAACCGTGTTTCCCACAACAGAAAAGACTATAATTTCACTTCATACATGGTCCTTTCAAGTTTCTCAGCAACTAAAAATATTCTTCCTTGAAACACAGCACTTCCAGAATCTACTGACACTATCCCGGCATGCATGATCTTCATATTTGCAAAAGAAAGCAAGCAGCACAGCATTGGGTTCTACGGGCAAATCAGGAAAGCAAATTTCCAGTCCCATTGTATTTCCCCAGCAGCCGGCAAGGTAAGTACAGTAACACTATCATCAAGGATATAGAAAACTATAAAACAGTTGCAAGAAACAATAATTCTGTCTTTATTTTCTTTCTTCTTTTCGGGGATCCAAAGTACTTATTTGTGATGACAAATAATATGACATACAAGTTTTTTGGGTTTAGAGAATGAACATTCAACCAGTAAAAGGTCACCTAAAATCCGATATCTCTTCACTAGCTTCTTCCCTTGTAAAGCATACTTATGATATCAAGAACAAAGGCATATACAGGAGGAAACAAGTAAAATCTGGGCAGCTTTCAAGCAACTTGCTCTCCATCATAGGCATCATTTTCTACATTGCTTGGCAGAGAGAGAAGTTCCATAAGCTCCAGGCGATACTCGAGGCCTCTGAGGTAGTGTCCCAACAGCATACACCTTAACAAAACGACAAGAAACTCGTCAAAAATCCAGAAACCAACAATAACGTAGTTCAAATAATATGAGTTCCCACTAATGAAGGAATATAAGGGATGCAGACATCATTATTTGTCCATTTATGAATAGTAAGCTGGAGTACCCAGACCCCTTTTTAAGGTCTGCATCCCTCTTCCCGACCTCAACTGCTTTCTTTAATCACCTAACATTTGTAAACACCTGACGTTCAAATAATTGAGGGGACAAACAACGTCATCCACTATTGTGGGCCTGCAGTTTTCTCCTTCAAAACAGAGAAAACCTAGTCCTAATAAACAAGGATTTGTACAAGCCAAACAAACCATAAGGGGCAAATAAAAAAAACACAAATTTCAGGCTAAGCTGGCTCCTTTTTCTTTTATGATGATGATGATGACTAGCTGGCTTCGAGGGAATCATAGACAAACTTAAATTATCTGGGTTCAGAATAGGGAAGGTTACAAAAAATCATGTTAAAGATGAAACAAGTGGAACTGCAAGGTATAATTTCAGAAATTGATGGAAGTTCAGAAAAAGAAAAAATTGGATCTGTTGGGAAGTCAGCCCATAACGTTGTATTGTCATTAAGTTTGCCGGTCTAATCTCAGAAAAGAATTTAGCAGTTCAGTAAGTCCAGGTTTGGCCAAAATGAAGTTAAAAATAAAAAGAGACCAAGGGGGAAAAAAACCCAAAAATTTGTAAGTTTACATCTATGATCTGTGTGAGCTAGAAGTAGGCAGCATTAATGTATTCCAATTTCCTAAATTAATGAGACAAGAAAACACAAAGAAGCTGATCTAACCAAAATAGAAGACGAGCCAGATAGTCCCGAGTTAAGAAAATCAGGGGCTGGTATTGAAGCGAAGCATTCTCCACAAGATCAATACAATCTTCTTCAGTTCCAACATTTACAATCCCAGTTGAGGTGTTTTCTGATAAAGGAGCCTTGGAATGCATCTTTGGAGAAAGGGTTGCAAGTAGTCCATGTACGACAGAGCGGATCGCTTCCTTCAACTCAGGGCATGTTGGTTCTGATAACTCAGCCACCTGCTCATAAAATAGTACTTGTATCAGTAACAAGATGGAATAACAGACAATTGCAGGAGGAGCTAAAAGTGGAATGCAGTTGGATGATGTCAGCGCACTAATATCTTAGTCATCACTAAAGAAAGGGTTTGATAAAGGAGGTCAATGAAAAATATAGATGGGTGACAAGGTTACAAGTTTAGGAATAGGATCCATGCCAAACAAAGCATATACACCCCGAACATTGAAATATAAGCAAAAGTAATTTTGAGAGTATCAAGTACATAAAAATCAATAAAACAAGGTTAGACATTATGAAAAAAATATATAGAATCATGTAGATACAAACTGATATATATACTTGGCGCAAGTATGGGCATCGCAAAATATAATACATGCATGGACATGAACCAGAACTGGCACTAGAACTAGAACTAGAACTAGAACTAAATATAAGCAGTATGGGCATCGCAAAATCATATACTTGCTTCAACAGGTAGAGGATTTATGAGGTGGAAGTATGGATTCAAGCCCCTCCCCCTTCCCCTCATAAAACAAACTCTCACCTATTAAAAAAATAAAAAAGAGTATATGTACTACTTTATCATTGCACCAAAAAGCACGATCAAGACCTGGTAATTAAGACTACAAAAAACCTCTTTGTTTGTGGGAAAGTAAGACGTGATACTTCCCTGTATGTGACAAGGTGATGGCAATAACACTGGGTTTATATAGAACAACAATCATTCTCAATGTGCTTTTCTGGATGATAGACAGAAGCACCAGAAACTCATTCCAAACCTATCCTATGAGAGAAATTGTGAAGTAAATTGCTGCAAATTGAACTACTCATGACACATATTTTCCATAAGCAATTGTTTAGATGCAACACAAACCCCTCAGAAAAAACATGGAACTTCAAAAAAACAATTAAACAGCTGAGTTAAATTTCAATTTATTTCCCCTTTTGTCTTCTTCCCAATCAAACCATGCATGTGGGAAATTTAGCATAGCATGAATCAATATCGCATTCCAAATATGAATGACAACTATGACATAGTTGATATAACATCGTCAATAGGCCTCCCAATGTATCAAGATCCAGATAGTCACTAAGCTTAATGGGAAAATAGCAACAACTGATGCTAGCACACAGCAATAAAAGTTTAGTAAACAAAAAATAAAGGGAACTTTGTGTACGAAAAGCAAAGAGAACAAAGCAAAAAGCAACTAAGAGCCCTATACACTGCTGACAACAGTATAGCCCAAAATTTGACTTAGGTTAGATGTAACCTTACCCAAGAGCCAGCCATACAAAAATACTTGGAGAAAACTTTTTTACAATTTTACAGACACACAGCTTCGGAGCATTCTATAGATGTATGGCTAACCTTCTCTGGTTGAAGCGATCTCAAGTAGTCCAGCAAATCATTCTTTTCCTCCCCAACAAACTGTTGCATTTGAAGAGCCGCACTTTTCCTCTTGACTTCATGCAGCTCCTTGAATATAAAGAACAAAAAAATAAACAAAAATGCCAGATGACTGCTACAACTGGCCTATTGCAGGCGAAAAGAGGTAAATAGTGAGAACCAATTATGCCGCCAAAACCAATGAAACCTCCAAAGTTAAAGAACTTAAAGAAAGTACTCTAGAAGATAAAGGGCAAAAAGTTTTCATTATCAACTAAATGAGTTTAAGATCCCCAATGAAGCATGCTAAAGGACTCAATCAAAGAATAATGTCTAAATCTTTGATTTAGCAAGTAGTACTCATAGTCTATGGTACAATTTTCTTTTGCCTTCACATTGTCATTCACTTGTTGACTCAGACTAACCATATTCAATGTGCAAGAGAAAAAGGAAATAATTCAAGCAGTACGAATCCCACAATTAGCATAATTACAAAATATGAATTACACACCTAACCAAAAATCGTTCTACCAAATTTTTGATTTTCTCAATTTCAATCTTTGGGCATTTTAGTGTTCATCACACCAGTCACAAATGATATAAGGTAAGACAATAAGCTCCATAAATCAACTAAGTGCACATAACATACACTTCTGACACCTAGCAAATTGTCAAGGGCAGGAAAGTTGGCTGGCATGACAGCTCAGGAACCAAATGTCTCAGGTTCAATTCTCCTCTATCCAATGCACATGGTCTGCAGGTGATTGTGTGCGTCATAAGGGATTAGTTGCAATGCAAAATGGATGGAAACCAAATGTAACCATTAAAAGACTAGGTATGGAACATTGTGTAATAGGTCAACAACACAATCAGATCATGGTATATTCCTCTATCTACCTTTTTTTAGAGGAAAAGCATACAAATTGAATAATTTAAACCAAAGTCTTAGAGACATTTCTAAAAGACAGTACTCGTCTAAGTTTCTTCCATTTTCTATAACTTTGATGATATTTAGAAGACTTCTTTTTACAGTAGAACTGTAGGATTAATCTAATTAAAGTTTCTTACAGACAGGATAATTCTCCCGTGGATGCCATTGTCAGTTGTAAACTTTTTGTGGGATGCTTCTTGTCACTAACCACCATATATACAAATTTTTCCTATTTGCATTTTGGATTACAAGTCAAATTGATCAATCATCCTTCTCATTATTTTCAGCTTCTACTGCTAACAGGCTAACAGCAACTAATTTGAAGTACTCAACCCTAGACCCAATCAAAAACCTACTCTTCTCCAATTGCATTTTTATTTTAAATAAAAGAAAGAAGCAAAACCAAACTAATGTCTCCCCTGTCACAATTGTATAGAAATACTCTACCCCCCACACCCCAAAAAAAAAAAAAACCAAAAAACAAAAGGCAAAAAACAAAAAAAGAAAAGAAAAGAAAAAGACAAAAAACTGCATTGTATAGCAATTTGAATTAGCATTCCATAGTTTGTATTACAACAATCCATGTCCCCCTTGACATTTATATTTGAAACATGACATTTATATTCGAAACAGAACTAATAAGTCAAACATTCTAGTGCATTTGCTTATTTAGAGGGCCCCCCCAGTCCCTAGCACAATGCCCCCCTCCCCCTCTCCTCTTAAAAAGGGAATCTATTTTATATACATATATATATACACTAGAGCCCTCTATCACCATATGTTACCTTGTCTCACTCTTCGGATTTTTGTACTTTTTTAAAATTAGTATTACTATATTTATCTTTCCTATTAAATGACGTTCTTAAACCTATTTATTCTTTCAATTAATACACCCACACACATGCGTGCACACACACACACACACACACACACACACACACACACACACACACACACACACACACACACTCTCTCTCTCTCACTCTCTCCTATATATATACACAGATAAATATGTGTTAAATAGATTCCTAATTAAATTAATACATCCTCTCTCTCTCTCTCTCTCTCTCTTGATCATTAGATATTTATAAATTACCTTCTTTTAATTTTTTTTCTCTTCCAAAAAACAAATCTTAGAAAAAAAGAAAGAGATCATTCACATAAAGGAAAAAATTAAAATATAGAATCGTAATGTAAAAAGAAATTAATTGTGATATGTGATAAAAATGCATAGAAGATTTGCAAAAGAAAAAAAAAAACAAGTTCACTCTAAAAATTTATACAAATATATGAATCATGGTAGCAACCTCTAACATTTCAAGACTACATTAAAATATTATAGACAAGTTTGACTTTGATAAATGTTGATGTTGATTTTGTAATGTAATATAAGCATGATTTATGCACATATTTAAACATAATTATACAGATATATCACAAATTTTTCTCATAAAAATTACTTGCTTAAGATCGAGTTTATCTCAAACACTATTTTGCTATGCTAATGTAAAATGACTTCTTAGACCAAGAAGTTAAATTTTCTATTATTATAACAATTAACATCAATTAGTCCAACTGTACAAGTGATCATAGGGTAAGTCTAGTTCAACCAAGTATTCTAATTGGACCTTAGAAAATTCTGATTTATTATATGTCCTATCAAGGCTATCATTCAGTAATAGTTTTTAATATCACTAAATTTTTGGTTTATCACTAGTGAAAAATAGAAGGAAAAAACTTAACAAAATGTTTTCCAGTTTGTAAAGTAGTCATCTACTGAAAGCTTATCTTTCTGGGGAAAAGAAAAAACCTAGCTCTTGTCCTTGCCTAATAGATGTGGCAAACATGTCAATGCAAGCAATGACGCAAACAGTCCATGTGCCAATAGCTAAAAAGATTCTACAATATTGTCCAAAAAGTAAAGGAAAATAGAAGTAAAAAAAACCTTAAAATAGGTGAAGATCACAACAATAATCACAATTACTATTTTAAAAGCAGCAACAATCACAAAGATAAGCAGCTTTTGGCCCACAAACTCACTGCAGTTGCTTCATCACAGAAAGGCTTCCCTATAGAGCTGTAAAGTTTGTAAGAGTGCCAATGCTTCCAATTTAGTCAAAGATTTAAATTTCAAATAAAGTTCATGCATCAAACAATAGGGTAGGCTACAATCTAAGAAACTAATGGTAGTTTGCAGTGGGAGCATAGGGCTGCTTGTGTGTAGTGTGTGTGGGGTGGGTGGGTGGATAGTTGTGTGTGACTACACATGTACATATCTAAATAAAAGAATATAATTTTTACGCTTGGGAGTACTCTGGCAGAAATGGGTATGCATGCTTGTAACTCAAAACATACCTATTCAGTATGCAAATTAAAATAATAGAAAAGCAAAAATATTTCAAAAGATGGCCAAAAGTATTTTGTTCATGATCTTTCCTTCCACCATCCAAACCAGGCTAAAGGGTATGCTTTGATGAAGTAAATGCTTATTTTCATAATTAAAAAGAAAAAGTTGTATGCTTCAATGAATGCAATGTGCCCATGTAAGAGGGTTGTAAAAGATGGAGCGCTATCATTCACCTTTTTTACAGAAGACAAACGAGACTGCAAATTTAAAATATACTGTTGAGCTTCAGGAGTGATTTCCCCAAGACCTTCAACACCAATATTTTCAGATGTATTATCACATATGTTTTCAGATTTGGGCATCTCATCTTTTCTAGATAATTTGACTCTTCTTTCATAATCAAGCAGCATCCTTGGTGCTTCAAGTTTAGAATCTTCTGTTTTTAGTCTTTCAGTACTTCCTTCTTGTATATCAAGGTTCCTTTCAAGACAAAGTCTATATTCAGCATTCCGTAATGTATACCTGCAGTACAAGAAGAATACCACTCAAAAAAAAAAAAAAGAAAAAGGAAAATGTAAAAAGATATCTCAATAACATATCAAACAAGCATTCTATCAGGTTGATCTGAGCATCAATTTATTCTAATGTGAACTTTCTTCAGCTTATAAGAGAAGATGCTGCATATGGGCTTTTTGACATGATATGGAAAAGGAAAAGATCCTATAACTACTATCCATATCCAAATCAGCTGCAAGATTTCAAATCTCTTTTTGTTATCTTCATCCTACTGGCAACAAAACAGAGTATAAAGGCATGACATACATTCATAAATAAACATACCCAGTCATCAGCGAAGACACCAATAACTTGGAGAGAGGTTCCCATAAAGCTTCAATTAAAACTTGAAACTGGTTAGACGGAAGTAAACCCAACATGCCAGAAATAGTCCTCTTCATAGCATCCACAGTAGTGAGTGGTACATCTTTTTGAATAAGGCTCACATCCATAGGCTCTATCTCTTGTATCAGATTCAAGAGAACAGAATTCTGAAACAACAAACAGTCTTAAATATGAAAGAACACCACAAAGGTGAATATAAAGTAGTGTTACTTCTCAATTTGTGACTACTAGGATTTATTAGTAGTGGCTAACAATTCAAATATATGAGCCAGTTTTTGCAAGCCTAGGTGGTGGTGGCAAAAAATTCCTGCACAAGCTGGCAAAAATTTGGGAATGTGGAATACAAAACGAAAAACATATATATCAAATTCTCTCTTCGACCACTCAATATTTATGTTGTGGAATTTTTGTGCATACACGCGTAGCCAACCCCTTAAAGCTAACTTTTGAAAGCTTTCAGTATGTACTGCTGCTAAATCAGTAAATTGTATTTAAAAGTTTTCACATAAATACAACAGGTTGTTACGAATAATTAATTCAACCATTCTCTCATATTTGGTCAGTTGATCGCAACATGACCAAAAGTTTCATAAACTAGTCCCATTTCCAACAAAGATAAATCCTCAAGACCTCCATGCTATACAGGATCAACCATCCATATGAGGTGTTGAAAGGGAGTTCCTATTAAAATTAGCGCTGGATGGATGAAATAGAAAGTGCTTCTAGAGTGTTATACGATCAGACAATATCAATCAAGTCAGAGGAGAAGTTCTAAAAGACAGTTACAAGGCCCCTATTCTTTGCGACATCTCTATGTTAGGTAGTTAACATGCGATGTAAACATATAAGGCATGTCATCAAAATGAGAACATTAAGACACTGGCATGTCCTCTAAATGAGGGCATTAAGATGGATGACTAACAACACAACAAGGGATAACGTAGTGAACATATTCTTCAGAAGCTGACATAGTGTCAAGTGCTATATTACTTGGAACGAGGATCGTTCCGATACGTGGAACGGGAACGAGAACATGGTACGTGGTACGCCACATGTTCTAAAATATGGTACGCTAGGGGTAGACTTCTATAAAGTATGCTATTAGAATTAAAGTACTTCTAGAATAATTTTCTTTAATATTTAGATATTTAATAAAACATAATTTATGCATTTTCAAATTAATTATTTCAAAACACATTCCAAGAGTATTATGGGCCATCTTTTTGCATATTGTTATACCAAAGTTCTATTCTTCCTATATTTTTGTTCATTATAATTGATTTTTTTTTCTCTATTATGTGACCTTTAAATATATAAATCGTAAAAAAGTTTGGGATCGCTTTGGATCGCTAAATTCACGGTTTTGTAACGCTAGAGTACCATGTTTCGGAACGTCGTTCCGAAAACGTAATTCGCTAGGGTAGTAGAGTATTATGGTAACACAGGTCAAGTGAAAAAAAGTCTACAAACTCCATAGATAAAGGCTAAAGAATACAATCATGACGAACCTATTATAATCCATGTTGAAAGTGCTACAAGGGAAGGCCAAAGAAGAGAATGAGTTGTTTTTAAAGACACAATTCCAGGAATACGACCATAGAATCCAAGCAGGGGAGGATTCCCATAGAATACCAATCAGTACAATGTAGGGTGCTATTGCGCGCAGTTGCATCAAATCATTAACTTATCAATGTGGCATTTTCAAACATTACAATTTGTTTTCTCATCTTGCTTGTCAAAACCAATGAGTTGTATTAGCACAGTTCGAGTAGGTTCTTGTTTTCTCAGTTATCACAATAACGATAATTTACAATTTGAAACATCAGCTCCCTTCGTTCCATTACCTTTTATCAGCAACAAACAAGACGAAAAAATAGGTGTGTGTGTGTTTGTGTGTATATCGTTAGTCACTGTTTGGTTGACATTCCGGGAGCAATTAATTATGCACCATTTTGGATGACATTCAGGGAGATAATTTTCACTCTTTCAGGCAAAATAAGCACTTTACAAATTCCGTCCAGACAGTGCCTACGTCAATCAGAGGCAGACGACTAAAAATGAAGCAAAATTAAATCTACCAAATTCAATGTATTCAGAGAGAATTAGAGTAACAGTGAGAAATTCAAGAACAGAAGCTAACCTTTGAGAGTGGATTTTCCTTTTTGGAATAGAGATCGTCGAAAGAAGAGGCTGACAAAGCAAGAACTACTGTTCTTCGGGTTCGAATCTTTCTAGGGTTTTCCGAAAGTCGGAGGGGATAGAACGCGAAGGAAGTTGAGGAAGGAGGACGAAGAAGAGGGGGTGAAGAGGGCAGCGGAAGAGGAGAGAACGAGAGGAAGGAGGCGAGGGTTGCCATTAACTACTTCCACTTACCTTTGCCCCCTTGCCCCTTCCCCCTCTCCTCTGAGCTCCCTCTCGCTTTCTCATTCACCGATGGCCCCCGACCGCCTAACCGTGACTTCTAGCCACAACTATCTGAGAAACAATAAAGAACAAAATTGAGTAATTACACTTTGCGGAAAAAAATGCAGTGATTAGATAGTATCAGGTATTTTGTGATAATTTTTATTAAATATTGATACGTAATGTGTGTATACATAATGAATATGAGTTAGTAGAGTAATTAACTTTTAACAAAATATTATATTAAATTTTGTCATATGGTATTTTTTTCTTTAAAAGTCTCTTTACTATTCCATGAACTTATATTTCTCATGTATGCATGCACTATGTGTTAGTATTTGATAGAAATTATTACTGTGTAGTATTACCTGGCCACTGCAGTATTTTTTCACTTTACGCTATCATACTAACACCTTCATTTTTATTTATAATAATTAAATAATTATATTTTTTAATTTACAATAATATTAACTTTTTGTCAATTTTTTTACAAAATAAATAAAAAATTTACCTGTAACAAATGTGGAGGAATAATCCCCAGCCCAACCCAGTGGGTGAGGCCCAACCTACGCAAATTAAAGTTGGAGTTGCTTGGCGGCCCAGATCAGTAATAGAGGGAGGGCCGGCCTTGACCGCCGATCTTATCCACGTCATAGCCCAAACTGTGAAAGGTAAGTCCAAACCGCTAGCGGTCTTCGAGTATTAAATGCACAAGCAGTAGCACCACGCGACATCGACGTGCACGTCCGGTTAGCCGAAATCCCCCGCGACGGTGCACCAGACCCTGTAAGTAGTCAGGCGGCGTCAATGATGATGCCTACCCAGCAGGCCATGAGAGCCTGCTGATAGGCCAAGGCAAAATGCACTCCATATATCACTCTATAAATACCTAAGACATCGAGGGTCAAGGATGGACAGAAAAACCCCAAGTATTGACAATTCTCATTCGTTTTCACCTCGATTAAGCTTGCTAACTTAATTATCAGAGTGTGATCGGCCCACAAAGAGTCGACCACTTCTAATCTTCCTCTTTTGCAGGGGGTTTGGACCCATTCATTTTGGGCTTGAGAGTTTGGCCCAGCTTTCCCGAAAAATCCTACTTACAATTGGCGCCGTCTGTGGAAAGGCTTAGAAAAACCATGAGTCTAAACAACCGGAGACATAGAAAAGAGAACCACGACGGGAGAGGCATCAGAGCCTCCTCCAGTAAAGATCAGACCAACTCGGCGCACTGCCAGTCTACACCAGTAGATCGGCAGAGAAGGAGAACACTAAAGTCGGAGATACGGATGCTTGCTGAAAGCCACCAGGAAGCACTGGATGAAATGCGGAGGGATACGGGCTACGTCAGGAACAAAAACTTCCGTAGAAACCACCATCGGAAGCTTGCCCCGTCACCCTCCAGTGGGCGAATCCCGAGTGAAGATACACTCCGTGCAGCGGAGAGGGAAATTCGGCGGCGCGGAGAAGAGATAGCCTACCTAACCTCCCAAGTTCGGGTCATGAGGGAGGCATTCTCTGGAAGAAATGGGCATGGGAGAGAAAGGTCCCCTGATCACGAGCAAATTACTAGCGACAGGAACAATCCAGTGCCCCGGGTAAGAGGGAGTTACACCCCTAGTACCGGGGGTTGCGACAACAGGCGCACATATCGGCAGAGGGGAATGAGCGAAACCCCGCCAAATAATGACCTTGTTGAAGGAGATCGGCGGAGAGAGGACTGGGAGAAATGGTATAACGAAAAGCAGGAGGATAAGAAGCAGCAAACTAAGGAGCGCACAGCCCACGACCTGATGAAAAAGGCCCTGGATCAAATTGCATCCTCGCCATTCACAGAGGAGATCGAGTCCCACCCAATTCCTCAAAAATTCACCCCACCAAACTTCACCCTCTATGACGGGAAGACAGACCCGATTAACCATGTTCGGCATTACAAACAGCTCATGGTAGTGTGGTGCGGTGACCAAATGCTGATGTGTCGAATCTTCCCTTCCAGCTTAGGAAGTGTGGTTTTACGGTGGTTTGACAAGTTGCCACTTAAGTCCGTTTCCAGCTGGAGGCAACTTGTCGAGCTGTTTACAGCTCGTTTCATAACAAACAGCTTGCAGCCGAAGGAGATTGATTTCTTGCTGACATTGCGAAAAGAGGAAGGGGAAGGATTGCGAGCGTACGCCCAACGATACTGGGAGGCTTACAACGAAATTGACGAGTGCAGTAAGCAATTGGCTGTAACCCAGTTCAAGATCGCCCTTCCCAGGGAGCACCGTTTGCGACAATCCTTAATGAAGAAACCAGCCCTCACCATACAGGAACTGATGCTGAGGATCGAGCGCTATGCACGATTGAATGAAGACGCGCCCCAGCCAGCATCGGCCAAGGTCGGCGTTGCTGCAGAGAAGGCAAATAAGAAGGATGCCAAGAAACCCCAATCAGAAGATAGCAACCGGGGAAAAAGGGTAACAGAGGGGGTCTATACAGTCTTTAAAGATCCCATTTATAAGATATTGCCCCAGATCCGCGACAAGCCATTTTTTAAGTGGCCACCAAAGTTAGGAGGAGACCCAGCAACCCGAGACCAAAAGAGGTTCTGTTCATACCACCGCGAGAAGGGGCATAAAACGGAGCAATGTCGGCATCTCAAAACCCATTTGGAAGATTTGGCCAAGGCTGGCCATCTCAACCAGTTTATCGATCAGGAAAAGACGAAGAAGGAGGCCAAGCAACCGCGGGTGGAAGACACAACCTAGAAGGAGACAGAGGTAAGGCCGGTCCGGGTAATCAATGTGTTGTATGGTTCGGCTGAGTCAGGAACCGTTGACCCACATAGATATCGGGCCGAGATGCAAAAGGCTGCACACTTAAGGGAAGTAATGCAGATACAACCGCCTAACAAGAAAACCAAGATCGGCAATTGTCATACGCCCATTACTTTCACTGATGAAGATCTTGGGGGAGTACAGGTTCCCCATAACGACGTGTTGGTGGTGACGTTAAGAGTGGCCGACTGTGATGTCAAAAGATTGCTCATTGACTAAGGGAGCTCATCCGAAGTTATGTACTACAGCCTGTTCAAGAAATTGGAACTCAAGGAGTCCGACCTCCAGCCATCACTTAACCCATTGGTCGGATTCAACTCAGATCCGATTTGGCCTATGGGGAAGGTGACTGTTCCGGTCACAGCCGGTGGAATCACATTGCAAACCGAGTTCTTAGTAGTCAACATGCCCTCCCCCTACAATGCCATCATGGGACGGACTTGGTTACACCTTATGAAGGTCGTTCCCTCATCCTACCACCAATTAATCCGATTTCCAACTCCTGGTGGAGTAGGGGAAATAAGAGGAGACCAAGTGGCTGCGAAGTAGTGCTTCTTTACAGCATGCGCAACCAAGACGAAAGTTGAGAATGTGCAAATGATGGGGCTGCACAAAGATACTCCTACCATTGAGGATGTGGGGATGACTCCTGAGAATAAAGCCCTGGAGGATCTGAAGAAAATATACATTGATCGGCATGGAGATAAGTACTTCGTCATTGGCACCTCCTTGTCCAAACGAAAGGAATATTCCCTGATCGAGTTGTTAACGAGCTTTCTAGAAGTGTTCGCCTGGACCCCTTATGACATGCCTGGGATCGGCGCCGATGTTACTTGTCATCGACTGAATGTTGACCCGAATTGCCGACCTGTTATCCAAAAGGAGAGAAGGGCGGCTACCCAGCATGTGGACGCTGTTCTAGAAGAAACAGAGAAACTTTTGGAAGCTGGAGCAATTCGGGAGATCAACTACCTAAGTTGGTTATCAAATACAGTGGTCGTGAAAAAGAAGGACGGCAAGTGGAGGGTCTGTGTGGACTTCACTGACCTCAACAAAGCATGCCCCAGGGATCCATTCCCCCTCCCCAAAATTGACCAGCTTGTGGATGCAACCGCTGGCTTCAGAAGGATGAGTTTCTTGGATGCTTACCAAGGATACCACCAGATTCCCCTCCACCCCAACGACCAAGAGAAGACGGCCTTCATCACTCCAAGGGGTATATACTGCTACAAGGTTATGCCTTTTGGTCTGAAGAACGCCGGAGCCACGTATCAGCAATTGGTCACAAAGATGTTCAAGACGCAGCTCGGTAGGACTGTTGAGGTCTACATCGATGACATGGTAGTAAAAAGCAAACTGAGCAACTCCCACTTGGCAGATCTAAAAGTGGTGCTCTGCATCTTGAAGGAGTACAAAATGAGGCTAAATGCTTCAAAATGCGTTTTCGGTGTCAGCTCGGGCAAATTTCTAGGGTTCTTGGTCACGTATCGGGGTATTGAAGTAGATCCACGGCAGATCAGTGCGATCCAAAGCATCCAAGCCCCGAAGAATGCCAAAGAAGTGCAAAAACTGACAGGAATGGCCGCAGCACTCAACAGGTTCATCAGCCGTTCATCGGACATATGTCGACCGTTCTTCTAGTTTCTCAAAAAACAGGAACGGTTCGAATGGACCCCAGAATGTGACTCTGCCCTTGCCGATCTGAAGGAATACTTCACCCGACCACTCTTGCTTTCCACCCCCCTTCAACACGAGGAACTCTTCCTCTACCTTGCAGTATCGGACCATGCAGTCAGTGCCGTCCTACTCAGGCAAGAGAACCGCCAGCAGTTGCTAGTCTACTATGTCAGCAAAACCCTTCTCGGAGCATAAAGCAGGTACCTACCCCTTGAAAAGTTGGCGCTAGCACTGGTAGTAGCATCCTACAAGTTGGTGTATTACTTCAGAACTCACGCCATCAACGTCCTCACTAACCACCAGCTCAAACCTCTTCTAAGAAAGACCGACTTCTCTGGAAGATTGGCAAAATGGGCCGTGGAATTAGGGGAGTTTGACATCAAGTTTCGGCCCAGATCGGCAGTAAAAGGGCAGGTTTTTGCAGATTTCGTTGTCGAATTCTCTGTCAAGTTACCAACAAAGGAAGAACAAACCCCAGCAACTACCCAAACACACAACGAATTCCCCCTGGATCTTTGGAAAACAACTGATCATTGGCAACTGTACGTTGACGGAGCTTCTAATGATCGGGGGGCAAGATCAAGCATTGTACTCATCACACCAGATGGTCTAACCATTGAACAAGCCATCAAACTCGAGTTCACTGCCTCCAACAATGAGTCTGAATATGAGGCCTTGCTCGCCGAAATACGCCGAGCCATTGAACTTCGAATTCCTGAGATCGTCATCTATTCGGACTCCTTGCTCGTTGTCAACCAAATTACAGGAGAATACGCAGCAAAGAACGACAGAATGACACAATACCTAGCTAAAGCCAAGAAACTTCTCGGCCGATTCAAAAGCTACAAGCTTCGATAGATCAGTTTGGACAACAACTCACATGCGGATGCTTTGGCAACCTTGGCCACAGCTTTAAAGGCTGGGTCAAAAAGGACAATCAATGTGGAAACCCTTGCCAAACCAAGCATTTTTCAGGAGGAAGAGGAAGCCTTGACGGCAGAACAGTTGGGACCATCATGGATGTACCCAATTATCTCCTACTTCGATAGAGATGAACTACCAGAAGACGAGACTGAAGCTCGGCGAATCAAACATACATCTCTCAAATATTGGCTATCACCAAGTAAAGAGCTTTACAGACATTCCTTTACAGGTCCATACTTGTACTGCGTCCATCCGAACCAAATACATGGCGTCTTGTACGAAATCCACAAGAGGATATGTGGAAGCCATGTCAGCGGAAGATCGATAACATACCGAGCCATTTCACAGGGATACTGGTGGCCTTACAAACAAAAAGATGCAGCCCAGTACGTCCTAAAATATGACAAGTGTCAGAGGTTTTCCCCCATCATCCACTAGCCGGCCGAAGATCTCGCAACCATCACTAGTCTGTGGCCTTTCGCTCAGTGGGGACTGGACATTGTCGGACCTCTGCCCCGAGCTTCGGGCAATAAAAGGTTCCTCATCGTAACGACCGACTACTTTACCAAATGGGTAGAAGCAGAACCTTTGTCAACCATCAGGGAAATCGACGTCAAAAGGTTCGTATGGAAGAGCATAGTCACGAGATTCGGGTTACCCCGTACCGTTGTTTCGGATAACGGCACCCAGTTCGATGGTAATATATTCATATCATTTTGCGAAGGATTGGGGATCAGAAACTATTACTCGACATTGGCCTATCCCCAATGCAACGGGCAAGCCAAAATTTCAAACAAAACCATGCTTAACAGAGTCAAAAAACGACTGGAGAAGGCCAAAGGGAAGTGGATAGAGGAGCTACCCAATGTTCTGTGGTCCTATAGAACAACCCCAAGGAGGTCTACCGGCCAAACCCTGTTCTCCTTGTCATACGGGGTGGAAGCAGTCATCCCTTTGGAGGTTGGACTACCAACTATCAGATTGGCAGCTTTCAACTCGAGTCTCAATGACCAGACGATTGCAAAAGACCTGGATCTCATCGAAGAAAGAAGGGAAGCCGCCTTGATCAGGCTCACGAAGTATCAGCGACAGCTAAGACGCTGCTACAACAAACGGGTCCGCCCGAGAAACTTTGCTCCGGGTGACCTAGTCTTACGAAAAGTATTGGGAGCAACCAAGAACGCGGCAGATGGCAAGCTTGGCCCAAACTGGGAAGGCCCTTACAAAGTAACATCCCAGGTTAGCATTGGCGCATACAGATTGGAGACTATTGAAGAAGGAAGACAATTGTCGCGACCCTGGAATGCAAGCAATTTGAAAAAATTCCACCAGTAGTGCGAAGCCCCGTGCGATGTGACAGTTCATCAAATGTGTAAAGCTTTTTTGAAAAATCAATGAAAATGAAGCTGTTCACTCTGAGTACTCTGTGAACCCACAAAAACCAAGTGTAAAAACTTGGTCCTGTCCAAGTTAGGCAGGTCGGCCAAAGAAGGCCACAAAAACCAAGTGCAAAAACTTGGTTCTGTCCAAGTTGGGTAGCTCGGCCAAGGAAGGCCACAAAAACCAAGTGTAAAAACTTGGTCCTGTCCAAGTTGGCAAGTCGGCCAAAGAAGCCACAAAAACCAAGTGTAAAAACTTGGTCCTGTCCAAGTTAGGCAGGTCAGCCAAATAAGGCCACAAAAACCAAGTGTAAAAACTTGGCCCATGAATTCCACGAAGAACAAAGGTAAAATTTGGTGCTGACTGAATTAGACAGTTTGACTAAAAAGGGGAAGTCATACAAACTTAAATCAAATAGTGGATAATGAGGCAAAACCAAACTTTCATTTGCAAATGGCGGTAAATACAAAACATGTTCCAGAAATAAGGAAAGACTACAAAAGATTATGCCGACTTGTCCTCTAGCAATACAGATGGCTCCGTTGTGCAATCTAAAGAATGTTCAGCAAACTTCGATTGCTCGGCCTCCGCTTTTTCCTTTTCTGCCTTATCTTTTTCTACCTTCCTTGGCCGACCTGCCCAAGCGGGTCGCTTGGGCAGGTCGGCCAAGGAAGGCCACGAAAACCAAGTATAAAAACTTGGCCATGTCCAAGTTGCGTAGGTCAGTCAAAGAAGGCCACAAAAACCAAGTGTAAAAACTTGGTCCTGTCCAAGTTGGGCAGGTCGGCCAAGGAAGGCCACAAAA